>CM039679.1:41783609-42158609 GCA_022537955.1 Schmidtea mediterranea | reverse complement strand
ATTTCCTTCTGTTAAAGAATTCTCAATTTCTGCGTGAGTGAAACCCATGTTTACCATCAGTTCATATCTGACCGGATCGTGATAATTAGGCGGCGGTTCAATATAAGGAGTTAATTGATTTTCTTCAAAACCAATATTCATCCACCGATCTTTCATTACTGCCTAGAAAACGGCATTTTCAAAACCTGGAATTCCACGTGGTAAATTATAAAATTTACCTCAAGTGAGTATCTTTTCTGTGGGTTTAAAACTAACATCTTTCTCAATAAAGACTCGCAATCTGTAGACATGTAAAATGGAATTCTGTATTTTCCTTTTAAGACTCTTTCTCTGAGATCTCTCAGATTCTGACCATCAAATGGCAGGCTTCCACTAACAAGAGTATATAGAATGACTCCCAATGACCATACATCGACCTCTGGCCCGTCATACTTTTTACCCTATAATGCAATCTTAATTTCCGATAACTCCAATAAAAAATGAATGTTAATGGTGAAAATAGAATTATTAAACAATTTTTTCTGTGGTATTGGCAGTCACGATGAACTAGATCAGTAAATGTAATTAATATTAATACAACAAATTTATTTATCGATGGTGGGGAGGGGTAGGAGGTATGGTGCTACATAAATGCATTTTAAATAAATGAAAATATACGCAACAGATAAAATATCGAGGGGAAATATAATTGTTTAAGTACATTGGTCACTGGTTATCATAGCAGTCACAAAACTAGGCCACTACTCAATTTTGAGTCAGATCTCAAAGCTATGTAGGTCAATTTTGTTTAAACAGTCACTATTACGAATTTGGCTTCCAATCAAATGATGCTATTTAAAGTGGAATTTATTTAAATTATGATAACTTTAACATAAATTAAATTAAACTGGTACTGAAACATAAACAGCAATAAAATGGACATTTAATTGCCAATAATCATGTACGAGCATTGGAGGAAATAAGAAAAATGTCTGTCAGAACTAATAATTATGTAAATACGATAGTGACCCACTGATTCCCATGACAACAATAAATTGGGTCACGAATTCCCACATCAATAATAAATAAATTAAATTGGTTTAAAAAGTCACCAAAGTCGCCATTTGGATTTCCCGATCCAATCTTCGGATCACAAACATATGGTGGTATTATTTCAAATGCAAATTATTCCAAATATTTTAATAAATAAAATTCGGATTGAAATAAAAACATAATAGAAGAATAAATATTTATATCATTAATAGATTTCCCACCATTCTAATTAAATGTGATAATTATTCGAATACGTGTTAAAAATTGCAATTTTAAAAAAATTAATTACATTAAAAAAATTTCAGTTTTATCATAATATTAAAATAATCGATATTGAAATTTCTACAGGACATTAATAAAAAATTGTCACCTGGAATAATTCTGGCGCAGCATATGGGGGACTTCCACAAAAAGTATCCAATTTATCACCTGGTTTGAATTCATTGGAAAATCCAAAATCTGCAATTTTAATATTCATTTCTTTGTCCAATAAAAGGTTTTCGGCTTTTAAATCTCTGTGGACAATTTTTTTCTGATGACAATACTGCACAGCAGATACGATCTGTCTGAATTTCAACCGGGCTTCTTTTTCTTTCATGCGTCCATGAGCAACCAAATAGTCAAAAACCTCTCCTATAAACACACTAACGGATAATCGATAGATTTTAATAATGTTAATTTTTCCTTTTATTGTTAGCATCTCAGCAGTCAGTTAGAGCTTTATGGGTCATTGTGAAAGCGCTGAATTCATATTTGAGGGAAAATCCTTCGCTGTATTCGACATAATCTGGGCAACAAAACTAAAGAACTTCATGTAACCTCAATGGTTTACAACTTAATCTACGTCACACCGGCAATTAGAGTTACTCTGGTATGGTGCCAAATTTAAGTATCTGTCACAATAATAAATTGTCAAAGATTGGTTTTTGAACTCGTTTTGTTATTTAGGCCTGAGACAGTTGTATTTTTACCCATGTGATAACGCACAACTTTTAAAATTTCCATTAATTTTTATTATTTTACAAAAAATCTTTTAATAATAACTAGTCAGCTTCTGAATGGATACATTTCTAACCAATATATAAATGTATCCAATTCTTGTAACAGCGAATTACGAAAAAAGAAAAAAATGCCATAAATTGCCCAGTTTGTAATATTTAATTGTTTTTTTCCGTCTATTTATAATGAAACATTTACAAATATTTAAAAATACTTCAATGGATTAAAAAACGAAGCTAGAAAAAAATTCTTGAATCGCAAAAATTGTGAATAAAGGGTATCACAAAATTCACGTAAAAAGTCATTTTGATAGAAAACACAGGTTTATAATTAAAAATTGTAAATTTTTTATTGATTCATAAAGTATACAGTATAGGATCATGTGTGGAATAGAATAATGTCAAGGTGTTTTATTCGAATTTTTTTTCATTATTTTGGTAAAAAATGCACTTATACGAGTATTAGCACGATTTAATAAATATGAAAAGCATAAGGTCATATAAATATATTAAAGGAGAATAACTATAAAGAAACCCTTTAAAATAAATAGTGCTGCTTAACAGAAACGGAAATCATATAAAGGTGTTAGTATTACAATATCAAAGAGTTGGTTTTTAGCTTCATATCCTCAGATGCCCACATTGGCAATTTCTTATATTCTAGTCCTAATTCTCCATTTAAAGTTATAATTTATTCTAAAAAAGAAAAATTGTCCATTATTGGATAATTATCTAAGAACTATGCGTTTAAAATCAGTAATTTCATATTAAATAATTTTATTCCACTCAGAAAATCTCGAATACAACGCCTAGATATTAGATTCGAATAGGCGTAATACTCGATAATTTAGAATTTATGTAACCATTGGAAGCATATTTAAAATTTAAAAATTTAACTGGAAAAATAAGATTTTAGATAAAATCTTGAGGATTTCTATAATAGCATTTGAAAATGGAGTTGCTGAAAATTTTTGTTAAATAGAAAATGTTAGACTTTGTCGAAAACTAAATAAAAAACGATTAAGGGTGAAAAGATAATTTTTTAATGAAATTTAGAAACCAAATTAATGTTTTGCGTTTATTTTTTGTTATATCAGTGAATATTGTCACAAATCACCATATATTGCTGTCAATTCATTCCTCTCTTAAACCCCATACCCTGATGTTATAAGTTTATTTCATAATTCGATCAATAGAAATCATTAAACATTCGAGCTATTCAGTTTATTATTAATGACAATAAGTAGTTATGACAACTAATCAATCATAAAACTAAGACTGACAGATACTCATAAACGTGAAAAACATCGCTTAAAGATAACGAAAACCAAATTTTGTAGTAAAAAAGAATTAGAATACACTTAGAAAATGGCAGTTTTGTAATTTAATATTAAAAAATTTACTAAAAATTTCTTACTTTATCTGATATTGCGTCAATAAAATGTGTTGTGAATAAAAATATTTTTCTATTAAAAGTTTCTTAAGATGCAAATTTCCAAAAATAAAATTATGGAAAAACTAAACCGAAAAGTGGGAAAATCAACTAACGCCTAGCATGAATCAGTAAAATTATCAACACAAATCTTCTATCATTAGCTGATTCTACGATATAGAGGAACATGAAATTTGGAAACACCCGACCAATGAGTCAGCAGTGAGAAATTAATATGCTAACAAAATCAATGAAATTTTTACAATTGCACTGACAAAAAAGTTGACATCTTGTATTTTTACAAGAAATTTAAAAATAGTACAATGCTGAATTTTAATTGATGAGAAATAATAAGCCTGGTACAAATTTTAGAGACGTCAAAAGATCAATAAATAAATTTCCAAAGGTTACTCAATTGAGTTATAAACAATATAAATTGAACAATAAAAAAATTAATTTTTTTGATTAAATAAATAAATTTCCAAAGGTTACTCAATTGAGTTATAAACAATATAAATTGAACAATAAAAAAATTAATTTTTTTGATTAAAATGTGCCCGTAATTAATGAAATGGCCAAATAAAAAACAGTGATAGCAAATTAAAAACAAACAAAATGAAAATTTATTCGGTTGTAAATTTTTGACTTTATTTATCTATTTTAATTTTATTTTTAGATTACAAATCAATATTTGCATTTAAGCATAATCCTTTTTAAGTGTTTAAAATATAGTGCCGAAAATTAATTTTTAATAATTAAAGTATTGAAGATAAAGGAAATGAAAAGTAAAAAAACTGTTATAATTTGGTAAACTTAATTTTATAGTAATTATGATAAATCATCATTAACTTAGCCGTATAATATAAAGTTGATAATTATCAAGATGCAGGTTTTTGACGAGTGCAAACTTACAAACTGTTAGGATATAACCAAAATGAAAAAATAATAATTACATGCACATTATCCATTAGAAAATAAAAGTAGCTTATAAACATTCCTCGTTTATGAACTTTTGATTTTCAAATACCGAAAAATAGTCAAACGAACGGGATTAATTCAAAAACGGTAAAATAAAAGGTGCTAAATAACAAAAGAGCAATAAAAATATCCTTAGCAAATTAAGTAATGAAAGCCTATTTTAAAATTTTGAGATTATTCGTAAAGCCCTTATTATTTTTAGATTTCTTTTAATATCAGTAAATTATTAATATAATTATTAAATAAAATATATTTAATTTTAATCGGATATCTTATCTTAGTAAACATTCCATTATCTATTTTATATTTGTTATTAAATTCTAAAAAATTCCTTATATTTCCAAAAGTAATGAATTGAAGATTTCAAATTGAAAGTGTTTATAGTTAAATTAATTGTATTACTATTTTATTTTTATTGCACTTATTTGCCCTATTTATATGGATGATTTAGATTTTGATCATTTTTAAGAACCTTTGTAATGCATTTCTTTCTAATAATATAAATCACTGGCGTGTAAAAGAAATATGTTGATGTTGTAACGAAAATAAGAAGTATTGTGTGACGAGCATTCACATTTTGCTCGTGAGTCTTTGGAAATATAATTAATTTCAAAATACAATATAAATCTTAAACATGTGACAAATATACACAGAGCAATAAAATCTTTTAATCACAAAATTAATATATAGTGACTTTTGGTAATTGGAATAAGATTACGAAATAGAGATACAAGTAGACTATGTTTTGTAATTTGGGCATTTCAAAATAAAACAAATGTAAGTAACATACTTTGATTACGTAAAGAAAGTATAAACGTCAACATTTGGTTATTTGTATTGAAAGTGTCAATTCTTTTTATTTATTCATTTTTTATAGAACGATATATTTTTGATATTTCATCGTTATTCGATAACCAACTACAAAATAAACAGTATTGGTCATTTACTGACTGCGCATTGACTATACTTTACTCCTTGATCAGCAAAATAAATAGTGTATAAATAAAAAAAATCCTATTTCTGCCGAAAATTTATAAACTCAAAAAAAGACTATTAATAGAATACTAACATAAGTATTCTAATATCCATCCTTTGAACTTTATTGGGAAAAATGTACCTAGACTAAATGCCTTCCGGGGAAATCCCTACTGGCTGCGAATTGACTAAATAGTGCATTTGCCAACAGGACGTTATATTTAATTGAAAAAAGCGTATGTATTACTTTCGAATATCATAGAGCAACTTTAGACACAAATGGCTAACATTAGATATTGAAATTTTTTCCATGAGCGATAAAAAAGTAGCTGTTGCTAAGTACTGAAAATAGTGAATTTCCAAGGAATAATATAAAAACCCAGTCACACAATAAATCGACTGTATTTAAACCGGAATCTGAATTAAAAATTTGACCTTATTTGCTCGAATTTTTAGTGATTTCACTTAACTCATTTTAAATTTATAAATAAATAAAAAAAATATCTTATGAATTGTTAAATATAAAAGTATATTACAGTGAATATTGATTGTTAGAAATTTGTTAAATATTATAAATTTCGTTTCTAGCATCTATACCAGTGGTTCCAACCCATTCACATAAGTAAATACAACTTTTAAATAACATACAAGGGTCCCAAGTTTGTAAGTTCTCATTCCATTAGACATTTTGATCACTTTATAGTATATCTAATAATAATTTCAAAGTGAATTTCTATTTATACAAGTTAAAGCTGGTGTATTTGCTGTTTTATTTTGTAAATCAGTAAATTGATTTTTGTCTATTATTCTGATATAATATTGTTTCTTATGTCTTTACATAGTTTATTATTTTACTCTACCGTTAGTTAATTGTAATTGAATTTCACTTGTTTTTATTTTTGTATTGCGTCTCTTGGTACATAACAGATTGCACATCACTCATATAATCTGTAATATGACCAGTATTAACTATCTATATTTATTCTGTGATCTATGGGTACCGTAAATTCAAAACCTTAAATGATCCGATACAGATTTACCAAAACAAACCGAGAGAGGATGTGTAATGTTTTTTAAAAGATAATTAAATCAACTCTGATTTTCTAAAATCGCTTTTTCAGAATGGATTTTTGTTTTCCGCCTTCTATAATTCCTTACTCTTAAAAGTTTGATATTGTATGTTTTTGACAAAAATCTTGAATTAAATTAATACAAAACGCTATCGGTTATTGAGTAATATGTAAAGAAAAGTCATATCAATTTATATTTAGGCTAGTAACTCATCGAGAACTGGTGTAGTTCGATAATACTTTATATAACGGTCATCAGTGGCGTAGCTAGGGGACAATCCTTAAATCTGCTGCCAGCATACAGTAATTTAATACTAAATCTGAACTTCCTAAAAATCTGTAACTTCAATGTATCAAAACTTTACGGTACAGACGACTCCCAGTTGCGTTACATACCATTTAAATATTATGTTTTTACTTGTTTACTTATTTAAACATTGTATTTTATATTATAAACAAACGTGTACTAAAATAGCGCATTGTCAAATTATAATTAATTTAATATTAAGAAATAATAAAATACAATATATCAAATAGCATAAAACACGACTAAATTAGCATATATTATTAGAGTTTAAAAAGAAGTGACGCCCCTTAGATACACCAATACCAATCGAAATATAATATAAAAATAAGAACAAAACATTAAAAATATACCCAAAAAAAGTATTTAAAAAATATCAAATAAATTATTAATCGATGAATTAATCCCAAGCGCGTATGCGGCAATTAAGCAAAACTGTTCATAATAAATTATGCAATCAAAATTTAGCTACACTTATCTCACCACAGAAAAATGATAAATCATAAAGATTAACGTCAAAATTATAAATGTAAAATTCAACAAATTAGAATCAATTAATTCCTAGCTCAAAGAAAATCCGTGTTGAATTACTGAGAACTCTATTTCGATGGCCAATTATGCAACGCGTTGAGCGAGAGACATCGAGATTAGCAAGTAAACAATCAACAGAATGCAAACTATAAAAAATGTTAGGTGTAATATTACTTCCGGTGTCACCGGGTCGAGGATAGTTTAATTAATTCAATAATTTCTTTTAAGTTTTATTAAAAAATTAATTTGAAATTTGTTATAAAATTTTTTAATTTAAAACAATCCAATAAATTAATTTTCTTACCTCCACTTGCATATTCCATGACCAAATATAAGATTTTATCATTTTCAATAATTTCAAACAACTTTACAATATTAGGATGGTTAAGACATTTCATTATTTTAACTTCACGATTGAGCTGGATGATTTATAACTGAATTAGTTCAGCAAAAATTTCAGAAAACACTAACTTTTTGTTTACTGGAAGGATTTAAGTGACTTTTGTCAATAATTTTTATGGCAACCTAAGGTTCATTTACAATAATAAATGATAAAATAATAAATGACTATACCTCTTTTTGTGTAATCACATGCTTGGCTAATTTAACTTTTGCGAAGTTCCCTTTGCCAATTGTTCTGATAAATTTATACTTCCCAACATTTGGTTGTTCATGTCTGCTTGTTTGTGTTTTACCATCTATATTATCTATACTAGAATCATTCGCTCCAGTATGTGATGATTTTTCATTATTATTTTCTATTACATGAGCTAAATTTTCTTGAAGAGGTGGCAAACCATGATTGTTGGACATATTAAAAATAAATTTCCAATAATAATATTAAAACTAAAATTAAGGATAAATATAGATCTTAAAGAAGAAAAATTAAAAATAATTTTAAATTAATTCAAAACATATGTGTTTACACCAGTAGACATATTTGTTTACATAAATTCATTGTTTATATCATGTCACAAATAGAAATCATAAAACTTTAAATAATTTTCAATAAATTTTCTTTTTATTTTAACTTTTTGAAACTAAATTTATTATAGGAAAATAAAAAAAACTAAGAATTTCTAAAATACAGTTAAATATTTATATTTTAAATTTCAGAAAAACCAAATCTAGAAATTTCGAAGTAGTTAAAGATAAAATTAACGTAATAATTAATTGTTTTTATCATATTAAGTGTTTAAAATGCATTATTGTAAGAACACAGAAATCTTCAAATTATAAAATTTAAGACAATAAGTATATAAGCAAAAAGAAAGTTTTCTTATTAAATAATAAATCGGTCATAATTTGAGTTGTTATAATGTATTGAAAAACATACCAGACCAACTTGATTTTGAGTTAAAAAAAGAGAATGCACATCAAGTAAAATGTAACTGCAGTACCATGTAATAATTATGTTGTGATTACTAGGTTTGTTGGTGATGAAGCCTAATAGTTCCCATTAGACCTCTCGTGATATTATTTTGATCCCTAACCCAGCACCCGATGTGAAACAATTATGGTAATGTGACAAAAGTAGGTAACTGTGTGTTTAAGGTTACTACTTCTCTTGGAATTGCTAATATACGATGAACTTTGGAATTACAAATCACTGGAAAAGCCACTTGTCTGTCCTTTACTCTCAAAAGTCCGCTTTGTTATCTTCAATTCAATATACTGTCTTATTATGACTAATAATTCCATTATAATTGAGAAAATAATTCAATAAGCAAAAAGTAAGTCAAATTAAATTTAGAAAGAAAATAATGTTGACAAAAGTAAAACGATTGTCATAATATTTTATGTTTTGATGTCATAGCTTTAATATCGCTCATGGCCTTTCACGGAAGTCCGATCATCCATAGTGAACGACTTGAGTTACTTTACTATTTGTGGGTGTTGAATTTTGAAATTATATATCTGTTACTTAAAAAACATTTTTTACGTACCAATGTGTCCTAGTGGGTTGATAGACCAAAAAAAGTGAGCGTTATTGCTAATGCTATGATTGACCGGACGATCCATTAAGCTGCAGATTGAAGGCCTGTCTTGATTTTTATTTTAAGGTCCCATACTTCTCCTATCCTATTTGAAACTTTATTCATTCATATTCTATCAACTAAAACTGGCATATTTTCATTTTCTATTGTTGGGCCAGGACACAAATTTGTTTAAATGGATCGGTAATACACACGCAAATACAGCATGCAGATTTAAAATCGGACCCCATAAAACACCAACTAACCATGCTAAACTATGAGAAAGAAAACAATTAAATATAAAATCAAGAAACACAAAAATAAATTAAAATAATAACAAAGTGCAACAAGATCCGCACGAAATAAACACAAACATAACATGAGAACATAAAAGTTTGACCGAAATTTGACAAGTTACCAAAAAACACGAAAATCCATAAAAATGTGTTGGTCATACGGGAAATCTATTCTCCAGCGCATCTATACATCAACGTCGCGTGTATCCTCTCTATGTCCTAGGGTGGTTTCTTCCCCATACAACGCACGATTTGGATAAACTGCTGCGTACCCATGACCGCAATCATGTTGGTACAGGTGAGCGCTACTACTAGTGCTACTCCTCGAAGGACCTTCGTTTCCCAGTCACTCGCTGCCGATAGAAGGACTTATGCGTTTACTCTAGAGTTCCTAAACTCGGTGAACCCGGGGTTTTCCTTTCTACAGAGTTGACAATCGTGAGAGTTTTCTTTATGATTCTCTTCTGACCCTCGCATAATCCTATCCTTTATAACCCCCTCTTCCGGATTCTGGCTAGTAGCTCACTAAAATTACTTAACAACTGTTACAGTTAAGAAGCGAAAGTGAAATGAAATTCAAAACTTGAAAATTTATTGGTACGATAAAACTACAACAAAGAAAAACATAAAAGACAACTAGTATATAAGTTAAATTAGAGTGAAAGAGGGTTGCACACTGTGGCTGTAGACACTCGACGAAGGTCGTCATTCTGATGATATGGTTCAAGGAACCGGTACGACGATGAGATTGATTCAGTGGCCCGTGCTTTACTCGTCCGCATCGATGTCTGTTGGGAAACATCGACGTTTCACGGGCCGATATGGAGGAGGATTTATGTTGATATTAAAATCGATCTGGGAAGAAGGTCCCGGTTCATCTGGCAGAGGCAAGCGTTCCGGTAACCTGCCCGTTAGGACCGCGATTTCATTGGGATCTAGGCCCATTCGTTCCAATGATCTATTTGCTGCCGGAATTTCGTCTTCCTGATCCACTAAGTCTATGTGGATAGATCTGGCTGGAGAGCGGAAAACGACACTAGGGGCGTAGATTATGTCTGCTTCCGTATCAGGGAACTCGAATTCCTGATACGGGGGCGGCAGGTCCTGTATCGAGTAAGGAGCATTAGATTGCTCCGCCGCGCTGAAGAGACTCGTGGCTCTACGTCGTTGTTCGCGACGGCGGCGGTTGCGATTTGGTCGTCGCCGGGCGGCTCCAGTGCATGGTTCGACCACGGGAATTGACGGGGTTTTGGAGATGGGGGGAACTGACGTTGTAGGAATTGACGGTGGCATCTCCAGGGGGAGGTGCTGCACCGGGATGATATTTAACTCCCGAGCCAGGATACTTCCCGGAATGCGAGCCTGGAGTTCGGCGTCCGTGAAAATCTGACGGAGCGCCGTCCCTTGCTCCTTTATCAGGACTCGCTGACTGCGAGATTCAATGATTAAATCCTCTCTGGCCCGAGACAGGCGGGAGATCTTTTGGTACAGTTTCTTGGCGGTGTCGGGTGATAGCCAAGTTCCTTTGACCCTTTGATATTTTTCTTTTAGGGTCGTATGTTCCCTTTCTAGTTTCTCCAATCGCTGCCTAGTAGCGATAATCGAGGGCGACAGGCGCGGGATCCTCGGAAGATTGTTAAGGCTAGCCATCTAGATAAAGTGAATAAATAAGAGGATTAGTCGAACATGTTTTGGCTGAATAAAGATCATACACTGCCAAAGAAAATAGGAACGGAAGATTTATAGTTACGACGGCCTTTATATCTATATACTGACAGTAGTCTTGTCGTGGGTCGAGGTACGGTTGAAAGCTTCAAATAAGGTTAATAGTAGGGCTTAGTGGATAGGCGGCAATAATTTTAAGAGCGACGTTAAGGATTTTTACCGTAGCGAATGTACGCTTGGCATCTTTGGGAGTGATAGTCACCAATGGGGTACGGATGCGTACGTAAATGCTTACTAAAATCGTCTGGGTGATGATAGTTTTAGAAAAACCCTATACTTAATATGAACACTATTGGTGATACTAGTAATAATACTAAATATAATAATGATCAGCGGAATATACGACTATTTGTGATAATTATGGTGATAAACCTAGGAGTAATGACAAACTAGTAATGATAAATTAAATCGTGATGGTGCTAAAGGTATTGATGCTGATAAGGCTAATAATAATGATTTAATACTCATAATAGTGATGGGAGTAATATTTATAACAGTATTAATAATAATAGCAATAATGTTAATAATGATAATAATAATAACCCTAATACTAATAACAACAATAGCAATTGCGATAATAATAATATAATAAGACTAATAACAATGATAGCAATAATCCTAATAATGAATATAATAATAATCATAATAATAATAATAATAATAATAATAATAATAATAATAATAATAATAATAATAATAATAATAATAATAATAATAATAATAATAATTGTGATGACGATAATATCGTAATAATAATATTCATAATAGTAATACTATAATACTATTAATAATATTAGTCACATTAATTATAGTAATAGGGATAATAATAATTACAATGATAATTAAAGTAAACACTTACAGTTTGTGGGTATTTACTGCGACGTAAATCGATAAAATTCATTAATAATGATAGTCGCTAACTATGTTGTCTCACATAGTGGCTTTGTCGATACTAGATGACAATAATTATGCTGTCAGGCGATTGGGGGAAAATCGGGGAAGGAAATTTTGCTCGTGTCGTAGTAGTCACAGGGAAAATTTTCTCTGTGGAGTCAGCGACAGTGTGTACTTTTTCAGTGACAATTAATCGATAAATTTGCCATAATGTCAGCGAAAATCTTAGAATCGTTATGGAAATGACGATCGTGTCGTCGTATTGATTAAATAGTGGACGTGGATATTATTCGAGATCTATAGTCCTGTAGTTGAGTGCAGATCTATGGGAGATTTCGTCGAGCTTGTCCCCTCTCATGGTTTGTCGACATTGAAAAATAAGGAGATCCTATATCAGTTATCATCTCTACTAGAAATAGCCCATCTACTGGGACAGCTGCATTATCGTGTATTTACCATATATGTGACTTCGTCTCATTTCAGTTCCCGCCAAAATCGTTCCTATCTATGGTTCAAGTGGGATTGATGACTTTCCTGGCTACAAGCACTATCGCTTGGGTCTCGTGGGGTAACAGGACTCGTTTTATCTATACCATTCGGCGTTGGATTTACATTATTCCTATGACAATTCTCGACATGGGTATCCTTGGGGACGTAAATGCGATATTCATTTTCTCATTTGTCAACGGTTCGCCTTGCCTTGCGGCCGAAAAGATGTACACTTTTTATGAAATGGTTTTTTATGCGTGAGCGTGCCTATCCATCAATGGTAATTTATATTTAGTTTTTCGATATTATTTTGAATAAAAATATGACACTTTCCTTTTCGGTTATTTTATTTTCAATCATTAGATTTTCCATTATTTTGAATCTAACCTTATCCCTTCTTCCCAATCTCGATATTATTCGAGGCAAAACCAAAATATCCTATAGGATCGTCGAGCGATCTTCCCTGATTCTCCTACCTGCAGTCGGACTTCCCTTGATTTTAGGTTTTCCTGCTCGTTTCGGCCACTTTTCAGTAGCCGCTACGAGGCGTTCAACAATGCACTGCGTGGAGGTCCTGTGCACATAGCCAGACCCTACTGCGTACGACCGAGGTTTCAATGGAACACAACCCACGAGCGCAACTAGGGAACTTAATCCACCAGCCGGCACGCGATCCGTCCCATTGATAGCTATTCCAATACTATACGTATATATTGATTTAAGGGGAGCCTCGTATATAGGATAATATATATATATAGATATAAATTTATAAAGGAGTTAGACAAAACATTTTAACAGACATATAAAATTATATTAACATAGAAAAATTAATAAATTTAGTACATACAAACTCCTTACTTCAAAAGTTTTCGCGAATGGTGTGAATAATTATAAGATTGTAAAAAGCATAAGTTCAAAATAATGAAATTTGCCACTGTATTTATACTGTTTTCGTGCGTGTGTGCGACCAATGAGCGATTTTTCGCCATTTTTAGGGCTTTTAATTATTTTATTACTTTTAAACTATTTTTATTATTTTTTGTGTATTTTTTCCTATTTTTTAATATATGATTTATATTATAATTGGATTTTATTTTTATTACTATTTTCTTACAATATTATTTTCAGCCCTTATTATTTGTTTTCTGGTCGCCGCTTCTGCTGTGTTTTTTCTAAACCTTATTTTGGAAGGTTTTGGCAGTTTGTTTTATTTTTCATATGTCTCTCTCTGCAGCTGTATGCTTTTCCAATGATTTTAATTAATTATTTGTTTTTATTTAATTTTGTTATATTTTTAATTTGTTTTAATTAATATGTTTTTATTAATTTTTAATATCTTCTTGTGGTGCGTGCTTATGTACCATGACTTATTTCATTATTCTCAATTTCGCCTTAATTTTCATTATCGTTTTTTGTTTAAATTGTGGCTCTGGGCCCAAAAAATGGAACGAAAAGTAAATAATTTGAATTGGAAACAATTCAATTAAAAAATTAAAAATAAAATTGTCAAATTAAATTACAAAAATAATAAAATTAAGAATAGAATATACTAGAAAATCACAAGGTCAAATTTTGTTTTACTAAATCAAATTTAACAAGCAAGGTTAGGGTCGTGCAATAGGTATATATACCGATTCATTTTCACATAATTTTAATCAGTTTTCATAAAACTTGAACCAGTTTTACTTTGTATAATCAGTCAGTTTAAAGTAGTCACCAGTGGAAAACCAGAATTTTAAATGTGAGTAGAGGAATGCTCGAAAACTCTCTCCACATCGTGTCCTCGCAACCTTGTATGAGCTCTGCTTGGGCGTCGGCGTGGGGAGAGAGTTATGATGTTATTATGATAAATGAAGCTATGACAATTGTGGTATTATATTTCAATAAACATAACTAATATGAAACCAAATTTTCTTTGTCGAAAATTTTCCGGCCCACACGTACACAACACCGCAAGAAAGTAAAATAGAAATACCTCCATCGAGTTGTGTAAGTGCGGTGTAAGTCCGCCAATAATTCGTGCCCGTGAAGGCTATAGCGTGAAAACGCAGTAGCTGAAACGTAAATTATTATTCCGTATAGGGGAAATGGGTTGAAGGGGAAATAGTCTTTTGGCTATTTCGCTATCACTCAACTCCCATAAACTCGACCTAAAATCATTACGACAAACAGCTAGAATTCAAAACACTGAGTAGTCCAGTGGACACTCATAAACTTTTAATATCGATACAATCTTGTCTTAAGGTCAATTAAAAGGAAAGTGACTGAGAACACGCGGTCAAACCAAAATCGTTGCTATAATTTCTAACTTAATAATGGTGGGTTTCTGGGTTTTGATATTTTGAAACTATATGGTTGTTACTCAGACAACCCCATACAAATATTTCCTTTGCTTACCACTTGGAACCCGTTGCTAAGCAACGTTGGAACTGTGTTCGAGTGGGTAGATCGTCGGCAAAAAGTGAGCGTTATTGCTAATGCTATAGTTGACCGAACGATCTCTGGGTCCAACGAGCTGTCGATAGAAGACCTGTGCTCGCTTTTGATTCTTAGGTCCCATTATTCTCCTATCTCTTTCAAATGTTAACCTATACTCTCATATCATTCATTGTTATGTCCATTCCCATAGTCCTTCTTATTATTGTCCATGTTGATGATTTTTTTATGGTCTGTAAACCCTTGGTTATGTTAAGTATTCACACACTAGTTCTCTTACTCTTATCCCTATCATAACTACAATGTTCCCTATTATTATTACTAGCATTATCATTGTTGCTATTATATGTATTACCTTTATTAATTGTTACTTCTATTACCTTTATTATTATTTTTATTACTATATAATTACCATCATGTTTATTTTTATTACTACTATTATTTTTTTCTACTATTATTATTATCATAATTATTATCATCATTACTACAAATACCATGATTATTATTATTATTATTATTATTATTATTATTATTATTATTATTATTATTATTATTATTATTATTATTATTATTACAATTATATCAATATTATTAACAAATTTTTGTGTAGGGATTCGTCCTTATTCCTCAGCTTTAAGAAATATTTTTCTTATATAAAATTTAGTTGTAATCCTTCTGTATCTTTCGGTTTTTGATAAAGTATTTTTATAAATTCAAAAATTTTAGCAGCGTTCCGCCCTTATTTTACACGTTCCATTTTTACATTACTATTTTTGTTAAGTATTTGAATTAGTTCGGAAAATTTGAGCAGCGCCCCGCCCATATTTTCCGCCTCAACTCAAATTAATTTATTTAATTCTTATTTAAAAACATTATTTTTCATGATTTTGGTCGTTCGGATTAATCTTTTTCCGATGGCTATTCATTTTAACTGTTGTAACGATTTCGCAATTTTCCCCACTACCCATTCCCTCTCTTTGTCCTTAAGATCTATGTATGTTCATATTATATTTAATGAGTGCCCACTGGACTACTCGGTGTTAGAGATTTTGAGCCGATTGTTGTTAAAAATTTATGTCAATTTTACAGGAAACAGATGATGAAGGAGCAGCCAAAGGGCTACTCATTTACCCTCCAATTTCCCTATCTACAGATAATATTGACGTTCCAACTCCTGCGTTCCGCACGCCGGAGCCTTCACGGGCACGAATCATTGGCGATATTCCACGCACTTACATGGTTCGAATAATATGTTTGATTTTATTAACTTGTGATGTGTCTTTGGCTGTGGGCCGGAAAAAGAATAACAAATAATATTTTACCATAGCATTTGGAATAAAAGTTTCGATGCACAAAGGCTATAGATAGAAAATATTTATTCAGCATATTACATCGGCCACATACATTTGAAATTCACTGTATCCATTCCATAAAATTTACTTCGAAAATCCCATAAATTTAATTCGATAAATCATCCATAAATTCGATTTGAAAAATCATCCATAAATTCAATTGGAAAAACAAAATTATCCATAAATTTGATCTGAAAAATCATCCATAAATTCAATTAAAAAATTCACCTATAAATTCGATTCGAAAAATCATCCATAAATTCAATTAGAAAAATAAAATTATCCATAAATTCAATTTGAAAAACAAAAATCATCCATAAATTCGATCTGAAAAGTCATCCATAAATTCAATTGAAAAATTACCCATCAATTCCCTTCGAAAAAATCAATTAATAATATTGCGCCAGTTGAGAGTGATCGTGTTCAGGCAAAACACTTACCCGTGTTAATTGCCTGAATGCACGGCTCTCAACCAGTTATACAACCAGTTATACAGTTCTGTAATGAAATTTTTTCTCTGAAAAATAAGACTGAAAATTTGTGAAAACACATCGGTATTTATACCTATAATTTGGCCTTAACCTTGCGTGTTAGTTTTACTGCGATTAAACAAAATTCGACTTTGAAATTATTTATGTTATCTACATTAAATTTTTATTTATTTCTTAATTTAAATTGGTAATTTATTTTTAACATTTTTAATTAAATTTATTCATCCAAAAATATTTTATTTTTATTCATTTAATTCATTAATTTTTAATTTTATATAAATGGTCATTTTACGGTCGAATTTTCTTGTTATTATGTTATTTTTTATGTAAATTTCGTGCGGTTCTTGATGCATTTTGTATTTATTTTATTTTACTTTTTATGTTTTTGATTTTATATTTATTTATATTCTCTCAGATTTTAAAATGTTTAATTGGTGTTGTATATTATATTTTAAGTTATCTTGGCGCTGGGTTTTTGTGCTGTATTACTGATGCATTTAAACAATTCTCAAGGCTATTTGTGTGCTGGCCCAACAATAATTAGAATTTTTCAAACTCATAACAATCATGCATTATTTAACTTTGATGTGAGTGTTACTTCAAAGGATAATCACTAGTAAATTAAGAATAAGAAAATATTCTCAGTGAGTAAAATTTCGATTCCCCAATAAGTTAACCGAGATTTGACTGCCAACATGAGAAAATAAGCGGATGATTTTTTAAAGTTTCGTACAGCATGTCGAACCCTAAAGGCCTTAATATCAAATGTTTATAAACTTGATAATACCCAAAAATTTATCGAATATTCCACTTTATTCTCTCAAACCCATCAAACTATTGAGGAATCACACAGCAGAACTACCGTGAATGCCTCATTAAATAATAATCTATACTTTGGCAATTTTTACCCATAACTGAGTTAAACTAGTGAAAAAACTCTAAGTAGACACCCGCTCAAACAAACATTTTGCTTAGTATAGAGTGATGACCTCTACATTCAATCCGTCTGAACCTTCTATCAACTGGTATAAAAGCAGAAGTATTTTATCTCCAAAACTTAGTGTATTTCGAACACAAATAACTGGGCCAAATATGAATAAAGAACAGAGTCTATATTATGCGCGCAATATAAATTAAACAAAATAAAATATAAAATAAAAACGTACAAATTTGTTTAGCAATGACATTATTTGTCTAAAATAAGACTATGCAACCCGTCAGCTAATCTTGGGAACTTCAATCAATTTTTTTACAGGGTAGCAAATAAAACATTAGAATTTTTTTTCTTACAATTTAGAAGTCACCTTCAAGCTAGAACTCCAAGGTTTAGATCGTTTAGCTTAATACTATACCCGGCATTGATAAAGGGCCGTCCACAAATGACGACATGCGATTCTGGCTTATTTTTTACCCCCACCCTCTTCTTTGTCAGACATCATCACAAAAATATAATCCTCCTCAAATATTACATCACACATCTTTGTTACACCTTCTAAAAACCTGTATTTTATATTTGAAAATGAACATGTTTCAAATTACTGTTTTAACATTTCAGTATGTATTTAGTGTAATGCTCCATTCAAATATCATATGAGAAAGCATGTATTAAGAAGGATTATAAAGGTTTCTGTATTATAAATCTAATACGATTATGATTACACACCTCCAAAATTCTTAGAATATTCGAAGACATCAAATGTTACCTGCTGACTTTCGACCACAATGAATGACGTCCGACAGATAAAATAAAGAAATGTAGATAGTGTATAATCTAGAGAACTACTGATAGAAGGTTTGACAATATATTTTTATCTCGTTTCACCTGTCTCAATAACGATAAAATATTTTTGCAGAGGCACAATCCAATGATTGTTCATGATAATTTAACTTCACTTTATATACTCATCATGGGGTTCCTAACGACTGCTATGAAATATACTTAGCAGATGATTAGAAAGCAGCCTATTGAACATCTATTAAAAACAGCTGCACAAAAAAGAATTTATATTTAGGTGGTCGAACACTAAGTCAAATGAGAATTAATAATAAATGTAAAAAAACCTCAAGGTGAAACACTTGAACCATGATCAGCGGTATTCTTTCTGCTAGAGAACTGCTTGTGTACGTTGTGGAAAACAGGAGACTGAAGAACTGAGTTTAGGATAATACTCCTTTAGTCTATTACTCCTGGTTAATTGGCCTTAGAAATAATATTACAAGATATGGAATTATGTTTAAAAATCCTATCTGTTAAAAAGATAAATTATTTTTCATAGGATTGTATTTATCTTTCTGAAATAATCAGAAAGATATTCAATATAATTTAAGAAATATTTTCTATATACATTTATTTATGTCTTTAATTAGTGTAAAATCTTTAAGATTCAAAAGAACAAGTAAAGATTAATTGCTACACAACAAAATACACAAGCCACACTCATATTAATTTTATTATCATTATTAGCAGTTCGATTTCGCAAATTTAATACGTCCATTAAAAACTAAATTATAATTAATTCCAAACTTTATTTAAAAAACAACAAACGAAACAATATTAAAACAACGATCTAAAATTGTTTTTAATCATAAATGTTTTTTAGTATTTCTTTTGAGAATATTTCAGTAAGCATGAATTAACAATTGAATAGGACATATAAATACACAAACATTCCTAAATATTAATTTTACAATCAAGCAATTTCGTCATTCCATACTTAAACTTTTAAACTTATTTAAATTTATCATTATAATTTTATCAAAATTCATTACATATTTTTAACACGATAATTAATTATTCTTTTTAATTATCACCACAATAATTTTTATAAATAATAAATGTTTTAAACTTAGCAATTTTTTGTGCGGTTGAGATTATCAAAAAATAATAAATTTTATTGATAATTAAGTTTCTTTTTGATCTTCTGAATATTTTCCGGTTAAAACCACTTCGGTTCCCAGGCACGACATCTCCACTCTTTGAGTGATTTTTCTTTACTTGCTGCTGAGGTGATCTGAAATTGAAAAGTAACAAAAAAACAGTCTCAGGAATCCTCCAAATATTCAAAGTTTCGACTAATCAAACATTCCCATTTCCTCGACTGAGACAGAATAATCAAAAAATTAAAGAGCAACTAAATGAAAACACATTTCCAAAAGTTCTTCACCAACCAAATTTAAAGGATCGAATATAATCAATATATTTATAAAAATAACAATAGCAGATGTGGTATTTACTGGTTCATAGAAAGTACTAAGACTTCAAATGATAACATTACAATCAATTGAGGATCAAGGGTAGCATTTATTATTATTATTATTTATCGTATGACAATCTGTGACAATAGCACGTGAAAATTGTTTTTGTGGTCAACATTTTGTCATAGGTCTGACAATATTTTATTATTTCTAAAGCAAATCGTCATCAACGCGCCAATGCTGTGATCAATTCTGTACACATTTCGAAAAATTCCATTGTTAAATGTCTGGTTGGACTAGCGGAAGGATGCGCTGAAACGTCGGCTTGCGAAAATGGAGAGGCTAATAATAATAATGACTATTATCATTATTATCACTAATATATAGATAGATAAATAAATGTAGAAAAATAAGTTATTTTTGCAAATTTTTAATTATTTGTAATTTTCAAGACAAATGAGAAATTTAGTGAATTTTGTGATCTTTCCAATTGAATATTTACTCTTTCAAAATATAGATTTTATATTTTCGCGTTCAACGTTTATATGGCTTAAAATAATTGCAACTAAGCGGACTGTGTAGGATATTACTTAGCTCTTTTTGAATCCTTTATATTAAATTCGCCGGTGTCGAATGACTTTGAAATAGATTTATTAGTGAACATACTGGTAAATTTTCAAGACGTTGAAACAATCTTAAATTGAGTTTTATCTACATGTTTAAGGATCTTATTCTTAAATTCTCTGAAACCCTCGGAATAAGGCAATACTAACATTGTTTTTGGTTCAATGTGTTTTGATCGATTTTGTTCATCTTTCAAACTTATCAATTTCATAGTCTCCAACTCCAATTGATCTTTATTCTGAGCTCGTTTATCAATTTTCATGTAATGAGTGTAATGCCACACACATCGGAGAGACTACCCGTCATCTCTGTACTAGAATTCCTAAGAATTGTCGAGTGAATAGATTGACTCACATTAGTGTTCATTTTAGGAAATGTACGAGTAAGAAAATATGTATGTCTGACTTCAGGATAATTGCAAAAAATCTGAGTAATAATTGGGAAAGAATAACTCGAGAGACGTTGTAGATAAAATCTTAAAATCATATAATTAATGTTCAAAATGTTCAATCTACATGTATTTTGAATGTATTTAAGTAATTGAATGTAAATTGTGTAAATGATGGTTTTAATGTTTTGTAAAAATAATTTTTAAATTTAAACTTTTATTTTGTGATTGTAAAATAATTTAATTTTTTATTTAAATTTTATTAAAAATTTAAATTTTTATTTATTTAAAATTATATTTTGTAATACGAGTTGAAAACGATTATTATTGATTAATTTGTTTAAATTTAGTTAATGTGAATTCTAGCCTGAAGACTGATTAACGGTCGAAATATATAGTAAAATGCTATTTTATAGAATATACAGCTGGCGTTTTTCAATTATTAATAATAAAAATAATAATTACAATAATTATAATAATAATAAATCCAAAATTCAAAAATGTCAACAATAACAATGATATCATATAAAGTAAAATAATAATTCAGATAAAGATCATCCACGAATGATATAAAAGTCGAATAACAAGTAAACTAGAGAATAATAATAGATAAATATTGATTATTGAAATTCAATAATGTGCTAGCACAAATAAACAAATTATTCGAACACCGTGCGAAGTTGGCACACACTTCCAATTCGAAATTTCAATTATAATTCAACAGAATTATTTATCAATGTCCGATTGTTTATTCTCGAGACAAATAAAAAGTCCAAATATTTAAAAGTGTAAACTAAAATTCGGAATGAAAGAAAGAAATATTTTCTCACACCAGCTGATATTTCACAGCAAAACTTTGTTGTTTTTACACCTTCCTGGCGATTGGTTATTTGAGAAAATATATAAAATACCATGTGAAATATTAACATTAAACGCAAAAAATATATAAAATTGATGCTTAAAAATGTAATAATTATAGAGTAAAAAAAGGTTAATTCAAATAAAAAAAGCAAACTTACAACCACTTTGCTCAATGCCATGAATCCCCGATGATCGCCTCCTGCAACTCATGGGGTCTGCCTCCGGATGAGGGTTTTCATCGATGCATTTAAAGTCCAATAAATATGATCTCGTATCTACCTGAGATTTATGAAGCAAATATTACAATAAACCAATTGAGAGTCAAAAATGACTTTATTTCCAAATATAGAAACCAAAATATTACAACCTGGGGGTGCTTAAAGGTAAAACTTGTAAATAAAACATCTGTCGGACAAAAACAAAATTAAATCTTGCGCATTTAATTTACTTTTCGAATTGTTTGTAAAAATTCCTCTGCAATCTTTTTAAACCAGATATAAACCCAGAAAATTTTGATTATTTAATTTAGATAATCTATGTAAAAATAGTGAAAAAACATGTTTTAATCAACAATTATTTTTGATTCAAATGTGAACCCATCTTTACCTGGTAAAATGACCAAGTATATATGTTGTGAATGAAGGCACGGAGCCAACAGCTGTCACATTTAATGGTCTTGACAATCTTAAATGTTAATTACGTAAATTTCAATTGCATCAAGCCACTATACGAGCACTTGAAATAATTTCAATGGTTCACAATCCGAACAAGCCAGATTCCTGCGACCTTATCTAAATGAATGGCAAACTCTCTACAAGAAGATTTGAAACTAAGTATGGGAGCAAGGATTTCAAACATCTAGATTATAGCAGTCACTATCATAATAAGATTCAATGAATGACATTATAAGTGAAACACCAAAAATAGTGCATTAGTTGAAAATTATATTTCGAAGTCTTTGTGTGTTTTATAAATAAAACCTTTCCATAATATTTTATATTTTGTTTATCAGTGTTTTTTAGAAAGTTTTTAGTTAATCTAAATTAATTCAAAAAAGAAGAGAAATCATTCCAATTCATATAAATTTCTATCAAATCCAAAGAAACAAGTACTAACGGTTATAGGAACCACAATAATCTCCATAATGAAGAATAAAATTTCCATATTAAAACGACAGCCTAATCCCTTATTATTCACATTTAATGATCAAGATCAGATCACTGTAATACAAACTCTCATAATTTAATCCTAGTTATTATAATTAACTGAAAGATCCCATTCAATATTTCACGAACGAAGGATTATTACAAGATACCAAGAAAATTATTTCTGCCCGACAATTCAGAAGAGGTATAACATTTTGAATAATGTTGGGAAATAATTATCAGTGCACAACAAAATGCCCTAACAACGTAGATATGGACCATAAAATAATAAATAGCTTGTCAAGATTATATTAATTGTTCATTGTATATGATATAACTGGCCGCAGGAAAAGCATCAATCAGGCGCTATAAATAATATATAAATCCGGAGGAAGAACAACAATTCAATTCAACTATTCGATCTCCAAAGAATTTCATTTCTAGATTATATTCCTTTGCAAATGAAAAATTATAAGCTCAAAGATTATAAAGAATATTTCTTTGGATATAATTCAAATATAAGTTTAAAATGTCGAATAACGAAACCAGTGAAAATATTGTTTAAGCCAGTTTTTCCCCGTCGAAATTATTTGGAAAAGTATCTGATCTCTGTTACTAAATATAATTTAGATAAATAACTATGTAAGCCACAAATTTACGCAATATTTGTCCATAAAATATTTCGATCTGATCACTCATAAACAAAATTTAACAATTCTAGCTTTTTGTTTCTTCTCTTATTGATCTTTTCTTAATTAAAGTATCACTGATTTCGATTTTTCTCATGTAGCTGATGGAGAATTTGATTTAAAAAAAAATTTGCATCGACTTCTATAGCAGCAATTCTCACCAAAAAGTTGTAAGGATTGTTTTCAGAAATAATTTTTTTAAAATTTTTGAGTACATGGATACATTTTTCCATTCAAAACTCTTGTAAAACTCTTTTAAATAATTAATTATTTTTCAATTTAGACTATTTTCAATAAATACTTTTAAAAATTTATAAAAATATTTTATTTTAATTTTACCAATCAGTAAATTGTAAAAATAAAAATAAAAAATTGAATAATTGAATACATCTAGGACGATTCACATACCATCAGTTTGTAACCCGAACTATTTAAAAACTTCTAGAACACATTTGGCACATAATTTTCGAATGCAATGGCCTTGTCAACAATGTTTCACTTATATAACAAGTTCCCAATAATTATAATTAAAATTTTAAAATCAGACGTGCCTATTTTACTAATATGGCTACTTGTATGATCACAAATATTGGCCAAACTTTTCAAGAACTCGAGTACATAGTGACGGGAAGTCTCTCCAATGTATTTAGCATTACACCTATTACATGCAAATTGATAAACAATATCCGAACACAATTATCGACTTAATAATGAACAAACGATCTTATAAACTAATTTTCGCAACTGCTTGCTTATATTTCTCTTATAATATAAAAGCTTTTGAGTACGACAATACCAACATAAATTTAGGCTCATCATTTACATCAACAATCGATTTACATCTAGTAAAATTACACTCATACATTCTCAAATATGGATTCTTAGAATTATTAATCAATTTGCAAACAGCCTCTTTTATCATCATTAATAAAATAATTCTTTATTAACAGCTCAACCAATTTATCAACATTTTTCATCGAATTTTCAAAAGTACAAGATAAATACCATGAATGATAAATCAATCCCTTCACCATATTTATCTGATACTTTAATTCACAAAAACTTTCAGAGGAACTATAAAGATGAGTATCAGTTGTTTATCTATAAATCCCTGTTTTATAATGTTTATTTTTAATTTATCCTGAATCCACAAGCCAAAGAACGCAATTAATGATTTTCTCCCAATTTCATATATTTTGCTGCAAACTGTTCATATACTACAAAAGTAGTTCTTATAAATTAATTTTAAATACGTCAATTACTTTTTGCTCAACCTGTATAAACGGAAATAAAATTTCCAATAATTTATTTTAAAGAGCACAATAAAAGTTGCTAGAATTCCGAAATGTTATCAAATAAAGATATTTTAAATTTTTACTAAAAATCAACAATATTCAAAAATGATTTCATATTTAGCAAATTTTCGGCATACTAAAACACCACCCAATAAGGGCATCCCAAAATATTAATATTTTTTACCCCCCCCCAATTTATCATATGCTTCCCAACGTAATTATCAACTGTAGTTCTATTCCTAAATCTAATGTTTTAATAAACGGACTAAGCGCACATTGAATTGTTATTAATTAACCGTTTTGTATCCAATGCTCCTGGAAATATATTTATATAGATGATCAAAGTTTCAAATCTTTGACAAGACTTTATTAACTCTACTTTAATCTTTGACGCTTTACAGACAACTAATACTAATGGAGAAGGAAATGAATATTGAAACATAATTTTGGTAATCATTGAAATTTTATGAGTTAAAAAATTTTTTTTTATCATAACTTCAATAAAAGTAAATGAAAATAACCTGATAAAGTTGTAGCATCATCTTGGAATAGACCTTTAGAGTGTTGTTGAATTTACGAACTCGCACAGTAAATGGATTTATCACTTTCCATTCATAATTGAGAACTTTCATTGCTTTAAATACTTCATACATAATGTCCCATGGTTTTGATTGCGACCTTATACCTAAATGCCATTTAAAACGTTTATTAGTTGACAATCCCGATGTGGCTTGCTGAAATCGAAAAGGATAACAGAATATTAAATTTATGGTTTAGGTTTACATTGGCATCTGTGACCGGATCCAATGTCCTACTAATAGTTTGACCCTCAGGCATTCGCTCAGGATGCGTACGCATAGGAGATAATGGAGCTTTACCACTGGAGCCCGGTTGACTAACATTTGCGATTAAAGAGGCTGGATTATTTACATCTGGGCCAGTCGCAACGTAGAAATTGTTTACTTCTTCTGGGTTAAGTTCATTACTACCAAATCGTCTAAGTAACAGAAATATCTATAAAAAATCAGATATCTCACAAGCTATTTTACTTATTGTCTGTTATTAAACTGTAAGCAATAACAAGCTGATCACTTGGGTCATGGGCAATCAATGCTGCAAATACTTCTCGTTCTGTAACATTACAAGCTCGACAAACTTCATAAACAGCTTCCTAGACAAAGGAACAATTAGAAAGAAAGGACTGATAGAAAAGATAATGAAGAACATTTTTCGCAATGAAATATTCTCAAGTTCATTTATTATTATCATTATTACTAATCATTGTTATTTCATGAAAACCACGAGCATTTTATTTTAAGTCTTACGACGTTTTGTAGAAATATATTGAACATTCAAGAGGAATATTTAAAATATTACTGAGATTCAAAAAGTTTATGTAATACTTATTTGTTAAAAAAATAGCTTGAAAATTCCAAATAGTCATATTAATAATAATTAACATGCATAAATGCTTTTGTTGATGTTGGAATAGTTAAGTATAGCAATACTATTACATACACATACCGGTAAAGCTAAGTTGCAAACCGACATTCTCATGACAAAATGTGGATTATTGATGTTTAGAATAAATATATTAGAATATTCAACATATATGCCCTTTTTTAGTAAAATTTTAATACATTACAATCCAATTAGAATTAACCGCCTGTAAATTTTTATAATAAAAATGCCCGGTATTTTTACTTATTCGTTCTTATTAGTAATTTATGATTAAAGGAAACAAGCAACCACGGAAATTCACACTTCATTTTTTCTATTGTAAAATCTTGCTTTACAGAATTTTATTTTAAGTATTCTTGTATAAAATATAAATAATCTACTTAAAACTAGATTATGTTACAAAAATAATAACTTATTTTTTTACAAAACTTTTACTGACTATAATATTGGCAAACTAATAAGTAGAGTAAAAGTTAAAAAGTTTTAATCTGGTGTTATTAGTGAATGGTATACTAAAGACACCAACAGAATAGAGAAAAATTTCAACAAGAACCAAATCTGAAAACACATTTAGTTTCTGTAGAAATAGGGTTCCAGTATCTAGAAAGAGTAGAAATATGAAATCAAAATACTCGTTGAAAGCATTTTTAGAAAATTATCTGATGTTTGAAAAATGGTTATCTGACAAATATGACTTCAAATATAAATACACTAAATTTCTAATGTTAACAGAAATAAATGACAAAACGGTTATTTAGGAATGACTAACGTGGGTTGCTTTTCTGCTTCAATTTGACAAAATGATTCTCTAAAAAATTCACTGAAATTTTGAAAATTATAACACTTTATATCGACTATCAAACGGTTGAAATGAGCAAAATGTTTTTAACATTTCACCAGGATCGACCAATTTTGATGATCATTGTGATTTAATTGTATTGGAATAATTGATTTCCATGTACCCTATAATAAAGGGCCTATAATTATTAATTATTAATGTGTATGACTGCAGGTTTAATTATTTTGATTGTATTGGTTCTCGGATTACGTCATTGCTTATTATTTATCGCAATGATGCATGTGCTATAGACACACACGCATGTAGTATATATGCTGTATGCATTTCATGAATAAACTCTTTAGACATTGTTATTTGAATACTATTACATTTACTTCGCATATTACTATTCGAACTATGAATGAAATTAATTATTGTCGTTTGATATATCATCTTCTTATTTATCTTCTTATATTAGTGTAGTAGGCTCTTCGAGAATAAGTCTAGGTGCATTTTTGTTTAGCTTAAATTAGGGTTTTAAATTCAAGTTTCACATATAATTCGAGTGACAAAAACGAACAACAAATACAAAAGTTTCTTTGGCGTTTTTTCGAAATTATTCAACAAAAATACATTTCAGTATCGTATAAATTGTCCGTTAATTTTTTGAAATAGAAAGAAATTTTTCGACCTATAGGCGAGTATATACGGTATTTATTTATTCAAGTTATTCATTATACCAATAATTTTTAAATGACTAGAAATCCTTCTAACTCTTTTTCATTTCTTAGTTGTCAATTAACAGATTTGACCTTCCGTAATCCTTATTTTTATATCTATATCTAGTTTTAATTTTTTTGAATTTGGACCAAATTTTTATGTTAGATGAGTTCTTCCGAAACACATAGCCTACGTTGCGAGTTACTCCCGATACATTCTGCCAACATTGAAATTTAATATTCCCTGGTTATTTCTAGTAAAATCATTTTTACTCCTTTTAAGTGCTTTAATGTTGTTGAATTTCCTTTATATTCCTATTTAACATAAATTTTATGCACTGCTTCTAACGAATGTTCTTTTCAAAACAATTTTTGGAGATAAAGTAAATTCTGTTTTTTCCTCCATATTAATTAATTATTTTAAATAATAATTTCTAAACATAAATTTCAAATTGAACAATAATATTAAAATATTTACTGAACTAACAGAATTATTATTAACACTGTTTATCCATGGTTGAAATAAAATGTTTTATAATTGAATTTTTCTATCTATCAGTGTGAGATAATTAATATAAAAGAGTTATTTGATAGATCTATAATGAAAATCAATTAATATCCTTTATCGCATAAAAAGACATTTCCTCCATAAAATTTCTCGAAAGAAATATTTATTAATATACTCCCCAAGGTTATTTATGGGGAGAGGCAGCACAAATAATCCGAACGATAGTTATTTATTTCTAAAATACGACAATACACATTTACAAAGCAAACAATTTTGACATGTTTAATACTCATTATTTATTAAGGAAATAGTAAAAGATACTTATTTGCTTGATATATATATATATATATATATATATATATATATATATATATATATATATATGCTACTACATTTATAGGCATTTTATGAATCAAGTCTCAAAATTCCTAAATATTAATACACGTGAATATGTTGTAATAAAATAGAATTAAATAACTCAGTTTTATCTTTTATAAAAATATTATTTAAAAGTTTTTAACACTTTTTTAAACAAATTTTTTTTTACCAAATTGATCAGCAAGTTCAGTTAAAATCTAATATCATGGAGTCCGAGGTTACAAAATACGAAAGAAAAACTAATTGTGGATTAATGAAAATAATGAAAACGAATAAAATTAATATAAAAAATGCAACAAAAAATATAACATTTTCAACAGTCCTTCTTCAACGTAACTTATAACAAACAAGCCTGCCGAATTTCGTTTGCCATTCAATTAATATAATAATACCAACACAAGCGGATAATTATAGCCAGCCAATCAAAAGCTGATATTATTATTGATCAAAATGTGAAAAACAAAATACAATGCACTTTTGAACTATTGAATTATATTTATATTTGGTGATAGGACAATCGCGCTTTTTAGGAAACTATTTTCTAAATTTAAACTTTTTCTTTTATATTGGAATTTGAATTAGAGAAAATTATTGTATCCTTCCACTATTGAAGGCCTATAGTGAAAATAGATAGCACTTAATCCACTGCCAACATGAATAATTATTGATTATAGGAATTTCATTTGTTTTTGGTTATATAGGTTCCACATTCCCATATTCGGCACTTTTTTGGAAATTGGGGATGTCGATAAAAATGATCAAAAAATTTACAATTCATTAAAATAATGTTTTCAAGAAAATTAGCTTTTGTTCACACTACTTGATATTCATAATAATAATTGTAAAATATTCACTACCAAAAATGTTTATTATTATTATTATTAATTATTTATTATTATCATCACCATTATAAATATATAATAAGCCAATCGAATTGTGACAAACTTTATCAATTATAGAAGCATCTTCATCTCGTTCTTGGGGAAATAAATAATTTGGCAAATCAATTATGAACCACGGATGTTTTCTGATTTCTTCAACAGTCACCCGTTTCACTGGGTCCACTGTTAACATTTTCTTTAATAGATCTTTCACATTTGAACTCAAATAATCTGGCATATGAAAAAGTCCGGATTTAATTTTCTTAAACAAATTAGGAATATGTTCATCATCGAAAGGCAGAGTTCCACAAAGAAGAGCATAAAGAATGACACCACATGACCAGACATCAACTTCCGGCCCAGCATATAGTTTACCAGATATCACTTCTGGGGCCGCGTAATTTGGAGAGCCACAAGATGTCCTCAGAAATTCACCGTCTTGCATGATATTTGACAGACCTTGATTAAAGAAAACAATTTATGAAAGATCGTAATAGATTCATTTAACATATTATGTAATTTATCCTTTTGGTGAACTGTAATTTATTTTTTATTTTAAGAATTTCGTTCATCTTCATTTATATTTCTACTGTCTTTTCTAGTTGCTTTTTCAATAACGCAAAGACTTGATTAAATATTCTTTAAGCCATACAAAGCATTTCTCGCTAAAAAATATGCCAAATAAATCTTAGAATTTATTCAGTGGTGATTCACAGAATAATCATAACCAATATTTTTATAGAAAAATCAATTTTATATGTAGTCTTGCGGACTCAATTTCACTCTTGAATATTCTCTATGAAACTCTATAAACAATTCATGCCATATATGTAATAGAATATATGCCAAATCAAATGAGCACGAGATGATTATTTCTACTGAATACCAAATACAAATTATGAGATATAAATATATAATGTTGAATGAAATTATAATTAAAAAGGGAAACTTTATAGAAGAGGTGGACAAACTACGGTCCACATACGCGTTTTGATCAGCCCCGAAAATTCCTATAGATAGCCAAACAAATTTGTATCTTATTTTCTTTAAAATTTGTATTTGATCATTTTATTTGTTTTCTTCAGTTTAACCATGTTTGAGGCTTATGAAAGTGTCAAAAATTTATAATCCGGCCCTCAAACATTTTATGAAACTTTAACTGGCAACAGCTCCAAAAAGTTTGCCCATCCCTGTTTTAAAGTTTCATTAGAAAGAATTCAGATTTTTAATAGACATGGATTTGTTTATAAGGAAATATTCATGATTCTGACGTGATGATCAAAAAGAAATTGTCAAATTATTAAAAAAAATCCAGATAACTCTAAGGAAATATTATTATTACTACTTGGTCCATCAAAAACAACAGACGAGAGTGATAGATTGGATTTTTTGTAGTATTTCTGTGTTGTTTAATGGAGCGATAGAGTAACCGACATAAATTTATGGGGTTAAGGAAGGCAGGAAATAATAATGGTTTTATATCAACACACAATTTCCACTCGAAAAAGTAATACTGGGTCAAACAAATACTGTTTGGAGTAATAGCTGAAAAAAGTTTCCCAAACACTAGTTTAATAACTGAAATGTCTTGATTAGGTATTTAGTATCAGCGACTTATATAGAGATCTACTATAATTCACAATGAACATGAAATATGATAATTGGAATAAATTTTTGTCTCAGACTTGTTGCTCACATTATTCCACGAGCTATTTTGGGCAAGTTGGTAAGTCCCAATAATTACTCCCCATATCGGTCAGGTAGAATTGACACGAAACATTTATTAGTGACTTACTAAATGAAAATTAATTGGTTAATCATACGTCTTTCTATGCCATATATAATTTCCAGACTTTTTTATTGACACTTGAAATCGTTGACACTTATCAAAATGAAAGGCATGATTACCATAATTAAATTAGCTAAAAAAACAAACGATCCCTAATCCCTTAACAATTGAGTTATTTTCAGCTTTAATCTGGTGATTTTCAGAAACGAAAACTGATTTGATTATTACAAGTCAGTGAATTATATTAAGAAGTGGGTCATGATGATTGCTGGTATAGCGCATATATGGCAAACTCATGAAATATCAATTACAAATACAGAATCACACCTGTTAGACTAAGCAATAGGGAAGTGAGGAAGGGAGAAATTTTCAGTTATTTTTGCTTAACTGACTATTATCATTGTTATCCGCATGTTGATTACCTCCTCTGTCACGGACATCTATATTTAACGTTAAATAACTTTATGTTGCTATTGTCTCACAATATACTCTCAAATCATAACTAATATAAATTCATAAACCAATTAATATTACTTAATTCTTTGAGTCCTATTGGGATAATACGATCCATGAGCAGACAAAGAAAAAAATATATATATATATATATATACCCATCAGTCAACCTATATTTTTCACTCCACACTAGAACGACAACAGGTTGTGAATAGGAGTAGTCAGGCGTATGTGTGTAAAGTGCTCATCAAAGAGCAAAATTCATTTGTTCTGTCTAACATGTGCCTCTCTGTCAATCATGTTTCACTCCATTTTATAATTAATTAAAATATATTTCCTTTATTTTTAAATCCAAATTATTTAAACTTACTCTGAAAATAAATAAGGTTTTTTAATCAATTTTTCCTGTAATCTATATTGTTAATATAATATCGGGTTAGTAAAACAACTCAATTTGAGAAAATAAAATTCCGGCACTCAAGGGATTATAAAAATAAAATAATTGTAAATTTTGTGTCCCATCTCTGTTTATGATCACATTCCAAGTATGCATTTCTGAAGGTTGTTTTTTAAAATTAATACAGTTTTCGAAAAAGTAAAGACCAGAATAATTTCCAAAAAATTAAAGTTTATCAGCAGTAGAAAAACTTCTTTGGGGGAAATGTCATATTTTGTAATGAAATAAAAAGTACGTACTTAGATACATAGCTTATAGTTCGTCTTATTTCCTTATAAATGACGAGGAAAAACTTTTCTATTTACATATTTATTACACTCAGAACACATTTTTTAAAATAGTTTTCAAGCTGACGTATTAAATATCAGACAGCTCTTTTCTTCTCGTTCAGCTAGTTTTAGAAACTTTAAGTAGTTGAAGAGTTGAAATAAAACGTTCTAATGTGTGTTTTCAATTCTAATTGAAAAAATTGACTTAAGGAGGGTTAAGAAAACTGTATTAAACTAATTTCATGTAGCACAATAGAAATATATAATGAAAATTATCAAATTTAAAGTTAATATGTAATAAACAAAATTTAATTTCAATTTGTATATTATTTACATAAATGATACTAAATTTGGGTATCTCGTCGTGGATGTCCTTTATGGATGATTCATAAAAAAACCTTATTCTACATCTACATCAAAATTGCCTCCTTGAACTGATATTTTGCAAATGGAACTTAACAAACTAGCGGCTTATTTTTTTTAAAGCTTTATCAACGAAACTATTCAGATCAAACACTGAAAATATTTGAAAATACAAAGACATGATCTAAAAATGTGGGGATTTAAAGCGCTTTGAGGATTTTTTTTAAATTTGAAACATTACATTTGTATGTGCTTCTTACCCTAAATTTTTCTTGTTTCATTGTTTCTTGAGAAAAAGTAGAGATTAAATATTGGTCTACTTAAGTAATTCGTCTTATATTAATGATAAACAAATAATTTGTTAATTTTTAATATCGTTGAAGATAAGTTTGGAAAAGATTTGGTTAATGAGTAAAATAATTAATTGTTTTAATCAATGAAACTTAGCTAATGTTTCTCATTTTATTTCTTGTCTTTTCAAGATATACACTTTAAAATGAACTTTTCATTAAATGAATTTTGTATTTTCAACTTATTTAAATTAAAAACTATTTATTTACACATTTGACATCATAATGTCTATGCTAGGATTGGTAAGAAAAATAAGTTGTTTCATTGAATATTGATGTGAAATGCTTTAAAAAATAAGAAAATAAGTTGAATTATAAATCATTATTAAATAATAATAATATTAATCGGAAAGAAATTATTTCCGTAGATTGAATATTTTTTACAATTTAATCAATAAATCAAATATAAATTTATCAATCAAAACACTATTCAGTTATTCAACTCATTATTCTAAAACTATTTCTTAATTGTTTACAATGTCATATAGCTCACGCATTCGCGTATGCACGCGCACACACACACACGCATACATACACACCGCAATGCATTATCGGTATTATATAATAATCGCATTTCATAAATAAAATTACATGTTGATAATTATCTGAGGGTGGACAATTTCTTGTTGATCTCAATGAATTTTACCACATCTTTAATTGCATATGTATTCATTCATTAATCACAAACACTTGTTATCACATCATAATCGGCAATTTCCACTTAGAATGTCAAATTTGTACTATTAACATATTATATGTAATTTGTGAATGTGATATGTTACGTAATAGATCAGAATCCAATCGAAATAAATGTTGCTTAAAACCTCAAAATCAAATTTCAGTGAAATATATTTGATCAGGATTTGGAAATTATTTATTTACACATGATTCCCTCTCAGTGAGTGTGTATATACATTGTACACATTTGCCAAGTGACATCGCTAGATACATGTGATGGTATACCGATAATGACCTGGATTTTATTCAGAATATCTAGTTATTTACGCGGGTCTATAAGTGATTGGATTGAAAGTATTGAACCAGATAGTAAAATTCCTGTAAACCTCTCGGTTTCTCTACATCGTTTTGAAAGATACGAATTTGGATTTAAGAAACGGAACAGAAAGAAACTTTAAAAGCATGAATGGGTCTTTGACAAGGATTTGTAGACCAAAGTCACAGAGCATATTGGATAAGACGACCCTGAAAGAAGTTGACAAATTTATAAAAAAATAAATGTTTAAGTATATATTTGACTAGTGGTTGCAAATCGATTGTTGATGTAAATAATATCAATAGTACGTCTAAGAATTATGAGTCCAAATGTATGTTAGTATTGTTGTACTCGGATGCTTTTACATATTTTAAGAGGAAGACAGGTAAGCAGTTGGGAAATTTCATCCAAGGTACGAAATAAGTTAACATCTCTAATTGGATAGTGTTCGGATTTCGTATATCAATTTGCATATAATGGGTTAGGGTTAGTTAGAGACTTCCTGTAATCTCTGTACTCGAGTTCTTAAGGATTGTCGATTGAATGGATTAATCAATATTAATGACCACAATAGGGGTTGTATGAGTAAAGCGAAGCATTGTTGATAAGGTCCAAGGATTAATGCGGAAAATGTTGTCAGTATAAATGTTTTAAAATAGTTTGATTGGTAAATTTGGAGTGTTTAATAATAGTTTATTTATTAAATAAAATATAATTTTAAAAGTTAATTGAAATGATCTAAAAATTTTAGAATTATTAAAAAATTAATAATTTGTTAAAATGAAATAAAATGTTTATGGTTTGTGTTTTTTACCTGATGACAGCGAATCTGTCGAAATAGCTAGTAGAATATATTTAATAATCGATTTAATAATTTCAGTCACAAAAATATAAAACTCAAATATCTGACTGGTGCTTTTTAAATTTTCCTAACAGATTTATATTATATTTATATTATTTATAAATAGTGTAATAAAAACTAAAAATCAGGCGATATTTTTATTCAGTGCTATTTTTGCATATTTAGTGTGATTGAGTCACGAAAAATTTCAATTTTTTGGATTTTGAATTGCTTAGTAAACCTAAAATTACTTGAGCAGAAAACATTGATCCTATTTGTAGCATTAAGACCAGGGTGCAGCATATACCCCAATGTCAACCAAACGTGTTGTGTACAGTTTTAAAACATTCATTTGGTAATATCAGTAATTTCAACTATTTTTTACAATTCTGACAGGGTTTAGGAGCTCCACTTCAATAAGCAAGATTATCATTATATTGCGATATTCATTATTTTATATTAATCTCTTTAATTATTTAATATTTTAAAATGGCATTGAATTCGAGTAAATAACTATTCTTTGCTTGTTTATTCAAGTTTGTTGTATAATCTGCAATCTTCGAGAGTAAGTTTTCACAAATTATTTCAAATTTACTATTATACTTTTTATGTTTAATCGTTATTTTTATACTTATGTTGCCAACTGAATAATGGAAAACAGTGAAAAGGACACCGTTCCTGGTTTGCAAACAACTCCTCGACCAGCTACCCAGAAAAATTCTAAAATAAGACATTCATCTACAATATTCAGTCTTTGCCACAAGATAACGACAGAAGACTCAACAATTACTGGTTCACATTGTCCTCCCGATTACAGAACGCAAGGAATACGAACTATTAGTTAACCCTTTCTAAGGCAAAGGAAAAGATTTATGTAGTAGGTCACACACACTTGTCTGTCAGCTGTCAATAAATATAGCGGGAAAACACATCTATGGTTTCAAATACTATAAATTTGTTCTCTTGTGGCTCAATATATGTCAGTAGTTGTACCAAAAGTAAAAATGATTACCGACAGCGTTACACTTAGATATTTTTATTAGTTTAAAATGGTGTACAGCCAAAGTCCGTCGTCGTGAACAAATGGAAGCATGACGACGCGAAAAGATACAGAGTGAACTGAAGTCTATGACTGTATTGATTGCACCTAAAAAACTCCCCAATAGGGACAGTAGCACCAGCAATGAGGATGTTTTTAGTGAAGGAGAATTTTTCTCATTGGCTGATGGTCACTACATCCACCAACAACTCCGAGAAGTCACAAACGAACTAGAACACCTGCTTTCATCCCACATGGCAGAATTCAATGGTCGAAACTTGTTCAACTAGCCACATGCCTGGAGATGACTCCAGAACAACAAGCTGCATACACAAAGGCATTAATGGCAGAGGCAGGTGGTGATACCACAAAGATATCCACATCATACTCAACCGCAGACAAGTCCAGACGTAATATCGGAAGATTGATATAAGATTGTAAATGACCAATCGATCGGTATCCTTTCATCATGACTCAAATCTGATGCCATAACTGTCAAACCAGAATTTAAGACATTTGCATATCAGATGTTAAACATCAATCACAATTCACAAATCTATTACTTTAAAATTTACTAATCTGATTTATCAAAAATGCGAAATATTGTACTACTGATTGATTGGTCGATTCCAGTTTTGCCCAAAATGCAAGTTTATAAGCGCGTTATCAAATTAGAAAATAAAATGAATTAGGAAAAAACAAATTTTGAACCATTTTTATAATTCTGGATTTATTAGTTCCATTTATTTTATCAAGGTTCCTTGTTATTATTGGTAGAGTTAATGTGCAAATTAATTGGATATTATTGTAACATGCGTTAAAGATTTGTGTATTAGAAATAGGAAATATCATAATGCTAATTCCCAACAATTATTTATCGATAAACAAGTTAAATTTTGCTCCTTACAGTTTTATCCAATCAAAACGCCAATACAATATTGTCAATTATTCAATCAGAAATGATTGCTAGCACTCACATTATTACATCTATCTTGCATCGAATTTCCTATTTTACATAATGGAATATAATCTACAATAATACACGAGAATACCTTGCAGTCCGCATTTTAATGATTTGGTGCCCAAGGTTCCGAAAGATTATAACTGGACCGGTTAATATTCTATTAAAAATGAATCAGTATACACTGGAATAAATGTCCCAAAAACACACGAAGTGTTGGGGAAAAAATTACCCAGGGGAACATAAACGAAAAATTTATGAAAAAATGTAATAAATAAAAAATCATGAAATTGTTAAATATTGTTTAAAAATCGTAAGTCATGCTCCTTATTATTTAAGCCCAGAATGAAAATTTTTTTAAAAAAAACCGTCCGATTCATTTGATTGGTTATTAAAAAATATACATATTCTCACCGAAATCAGCGATTTTGACGTTTTTCTGGGAATCCAACAGCAAATTTTCGGGTTTTAAATCCCTATGAACTACTTTATGTCTATGACAATAATCTACACCCGATACTATTTGCTGAAAAAACTTTCGAGCATCTTTTTCATTTAATTTCCCAGATTTTACTATGTGATCAAATAATTCTCCACCGCTTACATATTCCATTATCATAAAAATATCTGTTGGAGTACTTATAACCTGGATCGGAAACAATCAAGAATTTTTTATTTTCAATTTCAATTTCTAACTTGATACAATTTTATTATATGTGGATGCCGAAACAACCATAGATTTTGAATTTCCCGTCTCAACTTTCCAGCAACATCAAGGGCTTTGATTTTATCTCGGTTTACAATTTTCACGGCAACTTGAACACCAGTTGATTTGTGAATACCGACTTTGACTTTGCCAAATGTTCCAACACCAAGAGTTTCACCTATAGTATAATTTCCAATTCGGACTTCTGATGCCGATGATGTGGCTTTTGGAAATCCTCTTCTATTGTCACTCATTAAAAAAAGTTGTGTAAATATATTAACTAGTAAATATACTAAAACAAAATCACGTTTCAAGTTTGACCTTCATTATTAATAAGTTTTGATAATTTAAAACCAAAATAATAGTTTAATATAATTTAAAATTTAATCTACGTTTTCTTAAATATTGAACTATTTCTTCGAATTTGATTATTTTATTGTTTTTAAATATTTAAATATGTAAATAATAAAATTATTTATGAATATTAAATAATTTAATATTTAAATCACAATTTGATTTCTAAAATAGATCAAAATTTGATCATATTCAAAAATATAATGATTGTAAATAAATATTATATAACGGTCAATATTGTAAACCGTTACTTACACGCACAAACTAGTAAAATAGAAGCAATAACAATTATGATTTCGTTAGCAATAATCAAAAGTCGAATAAGTTAAAACTTAATACTACCTATTTTGACCAGGACTGGATCCTATAAGTGAGAGGACCGATTAATTTTTTTCGCGGGCTGCTCGAACTTTAAACAAACATTAATAAAAAGTTATAATTTACATCCTGAAATATAGATATTAAATATTTAGTTAAAACATAATCCAATTATAAAATCAAAAGTTATGATTGGTGGGTTTCTGGGTGTTGATATTTTGGAACTATATCTTTCGCTTACCACTCGGCACCCGTTGCTAAGCAACGTTGGAACTGTGTTCAAGTGGGTGGATCGTCCACAAAAAGTGAGCGCTTTTGCTAATGCTATAATTGACCGAACGATCCATGGGTCCAACGAGCTGCTGATAGAAGGCATGTGCTCGATTTCGATTTTTAGGTCCAATTATTCTCCTATCTCCTTCAAATATTAATCCATACTGTTGTCTCATTTATCATTACGTCTATTCTCATAGTCTTTCTTATCGTTGTTCGTATTATCGACTTTTACCATGGCCTGTAAACCCTTTGCTAAGTTAAATATCCACACAGTATCTCTCTTACCCTTATACCTATTATAACTGCCAAGTTCCCTATTATTGATACTAGCATTATCATTGTTACTACTACATGTATTATTCTAATCCATTATCACTGCTATTGCTATTATTATTATTATTATTATTATTATTATTATTATTATTATTATTATTATTATTATTATTATTATTATTATTATTATTATTATTATTATTCTTATTATTATTATTATTATTATTATTCTTCTTCTTCTTATTATTATTATTATTATTATTACTATTATTATTATTATTACCATTATCCTTACTATTATCATTATTATTATTAAGTTTTTTGTAGGGATCCGTCCTTATTCCTCCGCTTTACCAAAGTATTTTACTTATATAAAAATTTAGCCGTAATCCATCCTTATTTTACAGTTTTTGACAAAGTATTTTTATTATTTCGGAAAAGTTTAGCAGCGTTCCGCCCCTATTTTACGGTTTTATCCTGATATCCTATCAATTATTGAGCCGTATTATACTTTTACTTTGCTGTTTTTGATAAGTATTTTAGTTGATTCGGAAAATTTGAGCAGCGTTCCGCCCATATTTTCCGCCTCAACTCAAATAATTTACTTAATTCTTAGATATTATTTAAAATTTTCTTTTCATAATTTTGGTCGTTCGGATTAATCTTTTTCCGATGGCTATTCGTGTTAACTGTTGCAACGATTTCGCTATTTTCCCCAGCTACCCTTTCCTTCTCTTTGTCCTTATGATCTATTTATGTTCATATTATGTTTAATGAGTTCCCACTGGACTACTCGGTGTTAGTGATTTTTAGCCAGTTGTGGTTAAAAAGTTTAGGTCGATTTTATCGAAATGTAGTGCAAAAAAGTTGAACCAATAGATCCACCCTCGAGCTACCCTCTTTCGCTATTTAGTTCAATGATTTAACGTTAGGGTTCCTGCGTTACCCACGCCGGGACCTTCACGAGCACGACTATTGGCGGATGAACCGCACTTACACAGTCGATTGGGGTGCGTGATTTTAATTACTTGTAGTTTGTTTTGGCTGTGGGCCGAAAAAATAAATAAATAAGTTTATCATAGATGTTGAGTAAAAGCTTCGATGCATGGGACTATTTATTCGACATGACATATTTCACATAATAATCGGAAGTTCGTTGGCATAATCATTGACCATCGCTTCATCACAATACATTTAATCAAATTGGTCAAGAAATTTACGAAGCATTCACTCATATATCTTCATAATTGGTCAATAGATTCATAAACATTCATGCATATAGTTTCATAGTTGGTCAAAAATTCATAAGCATTCATCCATATCGCTTCATACGGCAATGTACAGCAAAAAAATAAGACTGAAAAAAAGCTTAAAATCTGTCAAAACACATCAGTATATATACCTATAATTTGACCTTAACCTTGCTTGTTATTTTTATTGCGATAAAACAAATTTGACCTTGAAATTATTTTTGTTATCTAAATTAAATTTTTATTATTTTCTTAATTTAAATTGATAATTTATTTTTAACATTTTTAATTAAATTTATTCAGTCAAAAATATTTTATTTTTATTCATTTAATTCAATAATTTTTACTTTTATATAACTTGTCGTTTTTCGGTCAAATTTTCTTGTTATTATGTTATTTTTATGTAAATTTCGTGCGGTTCTTGATGCATTTTGTATTTATTTTATTTTACTTTTATGTTTTTTTAATTTTATATTTATTTATGCTCTCTCAAATTCTAGAGTGTTTAGTTGATGTTGTATGATGCATTTTAAGTTATCTTGGTGCTAGGTTTTCGTGCTGTATTACTGATATATTTAAACAATTTTCAAGGCCGTTTGTGTTTTGGCCCAACATGATCCATGAAGTAGATAAATTTTGACACTGAAAAATTTGCACCAAATATAAAATAACTATTTTTTATCAAATATGAACCTACATAGATATGTTTTAATATTTCTAGATTTTTAAATGAATTAAACTGTATAAAGTTTTGGGAAAATTCAAATTTTTAACATATAAACTTTGATATGCAGTCGTTTTAATCACTTCATACCTTGGGCTGATTCTTAAAAATTGATGATGGCCACATATCCTTGAATTTCTTTTGAAAGAAATTTCTCAAAGAAGTGGTAATATTTCGGATCTTTTATTTCAAGCTGACTAGTCACTGTTCTTTTGTTTTATTCACCGTAATTTGTGAAGAGGATTTTTAGAAACTTGTCAATTACACATACAATAATGACCATTCTGCATTGGATATATTGATTGTGCTGGGAACGTGATGGAGAAGATACGCGATGAGAAAAGATCATCATTAGGATCCATCACAGGTGCTGCTGGGTACTGATAGGGTAAATATAATTTAATGGTATGGCTAAGGTCGGTCAGGTCCTTATCCAGTACGCGCACAATAAGATGTAACTACTAGACACCGGTCGAAAAATGACGTTGGTAATGTGTACTAGTGGGTGGAATGTTAGCAAAGGATGAGTTTCTCTGCAAAAACTGCGAATGTCCTACCATTCCCTTGGGTCCATGAGGTGTTATAGAAGACTTCGTGCTCTATTTTGCCTGCCACTTATCTCTGTCAACTAATTAGGCTATCAAATTGTAATTTAATGACAAGAAATCCATATACAGGCTATTATTAATTGAAATTTATTACAAAACAGAAAATTAAATTTTTAGGTCATTAAATTCATTAAAATCTGTTCAGAATCGATCGGACTGCAGTATATAGCTAACCATTTGAGCGGTCTTTACTTTGTTTTGGAGTTCGAGCACACGCTTGCCTGGGCGAGATTTTTGTCGATTCTGGGCAGGTTTCGGTTCCGTTATGGGGGCGATTTCGGGCGTTGTGATCGTTAACTCGATATCTTTTCACAAAACATTTCTTATGACTATGTCATCTTGTTCGGGCGAGAGTTAAACGCGCATCTTACGAGTCCGGATTGGATCTCGTATTTCAATTTTAGTTGTGCGATCTCTTTGTCCCTCTCTTGTATCGAGAGATTCGCTTAATCCAGTAGCTCATGCTCTTTTTCTAATTTTTTCTGCAGTTTTTCCATTTCTTTTTGCATTTTATTCACATTTTCGAGCCTTATATATGTCTGCTCATTGCACCTGCATCGACACACTAAAGCTTCTGCCATCTGGTTCTGAGTGATTGCTTCGTCGTGACATTTGGCGATGTCTCGTCGAAATTTTTCTGTTGTCCCCTGAAATATTTTATTGCTTAATTTGCATTCTAAAAAGAAAACTTTAGAATATTTCAGTTTTTGTGAATTTATTTAGTAAAATAAGGTTATAGGTATTTAGCCTCATCAGGTAAGGGAAAACAACGATGATGGCTGTATTTTAAATCTCGTAGAGACTTTCTCACGGTGTTTACGACAATACTAGTATCCATCCACCTTGAATCGATGTGACACCAGTATTGTCTAGGAAACCGGGTCACTTATGTTTCTGTTTTTCGTTTAATGTGGTCAAACTATTCGCACTAAACACTTTATGCTATTTACAATAAAGGATCTTAAAAAATAAAACTATCCTTTAAAAATCCTGTAATTATAATAATAGTAAGTTAATGAAACAACAACCAGGGATGATACAAATACTGATAATGAACAGGAAATTTATCGACAATCACGTTAATAATTATAGTAGAAACCATAATACTATAATAACGGTCATATTATTAATAATAATTCAGAAAATAACAATAGTAATAGAAATAATAATAATAATAATAATAATAATAATAATAATAATAATAATAATAATAATAATAATAATAATAATAATAATAATAATAATAATAATAATAATAATAATCATAATCATAATAATATAAGAATAATAATTAAAACATTAATTTTAAAAAGTAACCATTCAAGAGCTTATGTTAAATCCTACCATTTTACACAACCGGAGATTTACGACCCACGAAATTAGTTTTTCAATACTACTAGTTTTTCTGTATCATGAGTTTCCTTGCAGCTGACATTATTTGTACGAGTTGCCAACGAATTTACTCGAAATTTATTTTATTCATCTTTCTTCCTTTTTATAATGAAATTAATTTCCTTATATTCTTCTCATATGTAATAGTTTTAGTTAGACTTTTCTCAGAATCAACTGCACTCAAGAGGGTCTGACGATAAGATAACAGGGGAAGTTCTGAGCTGTTAACACTACCATCCAACAGCGACATAATCTGCAGATCACCAGAATTTCTTTTTGGAGTTAATTCTCATTTTAATGACTTGTATACTTGGAAAATATAGTTTCTCAAGAATTTCCTTTAGATTTGAGTCATGAAATTTATATTCGACCCTGATCCTAGAGTAAATATAAACCTAATGAATTCATAAATAATAATAATAAAATTATAATACAATATGAATAGTGTAAAATTAGTATAAACCATTTCAACCTATTTCCTCCTAAAATTTTTTATTTTTTTCACCTTTCATTTGTCTTAAACCTAAACTTGAATATAATAATAAGGAAAAAACTGATTTATTTTTATCGAATCCATTTATTAAATAGCGAAATTAAAAAATAACCTACTTGTTTAAAATTTATAAAACAATAAAACTAAAAAATCAAATCAGTACTCACTAGGGCCTAGTGAGTACAATAGGGTGTACAATATGGGAATGACTATTTCACAGCCGTGGTTTGGCATTTTGTCAGAGGATAAAATCTAGCCCATTAATTACGAAAACGCTTATTTTCAGCGTTTAATTAAAAAAATCTCCTTCACCAAATAGAAATTTATAATTTTGTAATTTTCCTACTGAAAAAAGATGCATTTATCGTACACATTACTTACAAAGTCTCCTGTTTATCATTTGCTAACAAAAGAAGTAGCCACTATTCATGCAAACTGTTTTTTTACTATTCAAACTAACAAGTGGTCATCGTTGTTCAAGAGAAATCTCTGACAGAGTTGCTCAAAGTTTTTACACTTTGTTAATATGTCTTTCAATGATTTTATTGTGCGTTCAGCACATTGATTGATTACTTCTCTCAATTCCAAAAATAGCAGAATCTTCTTTTTTCTGTGTTTCTTGAACCATTCTTCAGCTTCTGTAAACCTTTTAGTAAATATTGGATAAATAAAGTGGTCATTGAAATTGGCTATGCCTTATCGGATAAATGACTTAAATATTGCCCCGTTGGACTTCTGTATTTATAAATTTTTTCTTGCTCCCTAAAAATATCTTTTAAATTTTAATTTTGTTTAAATGAAGTGTTGGGCTCAGAGCCACAATTTAAACAAAAATAAAAGTGAAAAAGTTGTGGAAGGAATCACTGCACATAAACATGCACCGCACCAAGATACTAAAAATTAAAGAAAAAACATATTAAATAAAACAAAATAAATATATAACAAAACCAAATAAAAACAAATAATTAATAAAAATCATGAGAAAGCAAAACAGCCACAGAAGGAAACATATAAAAAATAAAATAAACTGCCAAAACCTTGCAAAATAAGGTTTAGAAAAAACATAGGCAGAAGCGGCGACCAGAAAACAAATAAAAAAGGGCAAAAATAATATTATCAAAAATAACAGTAAAAATAAAATTCGAACCTAAACTGAATTATATATTAAAAAAATAAAGGAAAATATACAAAAAATAATAAAAATAAACTTTAAGTAATAAAATAATTAAAAAGCCCTAAAAATGGCGAAAAATCGCCTATTGGTCGCACACATGCATACAAATAGTATAAATACAGTGATGAATTTCATAATTTTGAACCTTTAAAAACTGTTGAAACTTTTATGCAAATTTTGAACAATTAGAAAACTCTTTAGACGTAAGGAATTTTTATTGTATACCTTGTCCTAATTTTATATGTTTTTAATTAAAAATTTGGTTTTGTAATGTCTCATTCACTTTTATGCCAATAAAATTATATTTATATTTATTGTCCGACCCTTAAATTCCTATATATATTGTATAGTAATAGCCGGTCCATGGGACGGATCTCGGGCTAACTAGTGGGTGAAAACCCTTAGTTGGGCTCGCGGGTCATGCCTCGTGGACCCCTCGGCAGTCCGCAGTCGGTTCTGGTGATAATGCACAGGACCGCTACGCAGGGCGCCGTTGTATACTCGGGGCGGCTTCTGAAATATGTGGCCGGAACGAGTTGGAATAAAATCAGGGAAGATGCGACAGTAGAGAAAAAGGGGAATTTAGGCATGATCACAACTGGATCATACGAGTCATTTTTCTTTCGGACATCTCAATAAAAAATGGGTAGCAGGGGTAAGCGGAGGAATAGTCGATAAATAAACATCGTAATCATAAGATCTCCATATAAAGTAATCTTGTAAAACCGTCAAATTAAGCAAACTAAGGAAAATTTAGTTACGGAGGTGTTAGCACGGACAGCACAAACGCTAAGATGTCTACCCGACTAAATCAAATTGTGAAATGACGATAGCAGGAGACCCCAAAACATTTAAATTGAAAATCAATAAATTCACACGAACAGACAATAGATACGCCTGATTGCATAAGTGTTATTTGAGAAATGATCCAGTACAACACGATATACAATAAATCCAAATTAAAATTGAGATAGAATGGTACCAGACCATCAGAGCGTAGCAAATCTGTGACACTTTCAGCCAGACTATAGAAATAACAATAGTGATAACCGTAGTAGGTGACACGAATCTAATGGCGAAAGTAGTAACACTACTTACAAATAAAACCGATAAATAAAATGGATAAAATATAATAATGATAGCAAATTATAATAATTGCCCGGGTACAACAAGAACGATAAGTATAATAAATAAAATAAATACAAATAATCGTAGTTACCGTGATAAAATCCATAGGTACAATAAGAGAGACTAATGAAATGGATAGCCAAAAATTAATAGTAGTAATAGTAATAAACTCCATAGGTAAGATAATAGCGATAAATAGAATAAATAAAACCTCTAAAATCCAAATGGTAAATATGATAGCAATTGGGGCTAACCTAGAATAGGCGGTGTCTGGTCTAGAGATAATCATTGGATAAAGCATGTCGAAATAGCCAAAATTCAAACCACTATTAAACGAACACCTATTTCACAACAAAGCAAACGAACCTAATCACAAATTAATTAAATAAACATGTTCGATCACCCCTTCACTTCTCAGGGAGCTTCCTTTTATTTTCCTTGTTTTTCATTTTAGGATGCAAGACAATAATCACGACTCCGGAGTAGACAGATTGCCGAGAATACCCCGACTTCCCCCGTCGATCGTGGCTGTCCGCCACCAGTATGAAGAGTTAAAGCAAAGGCACGAAGCCCTCCAGACCAAATACGCACGAATAAAAGGCACGTGGGCTCCGCCCGATGTCGTCAAAGTGCTGCGACAAAAAATCGAGCGGCTCACTCGAGCGCGAGACGAGTTGGTCACCGAATCCCGTGCTCAGCGGGTGCTCATCAAAGAGCAATCGACTGCACTCCGCCGCGCGTTTACCGATACCGAGCTCCAAGCTTGCGTCCCGGCAAGTATCCGAGCCAGGCAATTGGAAATAATACCAGCTTCTCACCTTCCTGTCTCAAATGAATTGCCTTCGTCCTCAGTCTCCAGGAGCCCAGTCCCTGAAATCCTTAGTCCGTCTGTCGAGCCCGTTGTCTCTCAACCACCTACTGGGGACACAAGGAGTGCTGCTAACGCACGGACACGCCGGCGACCGAATAGAAATCGGCGCCGTCGCGAGCGGCGCCGACGAGCAGAAGAAGTCCTCACTGGAGTGGACCCTACGGAGATTCCCAATCCAACTAACGATCCGCCTCCACCTTATCAGGAGTTTGAATTTCCGGAATTCGACCCGGATATTCTCTACGCTCCTGACATGATAATCCGATCACCCGCCCGGTCTATTCATATAAATTTAATCGACGAGGATCCGGAGCCTTTCCCGGTCACCCACATCCTCGATGGACTTGGACTCGGAGCGGAGGATATCGCCGTTCTTACAGGCGAAGTGCCTAATTCTAGCCTGGCACAAGAGATCGCAGGTCCCTCAACTAGAAGAGAAGAGGCCAATTCTTAAACCCTCCGCCATACAGACCAAGGAAACGAAAATATTTCCCCACCGACATCGATGGAGATGATTAATGGGAAGCTGAATTAGTTTGTGATACAAATAGAACGTCAGAGAGGAATTTCCTTCCATTAGAAACTTGATATGACTAAATTCTGTACAACATTTTGTTTCATGGTTGGGATGAATCAAATTGTTAATAATATGATGTTTCTTTCGTTTTCGTTTTATTTTCTTAGGTTGGGATGGTTAAATAAATGGGTTGATGAGTGGCGTAGCGGAATCAAAGGGGTTAAGCTATGATAAACTCATGTTCGGATTAGATGATCATCCATAATCTTCTCTCCGAGGGTTGTCACGAATTGAAAACCAATGGATGAAAGCGTAAGTCCTCCTAACGGCAGCAAACAACTCGGGAAAGACGAAGGTCCTTCGAGGAGTAGTGCTAGAAATGGCGCTCACCTGCTCGAATGGCATTCGGCCATTGTGTACGGTACCAACGTGATTTCGATCACGAGTGCATAATGGTTACTAAAATCGTGCGGCGCATCAGGAGGTTTTCCCTAGTCCTTAATGATGAAAATCTCAGCTGTAGAATGAGTGAGGTGTTGGATTTTTATAACTCCGGTGCGTCCAACAGAAGTAAAATCCATTTATTTGTGATTTATTTTTTATTATTATGTTTTATTTTTCTCCATAAGAACCAAACCCGGATTAAACAGAAATATGAAAAAATAGAACAATTCTAATTCAATGAATTAATTAGTTTTAACGTAATACTATTCGCATATTTAATAATAAGTTGAAATGAAATTATACCGATAGCTTTATTTTAATTTGGTTAACCATTAAAAGAGTTCTACTGTATCAAGGATTTGAATACACCAAGTACAGGGAAAACACGAATGGAGTAGTTACATAGAGATGCAGAATCTATTTTAGTGCCGTTTGGAAATGTGCCACAACATTGCCACTATTCAAATCCTCAAAAAGCACAAGCGAACTTTTGAAAGTGAGCATGAAACAAGAAATGAAGGCTGTTGTTTCCAAGCATTTTGAACCTATTAGATGGATTGAGGACGGATATAGCTTACCAGCGACTAATATTAGCTAATTTTCGAACAGGTCACCCAAAAATTACAAAAAGAGTATTCAGCTCTTTGTAATCAAGTGACAAGAGTTGTTCAGGACTATGAAAATAGAGAAGATAAATTGAAGTTTTTTCGTCAAATAGCAAACGTACAATAATTTTTTTATATATATAACTAAATAATTAATAAATCGTTTAAAAAAACTTTATGTTCTGTTTTATCATAGTTCTGTTTTTTTGTTCTGTTTTATCATGTTTTGGTTTTCATTGTTCTGCTTTTTCATGGAATCAAAAAAACACTCAATGTTTTAACAAATAAAATGACGTAATACTTTTCATCAAATAAAAAGAAAAACTAAAATTATTAAATAAAAGATTAAATTATTTTTATTTTATCCAATGTATTTTTTATTCTTCGAAAAAAGTTCTTGAATTTTCTTTTGTGATATTATTTGATAATATATAATTGTTTTAAAATTAATTAGAAGGCGCATGTAGGAACACAAAATTTGCACGAAACATATTGCAAATACATTAGGAAAAAGGATTGGAACAATCGATGATTGTGTTCTTTTTTTTGGCGGTTGATCACCGAACATTTGATATGATGATTTTGTATTACTTCAGAATAAATTCCAACGTTTTCATATATAAATTGAAATAGTCCAGATTTGAGGAGATAGGATCATTGTGTGTTGTGCAGAGGTCAGGTAAACAATGTATGGTGTACATTGACGATTTGCTAATATATTTAAACACATTCGAACAATATTTAAAAGATATTAGAAATGTGTTCATCAGATTATGTGAATGGAAGTTGAAACTGAAGCCTTCAAAATGTGATTGGGCCAAAGAGAAAGTTACATTTTTAGGCCATATCGTATCAGCTAAAGGTAAACAATCTGATTCAAAGAATGTAGAAAAGATAAAAAATTGCCCGATACCGAAAACCGTAACGCAAAGTTCAAGAATTCTTAGGTTTATGTGGATACTACCAAAAATTAGTAAAAAAGGATACGTCTTTTGTTTGGAAAAACGAACAGCAAGTTGTATTTGCAACGTTAAGGGATAAACTAATATCATCCCAAATATTAATCCATCCAAACTTCAATAAACCATTTTTATTAGCAACAGATGCAAGTGGATACACAGCCGGAGCAGTATCAGGCCAGTGGGACGAGGAAAACCATGAGAGAGCGATTAGATATTACCGCAGAACGTTCAGAAAGCACGAAAGAAATTATTCAGTTATGGAAAGACAAGTCCTGGCGATAATTTTAGCGATCAAACATTTTAAATACTTGCTGTGGGAACACGAAATAATAATCACAACTGATCACCAACTTTTGGTATGGTTAGGCCAGCACAAAGAAGCATCCGGCCGATTGTTGAGATGGGCAACGCAGCTTCAAGAATATTCACCATACATAAAATTCAAAGCCGGAAAAGCCAATGCAAACAAAGATTGTATGTCGAGATTTGTTTTCGAGAAATTAATGAAAAATGACGAGAGACGTATATGTATGATAATTCCAGAGGATATCGATTTTACCAAACTGAAACAAGAACGAAAGGAAGATAGTGAGTTAAAATAAATAATCGAATATTTAGACACAAATGATATGAAAATCTTTGAAAAATCTAATCAATTAAAAGAACATATGGAGAAAAATCGACATCGGTATACGATCGAAAAGGAAAGGTTGATGGTAATGGACGGAGACAAGAGATTGATGGACTTACCAGAAAGTAGACGAAAAGAAATTCTGATACAATACCATGATGGAAAATTGGGCGGATATGTCAGCCAAGAAAACGGAAGACAAACTGAAACAAAAATATTATTGGCCAAACATGACAAATGATGTGAAAGATTGGATAAAAAATTGCTTAATATGTGCCACTCAAAAGAGCACAGGAAATAAAATGAAAGCACCTTTGAAACCGATGCCAATACCAACAGAACCTATGGCAATGATAGCAATGGACGTAGTAGGTCCACTACCGAAATATGATAAAGGAAATATGTATATACTTATAATAACTGATTATTTAACGAAATTTCCAGAGGCATTCGCGATGCCAGATCAGAAAGCAAAAACAATTACAAAGATCTTGGTAGAGGAAATCTGTTGTCGACATGGTACACCAAAACAAATTTTGACCGATCAAGGAACCAATTTTTGAGCGAAATACTAAGCGAAGTGACAAACTATTTCAGAATCACTAAACTGAGAACCTCACCATACCATCCACAAATAAACGGAAAAACTGAAAGATTTAACGGAATATTGATCGAAATGATCTCAAACCAGAGAGATTGGGATGAATACATAAATTTGTGTTTAATGGCCTACCGAATGTCAATTCACTCAGCAACAAAGATGAGCCTTTCAAACTAATGTATGGAAGAGAATGTAATATGCCGATGGATTTAGAATACTAACCACCAATCTCACAATACATGGAAATTGATGATTACGTCACTAAATTCAAAGAAAGAATGCAAGAAGTGTGGAAAACTGCTGGAATGAATATTCGTTTTAACCAAGAAAGTTATAAAGAATTACATGACAAACAGAGAAATATGCAGGAACATCAATTTAAAATCGGAGATTGGGTGATAATCGAAACACCCTAAATCATACCAGGAACAGCGAAAAAGCTGCACAGAACAGGGAAAGGTCACTATAAAATCATCTATGTTAAAGAAAATTACCTAAGATTAAAATTGGTTAATAATAAAATAGTTAGACCAATCTATGTATATGTGAGCCGATGCAAAGCTGTGACGAAAACAGCAACAACCAAACCAGCAGCAAGGAAAATTTTGACGAGATCGCAAGCAAGACAAATATGTATGCTGAGACAAGTCACAAACGAAGAATGGGATCTCAAGCCAAAACCCAAAGCCAACGACGTAAACATGGAACATGTTGCAAAAATGAATCTAATCGTAGGAATAACTAAGGAAATAATGCCAGAATGGACAAAAGACAAGAGCTTTCTCGAGATATTAGGTGGAATTACATCAATGATGAGAGAATATGCCAAAGAAAAGTTAGATCAGACAGTAATTATCAGACGAAAACTATAAAAGAACTTTTAAAAAAAAGAGAGATAAAATTCACCGACAATAAAAACGAATCAGAAAGAATTGGATCGGCAAAGGAGGAATTAGAGATACCCAAGTTCGAAATTGGCAAAGGAAACAAAAAAATTCATTTGGATGGAAAGTTGAACTAGACGAAATAGAGAAAGAGAAAGAAAACATCATCGAAAAATATAACGAAATTATCAGAATAATAAATGTCCGGGACAATATTTCCAAGAACACCCCGGATAATGAAAACAACGATGAAAATTATAAAGACGATGAGGACGACCAAGGAGACAGCGAGGGTAATGAGAAACAAGACCCAGGAGTAACGAGCGAAAAAGAATTGCAATTAGATTCAAAGGAAAACGAAAATCAGAAATCAACCGAAATTATAAACGATGAAAAACAGACGGTAAAGCTACAAAAGAATCAAAACCGACAAACCCTACTACAAAGATAATTAATATTAATAACGTCAGTTAATCTAACAGAAGCAAAAGAATTCCCTAATGAGAAATTAGAGATGGCAATCGAAGTTAAAGAAAGTTGAATAATAATCACGAATACTGGAAAACAACAAATTAATATGATTTGTATAACCTCAGAACGGATAACCTATCATTGCGAAACAGAATCAAACCTACGTATTCGAGGATATAACCAAAGATTCAACGTACACAATTTGTATAATGAGCATAAAAAGCTACAAATGTGAAATAATAACGAACAAAAAGGAAGAAAACGCAATCAAAACAATTCCTGTAACGAAACAGAAAAACAAATTAAAATTCAAGTGGAAACAAGTATGGATGCAATAAAAATAACGAACATAGGAAACGAACAAATCCACCAAATCTGTATCGATAACGAAAAAGAATGTAGAAAAGTGAGGCTAAATAAAACCCGAGTTATGTGAAAATATGGATTATTTAATTTGTGTAGAAAACGAGAACGGTATGATATGCGAACCAACCAAAACCTTGAGTAGAGAAGATATACCAGAAATAATCAGAACCACTCCAAAATCAGACTGGAACATCAAAGAAAATGTCAAAAGAGAAATTTGAGCATTCATTTTGAAAATGATGAACAACCAAGAAGGAATATGTATCCGACTAATAGAAAACTCAGGAATAATCTGCAACTTCACCACAACGGACAATGATGATCAATTTACTATCCAAGAAAGAGAACACTCATCGTGTGAAATAAAGGATAACATTTGTAAAGATATCATGGCCGTAACGACAGGAGTGCAATTACAAGTTATACCGGGAATCAACCATGTACTTATGAATAGTAACTGTGATAGAGGAGTAGATCAGATATGTATTAGAAATATTGAAACTACATGCTTGTCAATGCGGTTGAATAAGAAACAACCATACCTATTGGCTAATCTAGCGGAGAATTCGATGCACGTAATATGCGCAGAAAATAAAGAAAACGTGGTATGTGTAGCAGTAAAAACACCCAAGAGAAAAGAAAGTGCAAGAAACCAAATCATCTACTCAACTAGGAAATTCAGAGAAACTACTGTCAAAGACTCAAAAGGCGATTACCAGAGAGCGGAAGCACAAACAGGAGAAGAACTCAACTTGTCCAAAATAAGAGACTCCAGAAAAGAAGTGCTAATAATAGTAGTGCCAGATCATGAAAAATATGATGTGATTATGATTCGAAGTCTATTCGGAGAACGAATCACTAAAGTATGCATTAGAGATGAAAGAGAAGACAAGCGCTGGAAAACTAAAACCGAATGCCGGAAATGAAACGAGAACAACAACAATTAAAACTGCAACAAACCGAGGAAAGATAAATATTAATGGAAACGATGGACATATTTCAATGGAGGAAGCCCACCAACTCCGCAAAGCATTCAGAAAAGCTCTATAAGTTAGAACCGAAACCACAACCATAGTGGGATCAACAAAATCAGCAAAGACGGATGAAAACGAAAATTACAATCAAAATGATATGGATAACTTTTGCAGTAGTAAGTATCATAGTGACACTAATACTAATTCAGGATTGGAAGGTCATCAAAAAATGCAAATCAAAACCGAGAAGACGAAGAAAATGGCCAGTAGTGGAAAAATTCGAATACGATATCACGTTAGAACGTCCAGAGATCGAAAGAAATAATGAGTATGATGAAGTAGCTAGGCAAAGCCAGTATTCAAGTGAACTGTGGATGAGAGATTTGCCAATAATAGAAGCCTCACAAGGATGGCTTAGAGAAATTGATGTATATAAAATTACTGAGGAGAGATATGGGGACATACGACAATTGCGTATGATACCCCAAGAAACGATGGCGTAATGAGAGGATGAGATAATGTATATAGTGTATATTATATAAAATTAGTATTGTATGTATAAATAATACAAGTGTAAAGTAATCAATGTATAGAATAATATAAAGTACTGTAAAAGTATATATTTATATATTTAGGAGACGTAAAAAATGAACATTGATGAATAAAGTTTAAAAAGTTGAAATTGAGAGAATAATATAAATTTTCATTAAACATTTTCCGAAATGGATCTATCTAGAAGAAAATACAGATATCAGACCGAAGTACCACCATTCTTCGAAACCATTAAAAGAACAGCTCAACCTCAACGAGAATTCCCACCTGAATTACAAACGAACCCAATGAACAGCCCAATAGAATCACCAACAGAAACATTATAGAGAGAACAGTGAGATTTTCTGATGCGTGTAGCAAACCAGTCCAGAAAACAATGGACACAATCCCAAATAATATTAACCGAACTCACAAATCGAGGTATGGTATACATAGTCATTATCAAACAACAACAACAAAGAATTGCGGAATTAGAAGCGTAACGAGACCTAGTCACAAGACAAAGTCAATGGCAAGCGTTAGAAATAAGAAGGCTGAGAAGAGAGCAAACCAACGAAATCCTAGCGTGGTACGATCGAATGGAAAATCCTCCTGTGCTTGAGGAAGAGTATGAACCTACAGAAGGCAGCTCGTAGAAGATCATAAAAACCTTGTATATAAACTGTAAATTGTATTAAAAAGTGTGAGTAGTAGAGAATCAAATGTAAATAAAAATGCCTATTGTTAAAACTACAATTATTATATCGCCGGAAAATAAATTCAATAAAAACTATAAACATATAGATGTATAAAAGTAGAATCATTATACCGTAGTATAGAAATCATGTATGATAATAGATTTAAATTAACTAATTTAGAAAATGAATAGTCAAGCATCCGAAACAGACGCAGATGGACAATACAGACAACAACGAACAGAAATAGAAAGCCAATTCAGACAAATAAGAGCAGAAAGAATAGCCATTATAATATATACGAAATATTATTAAAAACCAAAAAAGAGGAAATAAATAGAAAAACTCTGGAACTAGAAGCAAAAAGTATGAAACTAGAAGCAAAAAGTATGGAACTAGAAGCCAGAGAAACAGCACTAAAATTAGCATGAGAGCAGATCGAGAAGCATTTGAACAAGAGATAGCAGCAGCTAAATCAAGAGAAGAAAAGCCGGAACAAGATATCCACGACCTAAAGGATTACATTTGTGGGCTAGAAACAAGACGTCGTCATTTAGTCGCACTACTTCAAGAGGAGCAGGACCAGGTGGAACAATTGAAAACGCAAAACCACTGGATCCGAGAAAACCAACAACAATTGATCGACGAGTGGAAACAAGAAAAAAAAACACTAACGTCAAATTTTTACCGGGTTCGGAATTTAGGCCTTCAGGAACAACGTAGAGCAATGCAGCTGAAAAAACAAGCAAGACGTTGGATGGACAAGCTCAAACAACAAGAAGCCCACGACAAAAAATTCTACAAAGAGGAATGGGATAACGAAAGAGACCACCGTAAGGCCATAACCGAAAAGTGTGAGAAATTTAAAATAAAGCTTAACAAAACAAGAGGCTAAAGGCCAAAAACGAGGGTACCAGAACCCATTGAAGAGCAACAAAAGAAAGTGCTGGAGCACATAAAGGGACAAGCAAAAAACTGGAAACGAAAATATGTACAAGAATCTATAAAAAATCATAAATTAAAATTCCAAGTCGAGAAGCAAGAGGTAGAAGCCGAACGGTTTTATAAGGAGGAGTATATGGATGCGAGGCGACGCTGGCTAGCGGATAAAGAAGCATCGAAGGAAATCCGAGTAAAACTGGAACACAAAATTCACTGGAAGACAAAATCCCAAAAGACGCAGGAAGAGATTGGAATACTGAAAGAGGCGTCAAAAGTGTGGGAAAATAAAATAGACAGCATGATGGAAAATGCAAATTATTTGGCACGGCTGAGGAAGTGGAAACATCGGCAGAATTCTGGATGGAGATAATGCAGCTGAGGAATAAACCGCCAATGATGCTGCTACCGTTAATTCCAGTACCCCTAGCGGGAAATAGTGGAGTTTTGCCGGACAAGACGAAACCTGGGTGTAAATAATCGATAGTTAGAGTTGTAAAAATTGTAAAAAGTATGTCAAATGCTTAGTAAAAAAACACCAAAAATCAAAAACTCAAAAATAAAAAATATGAAAGTATATAGTATATACATTCATATCTTTTATTTTTTATTTTTGGTGTATTTTTTCGTATATACTATATACGAATATTTATGTTGGGCTTAAAGCCAAGATTAAAACAAAAATATAATTGTAATATGAGTTAAAACAAAAAAATAAAAATAAGGAAAATGGCCACTGTACATACACATGTGCAGCAAGCAGAAACTAAAAATAAAATAAAAACATCAAATAAACAAATTAAAATACAAAATTAATTAAAACATATATTAATAAAATCGATTAAAGCATACAGAGGCAAAAAAAACATATATGAAATAAATAAAACTGCCAAAACCGTGCAAAATAAGGTTTAGAAAAAACATAGGCAGAAGCGGCGACCAAGAAGCAAAATTTTAAGGGCTAAAAAAATATTGCATAAAAATCATAATAAAAACAAATTTGATAACAACAAGAATAATATATCAAAAAATAAAGAAAAATTCATAAAAAATAATAAAAATATTTTAAAATTAATAAAAATAATAAAAAACCCTTAAAATGACGAAAAATCGCCTATTGGTCGCACACATGCATGAAAAAACTATATAAACAGTGACCAAATTCATTATTTTTAACTCAAAAGACTCTAATATTAAACTATGAAAAATTTTACTCTTGATTTGAAAATTGTATTTTGAAGTAAGGAGTAGTTTTTATTTTTCTTTTCTTGTAATTTAGATGTTTAATAAAACTATTTAATCATTACAATTTAATTATGTTTTGGATGTTCATATATACATAAATACTTATTTATATGGAGAGGTCCAGATAAATTATATATTATGTATGGGAATAGCTCTCAAGAGGGTAGGCTGGTGATCTGGCTAACGAGTTAACTTTCGTTAGTTGCGGTTACTGGCCATGCACTCTTGAAAACTCGGTTGTTCGCGGCGAGGCCTAGTCGTAAGACGTAGGACTTTACCCACAGGGCACCGTTTTACCACTTGTAACGGCTGATGGAAACGTCGGTCGAGACGAGCATAATTAAAATGTGGGAAGGGCGCCATCAGGTAAGGGAATTGATAGTGATCTCTGATAAATCATCAAATAGAATAATTTTTATCAAACCCTCTCTGATTTTTAACTTGACCGGGTAGCTAGGGGCAGAGTAGAAATTTTAGGGCTCATGAAAGTCAGATGTCTTGTTTTCTTTGTTGTAGCACACGGGAAAGCATCAGTCAGCTAAATTCATGTAAAATATTACCCTATAATGAAACAACAAAGTGGCACGCATCCTGTTAAATAGGTATATAAAGTTTTCCATAAATGAAAACCAGTAGGAGAGGATTTACTCCTCAAAGAGACAAGTAAACGATAGGATCCATTGAAGCTAACTAAATCAATAGATAAGGACAAAATAAGCTGTTTTACTCATTAATAAAATATTTACACCATAAATGCTGACGAAAATCATCAGTTATTAAAATAAGCAAAAACTGCCTAAGTAATCGATTAAAAGGCAGAATAGTTGACTATCTCAGTGCATTTTGCCATAAAATATAGATCTGTAGCGAATCAATTAAATTTCTATTTACACTTTAACTAATATTAAGAATGCATAGAAGAATTGCTAATTTTCTGTAGGGCGGCCTATTGATCGCAACCTACCATCTGAAATAGTTTAGATAATATAACATAATCTTAAATCAATTTATGAAATCAGCGTAAATTTAAAGTAAAACAAATTTAAATCAACATTTAATTTTAAATGATATCCTTTTAGGAATGTTTTTGTTTACTCTCCTACTCTGTCACTATTCTACTAGAAATCGAATCCTTTTTCCACCTATCGTTTCGTTCATCTGATAACACTCGCCAATTGGAATTCCGATGTCCCAAAGCAACTCTAATCAACTCGCGAAGTTTTACAATACTGCCGGAACCCGTAGCCGCTAAATTCAAATCTTCTTATTAGCAGTTCGAATTCTCGGAATATTTTTACCATTCATTTTCTCTGGAGTTAACCTATTGAAGTCTACAACAATTTACCGCGTATGACTAGAATTGTCCCAGCTCCGTCTGCGGTGGCTATGTCGCAACGGGTAGAAAAGCTCGAAAGGGAGAATTTCAATCTCAAAGCCACCAAGGAGTTCTACAAGAAAATCACGAGACTCTCTCGTTCCCGTGACGATTTGATAATGGAAACCAGGAGTCAGTGGATTACAATATCCGAGCAAAGTGCAGAATTCCGTCAGATTTTCACTGAAAAGGAGTTGCAAGCTCGCCTACCAAGCAGGAGCTTAGCGCAACCACTCGATATAATCCCGGCACACCATCTGCCGTCCAATGCAGGAAATCCAGTAATTAGCCAGGGCAATAGCACGCTTGCAAATGGAACATCACAGGCCAATCGAAGGCATAAGCCCAACAGAAATTGTAGCCGGCGGCAGAGGCGTAGGGTCAAAAATGCCCTGCTCCCGGCCAACTTGAGAAACGACAATTATCCGGAGTCTGCAGAAAACTGAAACTCATTACTCATGGAACGTGTCGTTCACGATTTCGACAACGAACCGATCTATGCCCCCGTTCAACCCATATTCTCACATCCCACTCCGACACAGATAACCGTCAACACAACAAGTTGTGAGTCGCCAATCCACATCAATATCACCACTACTTCTAGTGCGATGAAAGAGGAAGAACATCGATCAAGTGAACGGTCATCGCCACTGATCCTTTCGGTTGTAGAACCGACCGTACCTCAAGAGCGAAGGAAAGGTTTTCCCAGACAATCATAATACCATCCAACTACCGATGTCCCAAGCGCTGTTGCCTACCAGTAGACATCGACGAGGACGAATGAATTAATGCCCCCGAAAATGCCCTAGCCGGATCGACATCAGTCTATATATCCTTTGCTAGCGACATTTTCCTAAAAACTTGAAGGCTGCCGATTTCTGCCGTTTGTTGATGGTTTTCTCCGGTTTCAGTTTTTTTTTCAAACCCTATTGGCCGTTAGGCAAAAAGAGGAGGTAACGAGAATCCTCCGATCAATAATGGGCCACGAAGTGAAAACAGAACCAAAAATTTATACTAGTGGTCCGAATCGGAATTGAACCCAAACATAACCTCTCAAAAATAACGAAGAAAACTATACACAAACCCAATTTATTGTTCCAGTCCCAATTTAATAATGTCCCAGCTTGAAAAGCCAAAATGTTAAAGGCTCTAATCAATGCAATCCTTTCAGTCCAATCCAAAAATCTAGTCTTTCCAATGAAAATCAATCCAATCAATACGATCCTTACAAGTCAATCCAAATCTAGTTTTTCAATAAAATCTAATACAACAAAAATCTAAACCGTAAAATTCAAACCTAATCCAACAGAATCTAATTCAGTCAAATAAATCTTATAATTCAAACCAACAAAATCTAGTCTAACAAAATTCAACCTAGTGCAATCCGAGTCTCTACAATCCAATCCAATACGGCTCAATCCAAAATCTACAAGCAAAAGAATTATATATAACTATGATGATCTTATCTTATCCTTAATCAGACTATTCAGTGATTTTATCCTTAATCAGAGTATTCAGTGATTTTATTTTTGTGCATGTGTATAGACAGTGATCCTATTATTACTCACTTTAAATTATTTAATGCATGTGTATCAAGCACGACTGTAATCGTGCATAGTGTAAATCATATTTTTATTTATTTTCTTTTACTCTTAAAATACTGTAAATTATGTAATTACGGGTCGCAATTTTAACTGGCCCCGGAGTGTTTTATGTTGGGCAAAAACTAATTTGAGCTCATACTTGTTTAACCAGCACGATAATGCCGGTGTGTTTTTGAGCGGGAAACCCAAATTTAAAAAGAAAAATGTAAATTTGAAAGAAAAAAAATATTTAAAAATTAAATTAAATTTTATACAAAAAAATGTAAAAATTTAGCGATAAATCAAAAAGAATTAAAAAATTAAATTTTAAAAATAATTTCGAAAATTCCTTGTTTTACCGCATCAAAACACACACACGGAAAATCGTGGTATTGGTCGAGCAAAAATCACTACTTATTTATCTTACTCTACAGAATTCAAAATCCAAAAATCTAAAAATTCTATCAGTTGTACTTTAAAATTTATTCGGACGATTTAATATATTATTACCGTTGAATTTTATTATTGTGGGGAAATCAAACAAAAGTAAATATTGCTATTTGTATTTTTTAACATTTGTTATTTTTGTTAATTATTATTTTAAATTTTTTCTATTTTATTATTATTATTATTGTACGTTAATATGAGCATAAAATGCATTGTAGATTTTTTCCTTTTGTATTTTTTATTGTTCATTAAATACTCTTTTATGGAAATAAATTTTAAGCTAAATTATTTCACAAATTTATTTTGATGTAGAAACTATTCTGATCGAACCTCCATCATGAGGAATAAATTTTAAATTCTGTACCATATTCATATACCTTCTACATACCATAACTCACACGCACGCAAGTAAATAAACTTAATTCTTTTTACCCCGGATTAAACCGGTGGTTAGCGGGAACTCGCGGTGAAGTCGCCGCTGGAACCATCCTGTATTCTCCATTCCTGAATCCTATCACCCAATCTTCAAAAGAGTGCGTTGAGGCCCTGGGAAAGGCTTAAATATAAAGGATAAAAAATGACAATTTGAAAAACATATAGAGGAGTTAGTGACTACGAATGATGCAAGTAAAAGTGAACAGAAAATAAATTTCAGATAGATATTAGGACGAACAAAACAACTACTTACACAAATTAGGGTCAATGAGACACAAAAGTCATTTTTGAATTTGAAAACCACGAACTATTGATGAAAATAGATTATCTTCTACTTTTGCTTATTAGGTAAAAAGTGTTGATAAATTGGTTGAGTTGTTGATAAATTTTTCTATTCATAACGTAAACTTCTTGAATTTGCTACTTCAAATGTCAATTTTCTTTTCAATGATGAATGGTATCAACAAATAGATGGAGTCGCTATGGGTTCCCCTTTAGCACCAACGATGGCATCAATATTTTTGGCTAGTTTGAAAAAGAAAATTGCTTCTTTCCAATTTGAAAAATCTTTTGTTTATAAAAGGTATGTGGATGATATTTTTCTTTTATTTGAAAACCAAAAACATGTAGAACCGTTTTTGCATTTTATGAACAGTTTACATAAGAACATTGTATTCACATGTGAAATGGAGGGAAAGTCATCAATTGCGTTTTTGGATTTGTTAATTCAACGCAAAGATAAACAGTATGAGACAGAGATTTATAGAAAACCAACTGATACTGGTCTTTATACTTCTCCTGAAAGCTTTTGTGAATTTAAGTATAAGAGAAATATGGTGAAAGGATTGATTTATCGTTCATGGGCTTTATCTTCTACCTTTGCTAATTCGGTAAAAAGTGTTGATAAATTGGTTGAGTTGTTGATAAAGAATGGATATTCTAAATCATTTTTATTGTTGATGATAAAAGAGACTGTTGATAAATTGATTAAAAATCCTAAGGATCCATGTTTTGGAAAGTCTGAGTGTAATTTGTCAAATGGGTGTGAATTGAGTGTTGATCTGAATAATAGTAAAAATGAATATAAAAAAATTGAGCCTAAATATGTGTTAGTATTGCCGTACTCTGAAGGCTTTACAAATTATAAAAGGAAGTTAAGTAAACAGATGGGAATTTTAGAGTATAAGTATAATTCGTGTAAGGTACGGAATATGTTTATTAATAAATCAAAAACTCCGGTTGGATTGTGTTCTGATCTCGTTTATCAATTTCAATGTAATGGGTGTAATGCCACATACATTGGAGAGACTTCCCGTCATCTCTGTACTCGAGTTCTAGAGCATTGTTGATTGAAGGGTTTGACCAATATTAGTGAGCACAATAGAGGTTGTAAAAGTGAAATAGGAATGTCTGATTTTAGAATTTTGTTGAGAAGTTTTAATAATTTTTGGGAACGCGTGATATGTGAAGCATTGTTGATAAGGTCATTGGATCCAAAGATTAATGTACAAAGTGCTGTGACTACGAATGTTTTGAATGTTTTAAAATAGTTTACGTATGTTAAATCATGTTTGTTTTTTTAATATTATTAAAATAATTGAAAATTTTAAATTACATTAATTTTTAAAAATTAGAATATAAGTGAAAATTTTAAAATTTTAAATTAATTAAAAGTGAATTGAATATATTTTATAAATATTTATTTATTACAAAATTAAATTAATAAAAAATAATTTGTTTAAATTAAATGCAAGCCGAACAGAAGATCCAAATTCAGGATAAATAGATAATAGAGCTGAAATTGAAAGACAAGATCCGGCCTGGACTCGTACGATGCGGAAGCCAGCTATCTGCCGAGCAAGATGCGATAGTTATTCGAAACGTAATCGGAAAAGATATCGGAGTAAAAATTATCACTTTAGGAACCTCACGGCCACCAGAAGAAAAGCCGAAAAGGGAATAGACAGCGAAATCGGCCTGGCAAGAAGGAGCGCGATAGGTTATACAGACTAAATAAGGCTCGTATGGTAGGCCACTACTTAACTCAAATGTGATTTGAGTACACACATTAACAACTTAAAATTTTTATTGTGATATTTGTTTTGATTTTCTATTAAATTCAAATTGTTAATAATAATATTATTTGTGTTTAATTTTGATTTTATATTTGAAAATTTAAAACAGTTAAACAATTAAGATGGGGACCATTAAAATCAAATCATGACGTCTTCTATGACAGCTCATAAACCAAACCGAATATTAGGGCATTGGCAGTCTTTGAAAAGAGGCTAACCCTTTGCTAAAATTCACCCACCAGCACACAGTACACACTTTTTGACGGGTGGCTAGTGGTTAAACTTTTATGCATGCGCTGGGTGGGGATTGGTTAACCCTTAGGCTCCTATACAATTTCTTGATACCCATCAGTGCCCAGCATAAGCAAGATCAGTTTTGAAAATTCTCAATCCAAAAAATCCGGGATTGGACTCGTACGGGATTATTGTCATGATTTTTTCACCATTTCTAAAACTGAATTGGCATTTAGATCTTATTCCAATGTTTTTATTGATCTATTACCATTCAACAAAAGCCTTTTTTCGATAAATTATGAAAAGTAAAATCAAGAAATCAATGATAAATTTCAAATTGTATTGAAAAATTGTTTTAGTTTTCACGCATTGACTTGATGGATACTCAACATATAAAGGACTCTCTTGAGTAATTTTTAGATGTGACAAGTGGTCCAGAAGAAAGTTATACAAAATATTACCCAACTCTTGGGGCAAATAGGATTTGTGAGTATTGCGTAGAAACCAAGTAAACTCTTACAGTATGTCTTTGGACAAGCCGAGTTTATAAAGATTCGACATATTTAAAAAGAAATATAAATTTCCGAGAACAACAATAAATGAACAAATAAAAATTTATTTATAGTGGAATTTCAAATCCTCATTAAAGCTCAAACAAATGAGTTAAAAAACAATCAAATGAAACGTCAACATAAAGCGCTGGTTGGGATAATTCCTTCAGATGAATACCAGAATAGTTTGAAAATAAGATATCAAATGTTTATTATTATTCGACAAATAAATTTGACTAAAAAAATAACAATATTTCTCTATTGATGGATTCGGTAAATACGATTCCAAAATCAAACACCAACGATGATCTTTAGAGTTTAATAAATCTGTAACATCACAGGATTACTTTTTTGGGGCCCCACTAACAAAAACACCGACTCTCCGACGTATCATCTTCATGCATTGATTCTGAAAATAATAATTAATTTTATTATACATATAATAATAATTATTATTATTATTACTATTATTATACAGTAATACAGTTGAGTGAAAGAAAATATCAATCATAGAAGAACAGGGGAACGCGAAAGAGTTGTTAAATTTTGTCTATGAGTGATCAGAGCTTTTTATGTCGAAATATTTCATATTCTATTTTATGAATAAACCTTGCGGAAATTGGCTAACATTGCTTTTTATTTATATCATTATTATTATTATCACTCCAGACAATCTTAAAATTATTGATTATAACATATATATAATGAAGTAAATTAATATATAAATATGAAGAAATCATATAGGGCAGCGTTTTTCAACCATTATTTTCATTGTACCCCCAGGTAACCAATTTAAATGTCGGCGTACCACCAGCAAAAGTCAAATCAAAAACAAAATAATTTATAATTATAATACCTACTATTGATTATTACTGACTTGAATATTAGACTTAGAATTAGTTATTGTAAGTCAGTTAGTCACTGTTAGTGGACATTACTCATTTAAAACAAGACGCATGATGGACGATAATAATCTTTGAAATTAATGTGGTAAAAATGTTAAATTTTAAGTTATACAATTTATAAATAATTTATACATTTTTTGCGTACCACTTAGCTATATATGGCGTAGCACCAGCGGTACGCGTACCACCGGTTGAAAACCGCTGATATAGGGTATCGTTTGATCTATATTTTTTTTGATTTTTATTTTGTAATAATTTCGAAAATACTGTTGAAGCAGACTATTTGTAGTTACGCAAAAATAAAAAAGATTTTTATTTTTGTATTTGATTTGTTATTCGGTTAATCTTCATTCTCTCACAATATGTGTTAAATAGACAATCAACTTTGATTCATAGCCTGAAAGAAAGAAGATAGATTAAATCACCTGCGAGGCATTAAAATATTTTCTCAACAATCACATATGTTTGTCATTTGTAATATGTGCGGCCTACCAGACAGCTCTATTTCATTTCGAAACCAGAGAAGACGAGCAATTATTCAATAAAAGATTAACTGATGATTAAAAATTTTATTTATTTTAAATTTCACGTTTAATAAAAAATAAGTTTTCAACAAAATATTTACATATTTCAGTTATTTTGATATATGTACATTTTTAAATAGATATCAAGTTCCGGGACATCTATTTTTATCCTTCTACTGGAATTTTCTTAATTCAAGCCACAATTCTTGGTTCCAGTTATCCGAGTACGCATTACTTGTAGAGTCTTGAACAAATATCCATGCAGCTGATGCAAGAAACACACAGAAGTCATTTAAATAAAGCCACACTAGTGTCATAATTGGAACACAACGATTTCTCACCTACAAGCCACAATAAACCTTGGAATCGTTTAGCCATTTATTCTTTTTCTTGTGGTAGAGCAAATGTGTATGTTCTTTTTGTGCACTTGACCTCTTGATTTAAAAAAAAATATTTAGTAAAACAAAATTCTTTAACATAATTCAATCTCATCAAATGATCTTTCAATGAAGAAATTGTCACGCTCTATCATACAAAGCTCTTACCATCAAAATCAATTCGGAATGGAAATTTTGAACATCTTATTATTGTGACAACTGGCACCAGACTTTCAATACAAGTGATACTTCTTAAAGTACTTTAATCTATTCTGAAAGAACTAGGGTCCATATAATTAGAACTAATTTCAATGGACGTAGTAAACATTTCTTATCTGAAATGGAATTCAGCGTTTTAAAGTTACACATAATTGACTTTGAAAGTAATTTGTAGTTAATTAATCTTAACAGTGATGAATATTAAAATGCTACTTATTAAATAATAATAAGTTGTTTTAATATAATTGTTTTTAAATAATAAACATTTAATTATAATTGAAAATCTTATTACTGGCGACCACGCTAAAAGCGAATCTGTCAATGCAGTTGCAAGGAAGCAGCAAAGGCAATTAATTTTAGATTCTTTGCCCAAACAAGCTAGAGATATTTTAAATTTCAATTTCCGAAAATTTAATGGAAAAACTATTTTGGAAGCTGAACAATGTTAAGAGACATCAATGATTGGCTCGGAATCAATGATTTATGTTTAATTGTAATTTTTGATTTACTACTGACTGATGAAGATGCAAGAAGATGGTTTTTTGACATATTCACGTCACAAAAAGCAATTGTTGATAAAATTTACGAGTTAGCTCATGTGAAACAAGAACAAAGTGAGCGCTTTGCAACTTTTGAATTGAGTGAAGAAGTTTTTGATTGTGGTATCTCAAGAGAAAAAATTGTTGTATCTATCGCATCAAATCGTGTTGATAATGATCGTTTAAAATATAACTTGTTGCCAAAGCCAGATATATCAAGAGAAAAAATGAGAATAGCTGTCAAAAATTTTGAATCTCGAGATTTATCTGGAATTAAACAAATTTTAAACGAAATTCAAGCTATAGAAAAACAAACATATTTCAATGTTCAAAATAAAAGCCCACAATGGTTAGTGAAATCGCAAAGTAAGTGTTTACGCAAAATAACAGGTATTTTAATTCTTCATACCAAAACAAACCATTGCAGAAGGAAATACAACTTCATGCAAGCTGACCGATAGTAGAACATCAGAGAACAGAAAATATTGATGATGGAGCAGATAGAGGCTATAAACCTTCTGTTTAGCTTAAAAAATTGCCAGAAAGTTGTATAATCGATGCTGTGGACTACCAGAACCTAGAGATGAGAGAAGGCAGTGTTTTTGCTGTGGCAAAAATGATCATTTACGTTTTCAATGCTCACTAAAAGATAAATGCCTTATTTGAGGTAAGTCAGATCCTTTATTTAGAGACAGCTATTTGTTAAAAATAATAAACGAATGAAAGAAGAGGTTCTTGCATACACAATAAAGATCAAGACTATTGATAAACAGCGATAGAACCAATGATTCATGAATTGATAGTTTAAAAACCATGAAGACCCTGTAGCATACATTTCGTCAGTAGAGTCCAAGACAACAAGCAATTATAAAAAACGAAATGCGGTTGAAGAAGATGCGATGTATATGAAGGAAGATGGCCGAAATTGAGATTGTGGGACACCAGCGCATCGATTATTGTAATGAGTGAGTGTTATTGGAGGTTAATAGGATGTCCATTACTAAAGACAAGAAAAGTTTTATTGTGTGGTATATTTTCAAAAGATACACCTCTAAGAAGTGTAATTTTAGAAGCTGAGTGGAAAAATAAAATAAGAAAATTGAATGTTTTCCTTGTTAGAAATATCTCTCCCGATTTTATCGGAGGTGTAGGTACGATAAATACAGTTTGGATTAATTTTAAAAGAAATTCACAACATAGATTTCTCATTATTGGAAGCACAGCACAAGGATGAGGAGATAGAAAGATTTGCATTGCTTGTTTTGAACTTTGAAAAGAAATAATTCTCAATTTAGAAATATCTTTATGGCATCCAGATTTGATTTAGGACATACGAAAATAATTCAACATGAAATAAAGGCAGTTGGATCACAAATTTTGAAGAACCCGCGTAGAAAACCCATGAATTTAGAAATCAAAATTGATGAATTAGTGGGGAACTTATTGAGGGCAAAAATTATCAGAAAGTGTCAAAGCCCATGGAATTCTCCATTGGTCATAGTTGGGAAGAAAGATGATTCTATTCGTATGAGTCTAGATTTTAGAAGGCTTAATGCAGTGACAGATAAATATTCATTTCCAATGCCAGATATGCAATTATTATTAGATTGTTTCGGAAGATCAAAAATATTCTCATCAATTGATTTAGGACAGGCCTATTATCAAGTTCAGTTATCAGAAGAATCCCAGATTAAAACAGCTTTTAGCACAAAATAAGGGCAAATCTGTTTTAATAAATTACCATTTGGACCGTCAACAGTTCCTGCCACATTTCAACGACTGATGTACCAACTATTAGAAGGATTAATTTTTAAAGGTGTTGTGGTTTATCTATTCTATATATTAACATATTCTCAAACTCAAGAAGAACACGATAGAATCATTTTTGAAGTATTAAGTAGCATAAAAGAAGCTGTATTGAAGATTAATCAGAAAAGTGCCCATTTTATAATAGTGAATTAAATTTTATTTGACATACTGTCAGTAACAAAGGTGTTCATACAAACAGAGATAAAATAAAAAAAAGAATTAGCCAAAAAGCCAAGATGTGTGTCTCAACTTAGATAAGTTTTGCGGTTTACAAATTATTATCGATGTTTCATTAAAGACTATTCACGTATTGCAGCACCATTATACGCTGCAATATCGGGGAATAAGGAATATAAAAACAGTTTTAATAGTTTAAAAAAAGTTTTATGTGAAGCTCCAGTACTTGAATTTCCAATGTCAGACACAATGTTTATAATTGACATTGATGCCAGTTTTGGTGCTATTAGCGCGGTGTTAAGCCAAATAAAAGATGATAGTACAGAAGTTGTGATTGTATACGGATCAAGACATTTGACAACACATGAAATGGGATACTGTGTTACAGTAGTAGGATGTAAGCCAATCAGATAAAACCCCTTTGGCTTACGTAATGTTATGCAATATATGACCTCTGTTCACACTGTTACTACTGTAGACCTCTACGATTTATATCACCTCACGAAATTGAACTAAAATTTCCAAATGCAGTGAAGCCTAGAAGAATCGAATGCCTAAAGCACTGGAAGATCACCGAAGAGGGGAGAGTGGTGAATATCAAAATGCTACTTATTAAATAATAATAAGTTGTTTTAATATTATTGTTTTTAAATAAAAAACATTAAATTGTGATTGAAAATAGTAATACTTTAACAATTTTTAATCACAAGTGAAGCTTTCAGCAAAAATGAGATGATGACATTCATTTTAACATTTCATTTATTTCATTATGACTATAGATAAATTTATCCTCGTGTAACATATTCTTTTGGGACTATTTTTTTAAAAAAGATTTGAAGAAGACAGTACCAAAGATTTATGTTACATAAAGAAAAATATGATGTATAGTAGAAAATAAAATAAATGAAATGGTGAAAAAAAACAGAAACAGATCAAAGGTGAACAAGAAAATTAAAGATTTTAACTATATCCCTAAATGGGCCCCGAGATAGCATCGATGAGGCCCAGATCGAATAACGTTTTGGCACCATACCGCCTTATTTTGCTAACATAAAGGAATTTCTAGCAAATTTGGTTTGAACATGAAATTTCAAATATTATATTAGTAATGCACATATATTATTCAAGTTTACTTACTGACGAGAACGGTAGATTAGTCAAACAATATTTTACACGAGTATGATTTATTCATGAAGTTGTAAACACAACTGATGTGCGAGCAGACTGTACCAGCCATAACACCAATTATTTCGGTTTTACCAAGTAGAAAAAAAGTGGTAGATCTGTGCCCACTTGGAATTTGTCAGGGTCGATGTTAGGATGTCCGAAATGTTCAAAATGCATGAAACGCTTGTGCCCTGTTTGGTGGTGGACTGAATTTCGTTCCAAACACTTACGACTGGAGTGGCGTTGTATATTTATTTAGTGTCATAGTATTTGAAATAATATCTGGTTATAAATAACTGTTGTAAGCAATGGCATGTCAGCCGTTCCATATTTTAACCCAATTTTCCGGAAATAATGCTGGGACTCAAAGAGTTAAAAATTAAAAAGGTCCGCTATTTTGTGCTACCCATAACGACGTAAATGTAGTGGTACTTTTCTCCACTTGATTTTTTTATAAATGTTAGAATTAATATAAATAAATCGTTTATATACAAGTTTGCAATCATCTGGTGATACCACTTTTTATATATATGGTATGATATATTATTTATTAACATTTATTCTTAAATACTAAAATTAATATAAGTATTCTTGACATATAATAACGTATATGCATAATTGCATCGTTTTTGTGACACAATGATAATATGAGTTTCTCATAGACCTAGTCTGAATGGTGGGAAATTTATTAGGCATTCAATATCAACAATTCAATTTACAAAATTTTTGATTAAAGGCTTTACCGAAAATTTGTGTTGTTCATTTTTAAGACATGATTTATTCCAAGAAGTCATTTTTTATCCCAGAACAATATTTACTGGAAATATACGTGTGCTGGTCATATAATTTGCATATAGGTGTATAAATAAGTATATATATATATATATATATATATACACTCAAACCTATTTTTGCGCAGTCTTTTTTGTGCGATTTATTTATGCGATATATGAAAGCTACTCGTGAAGTTTTGTGCAATTTTTTTATGTTTTTTTATGCGGTCCATACTCACCGCATAATCACATGTTTCAGAATCCTAGAAGCAAGTAAAGAATGTTAATGAAAAATTCCAACATATCACATTTCACAATTGATATCGTTCCAGTAACCAAAAATTATTAACTTTGACAATGAAGATACTAGAAATTGAATCATCCCAGAATCAATTAAATCTTAAGCTCAATTATGTGTTTAATTCAATTTATCAAATAGTGAAAGTTACTCTTAATTTCAATTGCGTTTTCGAATCAATTTATGAAATAGTGGCAATTGCTCTGTGTCAATTTTGTAATAATGTATCAAATATAATACAACGTAGATATGTTATTTCAATTGTTTTGTGAAACATCACCATATGAAAATATATTAATAATACGATCTAACTTAATAAATGTCCATTGACCAAAGCAGGGCTGGAATCAATGCATTCTGCCATTTTATCACAAATCACATCAACAAGTCGTTCAAATACTGCTTTAACATTGATATTTTCTTTAGCTGAGGTTTCAAAGAAATCTAAATCTAAATTAAACAGTTAAAATCAATTGAATAAAATCAGATAATTAATATTTACTTAAATAATCGGCCAGCTGTTTGGCACGTTCTGTGGACACCGCCCGATTTTCTTCCAGATCACATTTATTGCCTACAAGAATGATTTGTGCATTATCCCATGAGTAGGTTTTAATCTGTGTTACCCTAAAAATAATGCAGTAATTAAACATTGATAATAAATACAAAGTGATACAATAAAAATTTTCCTAACCACATCACTATAACTTCAATGTATGATGATTGATGCGGGAATGTTTGTGTGCAATTATTAGAAGTAGGCATGAATGTAGATTATTAGAATTATTTTTTTTCTGGAATCCATATATTTAAAACACCCACTAATAATTGAGAAATTTGAATAAAGTAATATTTATTTTTTATCCGAAAAATAAATAAACAAAGTTCAAGGAGATTCAAAAAGTATATCTATGTTGAACAAAAATTTCCTCCATTCATTCAACACAACATAATGGTTATTTTATTTTTTATTATTTAAATATGAAAATATATTTTTAGCCTTTATGAAAGCGCTAAACATATTTACTTCTAAATTCAATTTTCATTTTAAATTCTATTCAATTTTTTTTATACATTTTCATGTTTTAATATTCTTACATTTGATATCTCACATTTATCTAGTGAAATTTTATCTGTTTTAATAATAAGTCTTAAACTAATAATACTCTTTTAAATTATGGAATTAGAATCAGTATAAATAATGCTGCAATTGCATTTTATTCAATTATTATTTGAATATAATAGTGTTTCTAATATTACTAATAATAACGGATATCCTCAAATAATATGTGCTAATAATAATAATATAAGATTAAAAATACTTTTTTTTGTGTCCATAGCGGAATCATTTATATAAACAAATTTAATACATAACTGCGTAAGCCAATTTCCGCAATGTTTATTCACTCATAAAACAAAATTCACAAAGTCTTTATCTTCTCCTTCTCTGTTTGATATTTCTTTCCCACGAATGTTTTTGTGAGTAATCAGGATCTTTTTAAGATCGAAATATTTCATATTTTATGAATAAACATTGCGGAAATTGGCTTACACAGTTTTTATTAAATTTATGTTTAAATAATAATAATAATAAATAATAATAAATAATAATAGTAATAATAATAATTAATAATAATAATATTAATAATAATATTAATAATAATAATAATAATAATAATAAATAATAATAATACCAGAGTAATTTTATTGATTGTCAATTTGATATCAATTGATTTTTTTCTAATTTTAATTATTAAATATTCCAATAAAATATTTTTTAATTATTGATTTTTCTGACAATATTTCTAAAATGAATTATTGTAATGCTTGTATAAGAGAATTGAGATTTCCCATAAACACGTTGTCAAATAGTGAAATATTGAGTGGCATTCATTGTAATAATCGATTTTGCACTATTGATTTAAATCACTATTGCTATTGATAAGTAAATTTTAAATGGGAAATTTGCCAAAATAGCATTCACAAATATTTATGAGGTTTGAGATCAATCGAAAATAATCTAAATTTTTTTGTTTAAATTTTTACTTCGGGATTGCCGTATAATTTTATGGTTAATTTTATAATAAAAGCCATTTAGAAACATTTATTGAAATTTTTTATTTTCTCATTTTCAAATGAAGACCCTAATTGTATTTTTTTAAATTTCGTTCAGAACAAAAACCACCAAGAAATTGTTTACAATAGTTTAAAAAACAATTAATATTTCATGTGTAAAATGTTACAAAAAATTAAAATTAAATAAAAAAATCTAAATTATTTGTTTAGTCAAATTTATAAAGAATTATTTTATCAGTGACAATTTCCGCTTATCTATCTATCTATCTATCTATCTATCTATCTATCTATCTATCTATCTATCTATCTATCTATCTATCTATCTATCTATCTATCTATCTATCTATCTATCTATCTATCTATCTATCTATCTATCTATCTATCTATCTATCTATCTATTATTTATCTATCTATCTATCTATCTATCTATCTTATCTATCTATCTATCTATCTATCTATCTATCTATCTATCTATCTATCTATCTATCTATCTATATCTATCTATCTATCTATCTATCTATCTATCTATCTATCTATCTATCTATCTATCTATCTATCTATCTATCTATCTATCTATCTATCTATCTATCTATCTATCTATCTATCTATCTATCTATCTATCTATCTATCTATCTATCTATCTATTATCTATCTATCTATCTATCTATCTATCTATCTATCTATCTATCTATCTATCTATCTATCTATCTATCTATCTATCTATCTATCTATCTATCTATCTATCTATCTATCTATCTATCTATATCTATCTATCTATCTATCTATCTATCTATCTATCTATCTATCTATCTATCTATCTATCTATCTATCTATCTATCTATCTATCTATCTATCTATCTATCTATCTATCTATCTATCTATCTATCTATCTATCTATCTATTTTATTATCTATCTATCTATCTATCTATCTATCTATCTATTATCTATCTATCTATCTTTATCTATCTATCTATCTATCTATCTATCTATCTATCTATCTATCTATCTATCTATCTATCTATCTATCTATCTATCTATCTATCTATCTATCTGAACCTGAAAGTCGATAAAACAAAATGACAGTTAGAAAATGAAAAATTAGAATACATTTTAATTAGTTTTTTGGGATCTCCAGGAATCTCGTTAGTGAACTACTTCACAGAAAGCCACTCATTTGATTTCTTCCAGTCAAATCTTCAAAGTGCTTTTAATGAAAAATTAAAACAGCCTGAAAGATGAAGCGATCACGGGAGATTTGACATAAAACTTGGTTTGATGGATTAAGAGATCATATAACGGATGAAAGCAATCAAATGCACTTTTATAAACTTTTGAATGAATCCTTCCAATTCTTATGAACGTGGATTTACGGACTAATGCCCTATCCTTGTCTATGGCACTTATATAATGTCTATTGTCCTGAATTATCCAGATCACTTACACCGGATTTCACACTGCGAGTCGCCACATAATTCCCATTAAATAGAGTCAACACCCGCGATGACCATCCATCAGTACTAATCCTTCAAAGTTTTTAACTTCAAGTTTTATCTATTTTTTAACAAAAAGCAAGTATTGACATTGGTCATTGAGTAGAACCGCTTCTAGGCTCTTAAAAATGGAATTTTCAAAAATCAAAGTTAATAAAAATTAAATTGACATAACCTTATATTTTTTCGATCGGTTTTTAAAACTCATCAAATTGCTTTTTGAAATTTTTTTTTAAAAAATTAAAAAATTTCTTAAAGTTTAAAACAAAAATTTTAACATTTTTAAAGTTATTGGTTTAAAAATGCAAGTTTCTACCACACGAATTTTATTATTTAAAATCGAGGAGGCCTGCTCTACACAATGTTCCTTTAAAATTCATTTTATACTAAAAAAATATTTAAGCTAACGTGAAATTTTTAAAAGAGCACAATTTAAATTTATTAAAAAATTAACTAACCAATCCTGAACGCAATTAAACGTATCCTCATTGGTTATGTCATACATGAGAATGAATCCCATTGCTCCTCGGTAATATGCCGTCGTAATCGTTCGGTACCGTTCTTGTCCGGCGGTGTCCTGAATTTCAAGCATTTCCACTCAACTCCCAACAAAAAAACAAAAATTATTTTACCCAAATTTGCAATTTCACTCTTTTATCTTGACGGAAAACTGTTTTCACTTTGAAATCAATCCCGACAGTCGCTACGAATGCCGATGTGAAACTGTTGTCAGCATAACGGAATAGAAAGGAGGTCTTTCCAACACTCGAATTTCCAATCAACAGCAACTTGAACATGTAATCGAAGTTTTGATCTGCTAAATCCCTTGACATGATGGACGCAATTTATTGAAACAAACGGTTTTCTTCTGTGAAAATCGATATTAGTGTCAGAACCAAATCAATTACTCATTGACGGTTGGCTGTAGAATTTATTCAGAAATCACAATGAATAATTGAGCTTGTTGCAGGCGTGTGTTTTGTTAGTCACACAATCGATTGGGCCTACGCGTGTATTCTGCACACTGGTTGCATACTTGGACAATTGCACAGTTGCACAGTGTCGCACAGTGTTGCACCGTTTCAATGGTTGTGTAATACCGGTATATTCGGCGAGAGAAATTATTTTTATTATATTTTATCTTTTTTCCTTATAAAATTAATTTTACAAAATTTATTATGGAATTTTTTGAATAAATATTCATTATATATCAAGTGGGACATCGGGTAACGAACATAATTCCAACTGTTCGCTATTCGAATTGTAATTCAATTAATTCTTCCTGTATCGGCTTTTATTACCATTAGAAATGACAAAAATTTTGAGTTAAACGTTATAGTTTTTATTAAACTTATATTTTTAAAGGATTTGTTATTATTTTTAATTTTTTAATGTTAATATTATTTTTATTTAAAATAAAATGGCTTGTAGTAGTGGAATGTGCCGCCGCCAGATCAACCCCTAGGGTGGGTAAAACGTTTTTTTCTAAGTCTAATAGTAGAAAAACTTTTAAGACAATGACTCATTCAAGGTCATTGAAACAAACACCATGACTCATTCAAGGTCATTGGATGAGTCATAATAATTTCCAAGGCCATCACAACAAAGACCATGACTCACCAAAAATTGTCAAGGTCACTGAAACAAAGACCAGGACTCATCAAAAAATTACTCAAGGTCATTCAAATTTTCTCAAGGTCATAGTATTTTTAAAAAATGTTTAATTTAAATTTACTACTTATTTTTATAAGTAGTGCTTCAATTATTAATATTTTTAATTTTTATTATTAGCACTTTTTTATTAATACAACTTATTATTATTATAATTAAAACTTTTTTATTATTACAACTTATTATTATTATTATTATTATTACAAGTGTTTTATAATAAACTCCTTTTGCACATGACCTTGTTACTCATGCACGTCCATTGCCCATATCTTTATAAGTCATGCGCGTGTAATGTTTAATAGTATTATTGATATGTAACAAAGACATTGAAAACATATATAAATAGTGTTAAATAATATATTTTCTCTTATAAAATGGCATTAGATATTTTCGAATCACCCTTAAATCATACAGAGGTTTTATTTTATTATTATGATAAATTGTATTAATCTTCTAAATTAAGATACCGGAATTCAGAATTAAATGGAATCAGACATTTTTAATAATCGATAGACTGTTGACAGAAACCTATGATTATTTATTACTACCAAAAATACATAAATCTTTTAAACACCACAATATTCAAATTCTCATAGAATTATTCGGTTTCAACAAGTCAATAATGAAATTATCTAGTTGCATATTATTTCTAAATAACGTAAATCCTACAGAAATTAATATACTTAATATATTCTAGATGTGTATGGATTTCAGGTTTGGCAAATATCGAGATATTATTCAATCCAACATTGATAATGCAGATAAAATCGAAATAAAAATCAAGGATAAACTGGATGAAATACAAAAACAATATCTTATATGTTCAAGTTGTTTAATTAATAAAGTCAATATATTATATTTGGCATGTGGTCATATTATTATTTGTTCATCGTGTTTTAAAAACTCTAATAAGTGTGAAAGTTACGGTATAATTATTGATTAGTATCATTTTGTGTATATGTAATAAATGTTATTTTGTTTCTAAAGAAATATTATTCAAGTTACTTTTAACTATTGTGAACATTTTTATAACCCTTTATATATAAAAAGCAACTAATAATAATCAAAAACATTATAAAATAAGTAAATGTACAATTTTATTTTTTCTGTAATATTCAAAATTCACATAATTGTTCGTCTGATAAATTGATGATCATTCAGGAGCCAGAATTTCGTTGAATATATCTTGAAATTGCTGTGTTCTTGTGATACTATGAACACTATTAATTGCATCAAACCCTCTATAGTGTCCATAGGCAAAACTAACATTTTTATCAACCCATGCCCTCTTATCATTGTGGTTGTTTAACGCTATTTTACTATTTTTAAAAGTAAAAAGCTGATGATTCCGGGACCCTATTCTAGTCTGAGGTACAAGTATAATCTCATTATTATTGTAAAAATCTAAATATGATTGATGATTTATATTTGTACGTGCTAATTTTACGCCCTTAGTCGTCATAGTCGACTTATTTCCCAATAAACTATAATATTTAGGGCGCAAGAAAACCCACTCACTATACCCTTCACCTTTACTGTCATCCTTAAACTTTCCTATAACGGATGCTAGTCGTCTTGAATATAAAGGATGAGAGGGGTCATAATTAGATGTATCTAAAAGGTCATCCGAAATCATTGATTTTAATAAAATATCTAATTTTTAATTTTTAATCTCCAAAAAGAAGCTGTCCGTATCACCGGCGATTAATTTATATCACAATTATAAATAGTTCTATACTTTTGCAGCTCTATATACTGCAACTGATACATCCGTAGTTTGGATAGATCTAGTACTGATTGTCCGATGTAACTAGGTCTATCAAAACATATTGAATCCTTATTAAGATGCGCGGCAAACAGATTCTCATCAACTTCGATGGTTTTTCTGAATGCCGGTTTTGACGAATATGTAATTAACTTTTCAAGTGAATTACATAGTCGCAAATTCATTCGCTTCTTAAGATTTTCAACGGATTTACTGTACAAGCTGTTATTATATAATTTAGAATACCATAGAAATTTAAAGGTTCAAGACCATTGTATGCAATGGCCTTTTCACGGAACTGTTGAAAGTAATCAGCGAGTAGGAATACATCAACTTTTAAATAATGCATCATATAGTCACGCAAATTACCACAGTTTTGTTGCATCCAAACCAATTCAGCAGTCGCATACTCATCATCCGCCACACCCTCCCATTTAGCAGGCAAATCATAAGTAATTTCAAGACAATCAAAAGAAGTGGCATAATCATAAGGAAATATATCTTTACAATCTATAATTGAACCAGGAAAGGCAGAAGTAGTAAGAGGTAGTGTAGTAAGTGTTTTTACAGCGTTAGATAAAGAGCAATTTACAAATTGTATACTATCTATAAATCTAACAGCCAAATCTTTTATATGCACAATTAAAGAAATAAATTTTTCAGTCGAGGTAGGAATAATATCTAAATTCCAAGAAGGAAAACTGTTGAGACCATGTTTTAAAATATGATGCAGATCGTAACCTTTTAAATTATGAAACACTATAGGAAGCAACTTGTATATTCCACGCGCAAAAATTACATTTTCGGCACGCTGAACCAAGATATTTACCTGTAAAGTGACTATGGTCTTTAGCAGGATTTGCAATTGGTTTCTTGCAAAGATAGCAAGTTCGATATGATTTAAATTATCGTTGTTCAGCGAAAGTTATAAAACTTATCAACTTTTTCCATTCCACATCATAATAAGGTAGGACAATTGTGACAGCAATTTCCTCTACTTTTTTAAGAAATAAAGAAATGCAGTCAGGTCCATAAAATTCAAAATATTGCTGTTTTTGTGTAGTTATTTAATGGTAAAAGGTCTGCTGAACTAGGCATATGAATTCGGTGATGTCTAACATCAGGTGGTAAAACCGACTCGAAATCGGCATAAATTACATAGGGAGGAGTGATGGCTTTAGAATAATTTTCAAATTTGAAATCTTTGTTATCGGCTAATGTGTAAAGGATTGTACCCATCTGATTTTTAGCGCATAGAGCTACATGTTTACTAAAGGCATTATCCAGCCTGAAACCATTAAGGCAGTGTGGGCACTATTTGCATCTAATTTGAACTGGACAATTGGGGTTCTGATGACAATTTATTAATTTATTGAGATCACTCACCGCGGTGTAGTGGTTCCTATCACTTTTCTCTAATAAAAGCAAATAAATAGGGGTTCCGTCAGTGACCTTTGAACGATGAATTATACTTAAATGAGGGTGATGGAAGACATAACTATCAGGAACCTCGTCAATTATCACAGTAGGAGTATAAGAAAGGACGTTTATTGATAAATTTAAACTGGCATTTTTCTTTTCAAATTTGGGGATATTTATTTATTAATCAGTAATTTCGTCATATACTAAGTCGTTTAAAAACTCGTTGTATTTTGCAGGTCTATTCCGATTTTCTAAAATTAAATCTTTTTTAAGAATTGCCAGAATACTATAAAGGAAGCATTTATCGTCGGTATTTTTAACATTTATAATAGCATTTTTAGATATAATAGCAGAAGGAGTCTAAATATATCGATGACCTGATAAACGAATAATTGGGGAAAATTTGGTAAGTATAAAATCTATTTCTAAAATATTGATTACTCTCCATCCACTGCCTAAATGTGTGAACTTTTCTATTTTTTCATTGAGTTTATTAACTCCTTCAGATAAAAAACTATCTGAAAATTTTGGTGCGTTGTTGGAAAAATAATTGTCGCGAATTTCCCCATCTTTTTCAAACTGTATTAAAACAGCAAATTGAATTTTAACATCACCCCCCATCTTTCCAATCTCATTAATTTATTTAGAACTGATTCTCTCAGTTAACATTATTTTTATCAGTCACGCTTCTGATGTATCAAATTTAATTGTTTTAATTGCGCCGTTTAAATTAATTTGTATTATAAGTTCTAATGAACCACCAACTTGATTAATAGCATTATTTACAATATCTATATTATTTATAATATCTACATTATTAATTGATTCGTCATCACTGATTTCGATGACTTCGATTTTTATAAGTTTATTTGGTATTTTAGATGTACTATGTTCTGCAGGTCTTTTATTTTTAGTTATTTTTGTTGGGTGTATATTATTATTATTTATAATATTCATAATATTTACATTATTTTTATTACTGATACGAAACAGATCCTTTTTATTTATTTAAAATGAATCTAAATGGTCTTTGTGAATGTTATAAAAAGCTTTGTATTTTATGGGCTGGGATGTTTTGCATACAGGGCAAATAAAAAATCTGGTGCAATTAAATCTATGGACATAGTATTGTTTCATTTTTTGGTGAAATATTTCACAATGATTCTTTGATATCATGCAATATTTCGGGTAAAATTTACCTGATAAAATAATAATAAATTAAATAACTTGTATAAAAAATAATATAGTTATTTTACAATATTTCATAAAATTATCTTTCATTATTATACAAGTCTATAACATAAAGACTTGTATAATAATAAATGATAATTCTTATATAGTCAAATGTATTAGATATGGCTTTGCACTTGTTTTTGCATAATTATTGCAACATTCGCGAATCATTCATTATTATGCAAGTTTATAACATAAAGACCTGAATAATAATAAATGTTTCCTATACATAGATATAGATTTTCAAATTATAGGGTGAATAGCTGCATGTCACTGCAAACTAATATTATTATTATTATTATTAACAAATTATAGTGCGAATAGCTACATTCTTACTGTAGACTATTATTATTATCATATAAAATAAATATTATTATCATATAAAATGAATATCATTTTCAAAATATAGCTGTATGCTCACTGCAGACTGTTATTATTATTATTATTATTATTATTATTATTATTATTATTATTAATAAATAATTAAATAAATTTGGCAACGATTTAATTAAACGATAACGCCAATAAAAAACCTTTCGTACGATATATTTCGATAGCACAGCTATCATCTTCAGGTACTCAAAACCAACTAAAAATATTATGAATTAACATTTAATTTAAACAAATTATTTTTTATTAATTTAATTTTTTAATAAATAAATATTTTTAAAAATATATTTTAAATTAATTTAAAATTTAAAATTTTTTTTACTTATATTCTAATTTTTAAAAATTAATGTAATTTAAAATTTTCAATTATTTTAATAATATTAAAAAAACAAACATGATTTAACATACGTAAACTATTTAAAAACATTCAAAACATTCGTAGTCACAGCACTCTGCACATTAATCTTTGGATCCAATGACCTTATCAGCAATGCTTCACATATCACTCGTTCCCAATAACTATTAAAACTTCTCAACAAAATTCTAAAATCAGACATTCCTATATTACTTTTACAGCCTCTATTGTGTTCACTAATATTGGTCAAACCCTTCAATCAACAATGCTCTAGAACTCGAGTACAGAGATGACGGGAAGTCTCTCCAATGTATGTGGTATTACACCCATTACATGTAAATTGATAAACGAGATCAGAACACAATCCAACCGGAGTTTTTGATTTATTAATAAACATATTTCGTACCTTACACGAATTAGAGACGATCTTATACTCTAAATTTCCTATCAGTTTACCAAACTTCCTCTTATAATTTGTAAAGCCTTCAGAGTACGGCAATACTAACACATATTTAGGCTCAATATTTTTATATACATTTTTACCATCACCCAGATCAACACTCAATTCACACCCATCCGACAAATTACATTCAGACTTTCCCAAACATGGATCCTTAGGATTTTTAATCAATTTATCAACAGTTTCTTTTATCATCAACAATAAAAATGATTTAGAATATCCATTCTTTATCAACAACTCAACCAATTTATCAACACTTTTTACCGAATTAGCAAAAATGAAGATGAAGCCCATGATCGATAAATCAATCCTTTCACCATATTTCTCTTATACTTAAATTCACAAAAGCTTTCTGGAGTCTGATTTTTCTCATTTGCTTACGATTTTTATTATTTACTAGGGATAACAAAGGTTTTCGATGTTTATTCAATACTAGTTTCTTAGATTTACTGATTTTAATTTTACCTCTGACTAATTTAAGTAGAATTTTGAGTAAATCATTGACAACAAAATTTGGAAATGATTGTAAAATAGACATTCTTTTCATACTCGATGCCTTTAAAATATGGGAAACTCCTATAATTTTTTACAATTTTGACTTTTTGACTTTTTTTATTAATCCTTTTAATAGGGATTTTCGAAATTAGATTCATTGCAGGGAAATTCTCGGTTATTAGTTTTTTAGATTGTGTATAACTAGTCTTTGGTGGAACTTTTTCAGTCTTTATTTTCTTTTTAATACTTTGTCTAAATTTTCGGACGTTTGTAAGTCTGTATTTCATAAACATTTTTACATGTTAATGTTTTCAACTTTGTTTATAAACCATGGCACCTTCTTTATTGAAAATATCGGTTTTTACCCGTAAATCATCATTGCATTGTTGTGTGAAATCTAGAAATATATATCCATGTAGTGATTTTGTAGCATCTTGAAATGCATTAATAAGAAAATTACGATTATTAGGGTATGCTTGTCGAGCAAGAAAATCAATAACTGTTGCATCTCTAGGATTCTTGAAAATAACTAAATATTGAACATTTAAATTCCTTGTTCGATGTGCGCCATCCTGATGAAATAGATTTTTAGTAATAAAGATCACAGTAACACCAACATGTCCACTGATTTTTGTGAATAAATTATTAAAATCCTTTTCTTTATTAGCTTCCTGATACAAATCATCGATAATTATGACATTACCTTTCCTTAATCGACTTGACCAGTTTATATCAAAATCCTTTACTATTTTCATGGTTTTCAATATACAGAAATTATCTATCTTCTTCATCTGCACTCCTATGCCAATGAATCTTGTTGAATTTTGTTTGGAATAAATTAGATTTCAGTAATTTACACACAAACATAGTTTTACCCCTACCACTTGGGCCTACGATTTGATATAGCGCATCATTTCTTAATTCCATTATTAATTTGTATAATTATAGAATTTTGTTTATATTATATAATTTAATGAACTCTTTCTAAAAATCATATATATAGATTAATATTTCATTATTGTCTAATTATGTTATCAAATATAAATTATAAAGGAACTTTCGACGTGTCAAAAATGAAGTTTTCGACTGGCAAACCACAGCAAATTGTTGATAGGAGTGTAAAATATCCTATAATATTTTTCAAATCCAGCAAATGCAGAATCATGGGATGCAAGAAACCGTTATATGTCAATAAATTACAATATAGAATAAAGGATATTTAAATACAGTCAATTACGGTTACCTGGCGGTGACACATCCCACTACTGCTTGTTTATTACGAATTTCAGGTCATTTACGTTTATATTTTAAAAAATGAGATTTATTAAATTTTTATTTAAATATCTATTTTAAATTTCTTAAAGTGCTTTCATCGTAATTAATTTCGTATTTTTTTATGTGATTGCAGTACAGGCATACCTTGTTTAACGCTACATATATTAGCGCTGTTTCGTTATAGCGCTCATATCGGTCACTTTACAATTGTTAAAGAAAAAAGAAAAATATTGAATCAATCAACTTTAGATAACTTTATTAAAGAAATATAAATTAAAAATTTTATTTATGTTCATACACGTAAATTGCGTTATCTAATGTTTTTGTTTTATTGAATTTTAATTTATTTTTTGAAGTTAAATTGAAATACTTAATATTCTTATAAAAATTATGTTGCCAAACTTTGTTCTATTCTTAAAATTTGCCTTAATAATTAAAAAATTCAGATGGAACGGAACTCCATATTTTAGTACAAGAAGTGCTTCTATTAGCGCTGTTTTAATTAACGCTGTTTTTCACGAACACATCTTGAGCGCTAAACGAGTTATGCCTGTAATTTTAATCTCGTTCAGTGACTTCGATCAATCTTTTTATATAAATTTCTCAATGGCTAAAAATTAAAAATGCCTATTTATTATTTCACTTATTAATTACGTCTTTTATAATTTACAGTAATCTATCATCATTTTTCAAATTTCTAAAAAAATTTAAAGTGGAATTTTATTAAATAAATTACAATTAAATTGCTCCTCTTTATTCCTTTCTTACTCATGAAAAGGTGTAATGTGATAAAGCGCTAGAAATGTTTTCAAATTGTATATGCTTATAATTAAAAATGACAATAACAAAAGATTGATGTCCAGAATATTTTCTCTTCGAGTGCATTTTTTATTATAGGGGTATTTTTTGTGTTTCTAATTTATTTGTGTCACCAAAAACATTTCTCTACACTTCTATGGTAAATTCACTTAATTTACGCGTTGTCTTTGTATGTTAGTTTATAATTTTTATATAAACTAATTATTTTTATTGTATACAATAACTTGTGGGGTATTTGATGGTAATTTATGAAAGATGGTATAAAGGCAAAACAAAAATAATATAAAATGTATAATTTCGTGATGCGTTTATTTATTAAAAAATTATCCAGTTTTAGTACATGAATCAACACTGTTTTTTTTTGGTTTGTGGGACTTTCTAATTTCAATTTATTTTCTCTTGAGGATTTTCACAAATTGAATAATAGCATTGAAATTTAGAATGAAATTTTTATGATAGAAATTGTTATTATGAAAACCGTATCTTACACCACGAGAGGTGTTCATTATAAATCGTTGTCCGAACATTTGATAGTTATCCAAATACACAAAGAGTATGAGTAAAATAGACATGTCTGATTTTAAAATTTTATAAAACATTTTTAATAAATAGAGAATGTGTTGTATGTAAAGAAATGTTGATATGAAAAAATGCTATGAGTACGAACGTTTTGAAAGTTTTAAAATAACATTATTATGTAAAATGGGACAAGTAAAAAGATTTTATTTGTTTATATAATTTTTAATTTTTTATATTATTTTAATAATGAAAGATTTTTAAAAATAAAAAAAATATTACAACATTTAAAAAGTACTATATTTTGTTCAAATATTTTGGTTAGTTTTTTATCTGATGATGACAGTGAATTTGTCGAGATATATAGCAAAACGTGTGTTTATTTAAATTTATATTTAATAATATAACTTTTTTTTCATTTATTTATTCATTTAAATAATTATAGTAGTGACATAGATACTCTTTGGCGCACTTTTTGGTAGCTCTCTTACTCCTTACTAAATAATAAATAATTCCAATTTAAAAATTCTACATTTTGTGTAATTATTAATTGTTAATTATATAAATTCATTTTAGTAATTATTTTATCTTAATTAGGGATTTCAAATTAATCGAATTTAGTATAATCGATTTTTTTTACCTACTAATCGGTTAGATGTTCAAAAACTTACAAATGTTCTATTCAAAAAAGTGAATCCTGAAAAAGAGTAGACAATACAAAAATAGAATAATTTTTAATCAAAATTCAAATTTAATCTTTAGTGAAATAGAATTTCAAAAAATCAAGAGCATTTAACGTATCCGAATTCAATCGATTCAAAAAATAATCAATAGTTTTTTGCATTTTTGTAAATTCAGATTCAGCATCAAATTCACCAGATTCTTATTCACCTTTAAACACTTCTTGTTCTGTTATATTTATATTATTTTCTCCAAATGTAAATAATTTTATGTATATTTCACTGACCAATAAACTTATATCAGCTTTCGAAGCATGACAAAAATTCATTCGCTTTGAGATAAGTAGAATTTTTCAAAAAGTACATAAGAGAAATTAGACCCTTATTTCGACGCCATCTTTTTAAAATTTCAAACGAATTAATTGACATTTCTGTATTTATATCCTTTAGCTTTTGTAAAGTGTATATAATAATTACTTATGCTTTTAAAAAATTCGCATTATATTTTCCGAATTCATTTACACCAAGATCCATAGGCTCAAGAACCAATAGCAGTTCTTGCAATATTTCTAATTGCTTTAAATAATATACAAACCCTCATGAGCTTCTCTCAAATTGTTTATGCTTATCTTTTTACACACAAACACACACACACACACACACATATATATATATATATATATATACGGGGATTTTTATGAAATTTCTATTTTTTAAAGCATTCTACAAAAAATGTCGGTAAAGAGATAATCAGAAATAGTTGTGAAAATGTTTAGGATTAAACTATTAGTCGTAAACTTTGGAAAAGTATTGATTATTGATTACCAGCAGGGCCGGCTTTACGTACAGGCACACAGGAGGCCGCCTATAGCGACCGTTTTATGAGGGCGGCCGAATGCGTCCCTCTTAATTTTAATACTTGCATGTAAAAATTGTAAAACAATATTCGAATTTAAAAAAAAATATCGTGTGAAAAAATAATAAAAAGAATAATCTCGGAACAGCAAAGAGGACTAGAGGAGGCTTGTTCGCGCTTATTTGGATGGGAAAAAAGGGATTTGCTTAAACGCTTACAGTACGATATAGCTAATTGATAAACTATACTGGATAACTGTAGTATTTATGAATGTTCCGGTCACATGGATGTAAATGTACATTGATTTTGTACTTGTACCGCACACAGAGACGATTTGATTTTCTAATTAAAATTTATGTTTTTTAAATGAGCTTTAATGGCCTGTAAAGTTTTTACATTTAATTAACTATTTTCTGCTTGAGTGTTGTTTTAAACTAAGAACAGATAAAATTTTCAATACGTTATGACTGAGGTAGAGTCCAATTTTTAATCGTATTCGAGAATTTTTGTATCCTATACGATTAGACTACCTATAGCCTATGACTATATAGGCCTATATATGTATTCAGCTGAATGGCCAGCGGCGATAATAAATTCTTTATCGTGTGTACTATATTTACAAATGAATAATTAGAAAATTTGTGTTATTTTACTTAATTCTACTCGTGCTAGTGGCGGCCAAAAAAATCTTTCCTGTAGCAGAAAAAAGTCTAGGGCCGGCCCTAATTACCAGATTAATCGGAATGAAATCTCTAATCTTAATTAAATACTTAATTACTATATTAAATTACTAATTTTTAATTACATTATTTAAGTACTGATTTAATTATTTATTTTAATTACTTTTAATTATTTATCTTTATTAATATTCATCATTATCTATTTAATTATTTAAAAAATTCTAAACGCCAAATATGAGAAATATATTTCGAGGAAATTATCCTCATCTTCAGTTTGCCATCATAATCTTTGTTAAATGTTATATGCGGAAACAATATTGATGTAATAGTTACGATTTAATGATTTAATTAAATAATCTCAGTAAATTTGTTGCTCACTGAACGTTTATTACAGGGAATTGTGATATAATCACCAAAGCCTCACATAAAATTCTTTCCCACTTATTACTAAAGTTTATATATAAAATTTTAAAATCTTTTAAATCAGTTGTGCCTTTGCACATTTTTCTATGCTCAATAATATTACTCACACCTTTCAATGGGCTATGTTCCTGAACCCGTGTGTGAAATTTTGTTATGCATTTAGTGTAATGATGCACTCTAATATTGTATGAGGAAACATGTATTAAAAAGAATGATCTGGAAAGCTGAAATTAGTATAAAATTCTGTTGAAAAAATACAAAATTTAAGATGTGACATCACAGTTCTTAAACACCCTTCCCCTAGTCACAAATATGTGACCTCTCTCCTAGGTGTGTGACGTTATTTATGTACGGCCCCATACCGTTTATGCAAATTATTATTATTTTTCGGATGCTCATTTCTTATTTCCTTATGAGTCATCCTTTGTATAATATTCAAATTTACTGCATCATTCTATGTCTTCTATTATCGCGCTGTCTAAACAAACTTCATTAAAATCGTTTTTGTCCAACACTATCCCTGATTTATTTAAAAAAATTCAATGCTTTAACTAAATTCGGCACAAATTCTTAGTCATTGCTTACAGATTGATTTGGTCAAATTTTTTAGAGAAATTGGCTATTTTTAAACATATGAGAAACATTTCAAATGTGGTGTTTTTGTTGTATGACGTCGATGGACCTTGACCCCATATGAAAATTGTTGTCCTTCCCCCAATGGTTACCCGTTGCCAAGAAACGTTGGTAATGCAACCACTGGTTATGGAATCGCCAAAGGTGAGCGCCATATAGGAACTGCTAAGGCCCAATTCCATAGCGGGTTCGACGCACCACCGATAGAAGGTATGTGTGCGATTTCTATTTCAAGTCCCTTTCACTTGCAAGTACAATCCGTCGTTTCTCTCTCCGATTTAATCTTTATCATCTTGCGTAGATTATTCTTAGCCATAATTAATAAATTTAATAAGCGTCTAGACATTTCAATTAAAATATTTATTTGTTTTGACATTTTTATTTTGGTTGCTCAGTCGATCTCATCGCTCGTCGTCTCGCTCGTTCGATTTTCCTTGGACGACGTTGAGGTGATTTTACCGCCGGCGTGGTTGCGTTTGTGGCGTCGCGATACGCCAGCTGCGCCGGTGCGAAAACTAGGGAATATGTGACAGCTTGGCCTTCTTGGCAGGCCGCTAGCGCCACCTCTAGTCCGCGAATCTGCGTCTTCATGGCCTGCGTCAATCGCTACTCTTCAGCCCATCCACGTTGGGCGGCGGTTACTCGTTGGTACAGGACCTTTGCTTTAGATGGCTCCACCCATGTTGATTTTACGCGATGAATTTCTCTGGTTAATTCTAGCAACTGTCGGTGGAGATCTGTATTCTCCTTCCGGGCGCTTTTCAGAGCCGCATCTAATATCACATTAGAATCCATCTCTACAATAAACGGCCATTAATAGATTACTTTGACTAATATGGAATTAATTTATTATTAATTTTGTATTTTCTATACGTAAAAAAAATATATCTACAGGGGTATGCTATATGAATACAGTTTAAGGAACTAAATGTAGGTACGCAAAACAATAAATTCCGAATAATTTATTCCATTACATTCAGTTAAAACGAGATAGCGAATGATAGTTTTCCGATTTTTGTCTTGTTGTTCTTCGTGCATAGGAATGTTCCCATTCCGGCCAGTGTTCTCTTGCTTCTGAACTCATTTCTCTTGGGATAACCTTTTTCGGCATGGACACAGTCATCGGCGGAATTGGTCGGTTCACCCTAGGATCGTCGAGCTCGAATGAGATGCCGTATGAAGGGTCATACCCATCCGTGCTCGGAATCAGACCGGCAGCGATATCTTCGTTGATTTGCTGTAATTGTTGGCGGGCTCTCTCCACTTGTTGGGTGGTTCTCCTCTGATGGGCTTCCAGGCGTGCCAAGAGTTCTTCCGCCTGACTCCGGAGCTCGCGAGTCGGATTTCGTCAAGGCTCTCGTTTAATTGCCACATACGGCAGTTCGACGTCCTCCGTTCTACTTTGTACTCCGAACCTTGATTCTCTTATGGGGTAAATCGAGTATCCCGCATCCCACATCGCCTGTCTACATTTCGCGGCGGCGTGAGATGAGAGTCTCATTGTTATTCGGGATTCATCCACCCATGAATTTGTTAAAACGAATGAAATTAAATTCATGAATATCTAACAAGTAAAAGCATTAAATGTGTACATTGATATATTTATAATAGGGGTGAGTTTAAGATGCCTGACGAGCAAGTGGTCTGGTGGAGGTTACGTCGGGTAGCCTGCGTTGTTGCCAATTGGAGGTCGTTTGGGTCCACAACTCGTTTGTTCTATCACAATCGCTTAGCATGGCGATGGGTGTCATAAGTCGTTGGTTAAATTTTTATGATTTCATCGGGAACGTTTTATATTTTCGGCGGTCTTTCCGACAGAGCGTGTAATTGACTTGGGTAGAAATCTGGGAAATTTTATCTGACACTTACGAGAATTCAGTATTCTACAGTGACTCTCGGGCGGCTTGTGCATTTGGCAGTCAAACATAAATGATTCTTAACTGGGTAAAAATCTACTCGAACGTGACATCATTTCGGCACGGTGAAGAGCGATTTGCCGATTACGACTTAATTAAAGAATTAGCTGGCGTTGTTCACTGAATAGAATTGGAACAGGCGATTTGCTTATTTAGTGGGTCTTGTATTTTAGCTGTTCGTAAAAGTTTATCATAATAGGATTTTTACAACTGAACATCTATTATTTATTTCAAAACAAAAATTCATGAGATTCGGTCTTCGTGGATTTTTGTGAGGCTTTTCTACTAGTAATGACTTTTCTTCTTGCTACGATTCGACTGGATTAGTATTCTTCCTTGTGGATTGGGACAACCAAGGTACATAAAACATTTTACAATCAAAAAACAAATTTTATATCATTAAATGTAATCCTTACTTTCTTGTGCGTCCGTTCTTCGTTCCATTGTGATCTTGTCTGGATGGCGGGAGGGACGATTTCTGCCTCGTCGATCATACTGTCTATTGTCATTCGTTGAATCCATGATTTTAAAATTTTTGACTGATCGCCGTCAGTCGACTTATTTATAGTCTATGTTCTACCTCAGCCTGGGAGTAGGTGTGTTACGATTTCTTCTCTCCACAATTTCTACACTAGCGATCGATTTATATCATGTGGCTTCTCTCCACGTGGTCATTTCCTACTCCCAGTTGATTCTCGTGCAGTTATGCAGGTCTCGCCACGTCTACTGTTTGTTCAAGATCATGTGGATTTTATTTTTCTAGTCTTAATTTATCGGACGATTCATTACTTATTTGCTGTTGGTTTTCAGACCTGTGTTTTACGACTACGATTTTTGGTTAGTTTTCGTACTATTTTAATAGATTAAAGCCTCATTCGTCTTAGAGATTTAATTTACTACTCCGCTGAGTTCTCAAGCCTCCATCGTCTCACCACAATGTCAACTTACTATTCCTCACTGAATGTAATTAATGCCGGATGCTGCTCCTGTGATTCGGACGAGTGCATATCTCTATTTTATTGTTCTCTTCGATTTCTATTCGGATTGTTTTATGTATGTATGCCTTTCCTTTGCTCCTTAATTTGTTTACTTCGGAGTTAACTCGACCCCTCTATGGTAGGTGAAACTTATGCAAGCTTATGTGCAGTCTCACGGTCTCGTGGTACGTCTGGATGTAATATTAGAGATTATTTAACACGATTTTCATTTTACTTGACACAAATTTTCTGGGATTGTATTATTTCATTTTTCCTTATTAATTTGACTAGTGGTTGGATTATACTTGGAGAATTACTTTGAATGATAATATGTCTGGGTGTTTGGATAGAATTATATTATTCTCCTATTGTTTGATTAGGGTTAATTATAAAATGTTGGGTGGATTTGTTACTTGGCGAAAGGGTTTGTGTGTTTTGCAGAAGTCTCAATTTACAAGTATACTAGTTAATTGCTAATAATAAAAATGTCGCCGATATTAAAAATATTCATTATGCCCTTTATTTGATACAACTGGCTGATAGTGAATTTACAAATTAAAAAAACGAATACGCCCTGATCATTTTATTCATAGTTTATCCTTGTATTATTTTCTTTAGCCGCGGTTCAAACTTATGCCAGTTAAATGTTAGGGTAGTTAGTTCTAATTATATTTTATCATAATTTTATTTTTAATTCAAAATGTTTGAAACATAATAACGATTTCCGACTTCATTTCCCCACTTCATCCCTTTCAGTTTGACCTTAGGATGATTGTGTTCATATTTTAATTTTTTAAGAGTGCTCACCGAGCTACTCAATGTTTATGATTTTTAGCCGGTATGTGAATTAAATTTTTGGGTCGAAATTATAGAAAAATGAGTGGCGGAGAAGCAGCCAAAAGACTACTTCCCTTCCTCCCAATTTCCCCTATAACGGTTGTGATTTGACGTTTAGGCCCTGCGTTATTCACACCGGAACCTTCACAGGCACAGGCTATTGGCAGATAAACTGCACTTACACAGCCTGAATTGTGTGTAGATTCTATTGAGTTGCGGTGTGTGAGTGGCTGTGGGCCGAAAAAATTTCGACAAAAGGTTCTGAATTAATCATTTATTGGCATATAATTGTCATAAAACATTTTTGGCATACATAACTTCATTCATTGTATGTAAAAACCTTTCCCCACGCCGACACCTCAAACAGAGCTCATACGAGGTTATCTGGGTGCGACGTGGAGAAAGTCAATGAACATTTCTTCACTCACATCAAAATTATTCTACTGATTCAAGACTTCGAAAAACTGCTTTAAACTAGTTTTTGGTTAAAAACCGAGATTTTAAGATTAAAAACTGATTAAAATTATGTGAAAATGAATCGGTATATATACCTATTGTACGACCCTAACCTTGCGTGTTAATTTTGATTTAGTAAAACAAAATTTGACCTTGTTATTTTCTAATCTTATTTTTATTATTTTATAATTTAATTTGACAATTTTCTTTTTAACTTTTAATTTGAATTGTTTCCAACTCAAATTATTTAATTTTTGTTCCATTTTTATGAATTTTGTATTTTTGATAAATTGTCAAATTTTGGTCAAATTTTAATGTTCTCATGTTATGTTTATGTTTATTTCGTGCGGATCTTGTTGCACTTTGTTAATATTTTAGTTTAATTTTTTGTTTCTTGATTTTATATTTAATTGTTTTCCTCTCTCTTAATTTAGCATGGTTAGTTGGTGTTTTATAGGTCCGATTTTAAATTCGCATGTTGTATTTGCGTGTGTATTACTGATTCATTTAAACAATTTACAAGGCCGTTTGTGTTCTGGCCCAACACAAATTAAAAAGTTGACAAAATCTATATTACACAAAGAAATCCTTGTAGATGAAAGAGAAACATGATTAAAAGAAATTAGTCAGAATATCCTCAAGAATATTGAAATTGTTCTTTAAATTAATAATTTAATATCTATAAAATTAAAACTTTATTTTAAGATATATTTGAAATCAATATGCAAATGTATATAAATTATTCCAAAATTATATTAAAATTATTGATAATCATAGATTTGTTTAACCACTTAAATCTATAGAAACACCAATTAATAAATTTTAAATGGCTAAAACTCCAGTAGATTCTGAGACGTTTAATATATTAATCAATGACATTGTCAAAGAAACAACATCGATTGAAAAAAAATTTAATATTGTTTATTATACAAAATTTTTTTTCGCTGGATCTCAGGTAACCAATTTAATAATTTCTTCAATCTGTTGATATAAAATATTCAACAAAAAGGCTGCACATTTGTTGATTCAATATAAAACTGCACCAGAACGCTTGAAAGTAATTTCTGCTTTAGAAAAGGTAATTCAGTATTTTTCAAAATGAGATTAAACGCTTCAATTAAGCGACTGTGCCGAATGACATGCACCGAAGCAAAATTGATCTTGGATGCATTCCAATTGACGAATAATGACAAAGTATTTGCTCTAGACTGTATCAAGAGGTTTGACAAATAATAATAATAAACGAATTTATATATATAAATTAGAACTCTGATTGACCATCAATCAACAGAAGGAATTGAATACATTCTCTCGGCATTTCCATTCACGAATGATAAATTAAAAGCAATGAGTATCCTTGCGACAGTTAGATATTTAATTGCCAAACAATTTTCCAATCACATTTACAATTTCCAGGTCAGTTCGTATGTGTCGGAAAAGATGAGTGCTGGAGGTCATCAGCTGTACTCTCCTGTTGGAGGGCTTTTTTCCCAGAGTTTCCCGTTGAAAGCAAATCTTTTTGGTCCGATTGACGAGCAATTGGAAAATCAACAAGTAAGGAGAAACAGAATAGATCAAATATTATATTGAATAAAATTTCAATTCAGGGAAAAGGACAACCGGCTATTGCACCTCATGCTAGGCCTGGAAAAGTCGATTCATTGTATCGCAGCCATCCTTCATACCGATACGACAATGGAGTTAGTTGGAAATCGTCGATGGGTCAATTTTGCTGACTCTTTTCCATGAGTTAATTGATTTTAACTGACTGCGGATATTATATTGATTTATTGATTTTCATATTTTTGCCAATAATCAACTACTGACAATTATAAGTAGCGAAATTTTATTAAAATATTTAAACGCAAATTTAATCAATTAAAATTTTCCCTGATTATCAACTACTGACAATTATAAATAGTATATTTACACAAAACACATTTAAACAAGTGCTCTAGTACAAAGCAATTGTAGACCCTACACGATATCGCATTCATAAGCCTCCAGCTGTGTCATTCTACAATAAAATAAAGCACATGCACGTAATCTTACTATTTCTTGGCGTTATGTTAGATCATGGATTCATGAATGCATTCAGTTTTGATTTTAAATCTCAACTAATCTTTTGTAATGTTGATTGCCCGATGCAGTATTTTTTGTTTCTTGATCTCATAAATAATGTGAACTCCTTTATAACATGTTTACCGTGAATGCTCAAAAATTTGTTCTAATTAATTAATTAGATTAAATAAATTTAAATCATTACTGATGGATACAAAAGAAAACACGAGATGGAATTTGAGAAACGAAAGAATATGTCGCGTCCTTGAGAAGGATTCGTAGATCCTAGTTACAGTGCTTAGTGCACGTATTAGATAAGATGGCCCTGAGAACTGGCAGTATCCTACAAAAACAACGCCAGACCATATACCTTTAAAACTGCCAAATATACTTGACATTGCATCTATAACTCTACCACAGTGGCAAACCTCCAATAGATCTATTTGAGAACCTTAGTCGGCTTTAGACATATTTTATTTATGAGGTCACAGGCAGTAAGTGCAAAATTTTTTTACTTTAGACTAGTAAATCAAGTCAGTGACTAAAATAAAAGTTTTACACGATTACTGCAATTCTATATTCACTTTATTTAATGTTTATATTATTTATTCATGTCTCGCCTTCTTCATTTCTTTTTAAAATCAATATTTTGTGTCAAATTTAACACGAAATATTATTCCTTCAAATGTTCTTCTAACTTGTTCTAACCATCAGTGCTTTGTTTATTTATTCTTCGTCAGTGTAGATTTGGTTTATAAATAAAGTTTCTACATGATTGATCTTCATTAAAAAAATAAATACAAGGAATTTGAAAAAAGATCTGTGGTGAAATATATTCAGATTATTCATTTATTGGGTTAATAAAGAAATTTCGGTAGATGATTCTGACTCCTTGTACTATTTATGTAAATAGAAGAAAACCAAACCATAATAAATTTATTTAAATCCGAAAATTATTTCAATCTTGTCAAAGGCACTTTGATTTACACTATTTATACTTTTCTTTTTATTATTAATAAGCAGGTATCCCAATGGGCACCTCTATAAATTTCTCTAGATTTCACTAAAGATTTTTCAACCTAATTAATCCTAATTCTCGTCGTTGTTCCACTCAAATGAATATTCGGTTTTAAATGGTTGACCACGATGGCAGTTTTTAAAATTATCTGACTCCTTTTATAGGAAATTCCCGTATCCGTCAACTCCTTTAACTTGATTTTTGACTGGATTTTTTTTTAATATTCTAACCAATCTATTGATAATGTGAATTTTATTCTTAGACATGTTTAACAACAAAAGATTTGCAATAGACTCAAGTAAAAGTTAAAGACAGTAGAGGATATTTCGCATACCTAATGAAAAATTTCTCATCTTTCAGCTTTTCGTATTTAAATTTAAAGAAATTTCTGTTAGTATTTATGAATATCTATTTTTTAAAGCAAATGCAAAGTAATGGTTAGTTCAGCAAGTAACTGTTACGAATTTGTGCTAATTTTAAACTATATCAGTGGTGTCTTAACTTAAATACTTAAAAATATGCTAGTCACAGCATCACGAGTACAAGTAAAGCCTATAGTTCAACGTGTAGTTCAACTAATACATTCGTGTCTACACTAAGCGAAGTTCAGATAAATTCTGCTATAATGCAAGTTGAAACATAAATCAACTTACTGGAATTTATTTTTTGAGAAAATCTAATGGATTTCAGCCATCTCTGAAATGGCTGCAAAGTAAGTTAATTTTTAAAGTTATAAGCTTAAAGTTATAAAATTTTAAGAGTTTAATTATGATTTTACAAGGAAATTAAATCATTATTCAAACTTATAATTATAACTTTTGATCTACAAGCTCATGTATATTATTATTAATAATGATTATGAATATTCAGAAAATGATTTATTTTATGATAACTTATTTTTCGGAATTTATTCAAAAAAAAGTGAGTTAAATTATTTTTAAAGTTATAAAAAATATTAATCGCCTTAAATAATTATATTGTTTATACATCTTTTGAAAAAAATCTTCGAATATGTACACAAAATAATTTGGTTTATGATTATTTTTTAAAACTTACTTATATAATTTACAATCTATGGTTTTTTTCGGATTTCAGGTTTTGTTTTTTTTCAACAGAAATGTCTGAAATATTAAATTAATTTTAGTTTTAATGATAAATCTTATGAAGATAAATCCTCATTTACTCGAAATTTCATAGCAGAAAATCTTCTTCCATTGTGATCTAGCAACAAATACCTTTAATAACGTTGTTTCTAAAATATTGGTCAGTTGCGCATCACTTTCAGAATTTCATGCTAACCACTGACCACTAACGTCAAGAAAAAAGTGATCAATTTTATTCATTTATTATCACTCGCAATAAAGTCAAAAAAGCGGTGGGTTTGTTTAAAAGAAAATAAATCATGATTATATAAGATGTATTTCATAAAATTTCGCGAGAAAGTCAATAATTAATGCTAATTGTTTGCATGGACCACAGTTTGGGAAACACTGTTTTATAATCTACAAAGTATTTAAACACTAAATTTACGAAATCCGCCAATTTGACGGATTTCAAATGTATAAAAATGAAGTAAATTTTATCCCTAAATCTAATGTTAATAAAAATTAGTTTCATTTTGGTCACTGAGTTTTTGTAGAGTTTTTTGTTATTAATTAAAATACAGAGCCTCAAAAATTTACTCTAACTTTACGGTGCTAAAGAAGTTCGCGTGTATAGGTACTATGTATTCGATAAACATGCAAAAATCAGTGATTTATAATTCGTAAAAGAGAAATATTATTCATTAGTTAACCATACAATCGAAGCCAACAATTATTATTAATAGAAATGTAATCAAAAAACGCATAAAAACAAAGAATATACAAATGTTATATTGATCAAAAAATTAAAATAATCATTTTACATATTCTATAAATAAATACATAATTTTAATAAAAATAGTCCAATACATAAAATTAATAAACTATTTATAAACATTTTCATGTATATTTTTTATCGCAATCGGAAGAGTGCATGCCTTTTTTTTGACAAAATACATCTAATGTTAAATGCTCTTTAATCTATTTATCACAATATTATAAAAGTGCAAACAATCAATTATTAAAACACAATAATTTTAAAAATCTTACCTTCCCAATTCTTAAGATTTTCACTATCTTTTCAAATACCTTGTCTATTGTCTTCAACAAATTCTTGCTCATGACTGTTACTGACGCTCAAGAATCCCATAAAATATTTGCCTATGTATTATTCAAAGTTATTCAACTTATTCCATCTTTAGTCTGATATATCTCATCTTCTGCTTCTTCTCTTTGTCTCTCATTTTGTATTTCACAATTTATTCTCTTAACTCTACAGACAAAATGAAACCCATGGAGTAACTGATGTTTTTTCCAACTTCTCTCCTTGGAATATATTTCTCAGAAATTTGTATAAATCATCTATTTCTCACTGAGCTATCCTGAAATGCTGAGTTTTTTCGGGATAACTTCGTCTCTCAGATTTTGATTCTTCTTCTAATCACGATGGTCTTTGATGTTGTCGCAGATTATTTACGTAATGAAAAACAGTCTCAGACCTCATGTTCCTCCTAATAAAACTTTATGTATTTATCTCTAAGTGGACACTCATATCATCGACGTTCGTTTTCGCAAAAGCAGAAACAATCAGCTTCAGTAGTTTTAGTACCAGGGAATTTGGAAGTCTTCTACTTTTTAAAAAAAATATTTTTGCTATGTTCTTCATCGAAAGCTTTGGCGGTTTCTTTTTGAGCCATTCAAATTATTTTTCTTTTAAAACATTCTTTCGCTTGTAATCTGTTCTCGTCGTTGGTGGAGGCTTTCTGCGTGTTTTACTGATTCACCTATAGAATATTCGTTTCTTCTTGATTTATAGTAACGCGCCAGTTTTTCTGATAGTCTCTTTGTGCTGCTGTAGATATGTAATATTGAGTATTCTGCTGTTCTTTTATCTGCTGTCTCTCAGTCACGTTAACATATATTCTTCTACCAATAGCTATGAAAGATTTTGATTTATTTCTTTAATTTTTATTACTCTAAAAAATGGTCGCAGTACTTTTTTCCCTTCAATTTATGTTTCTGGTTTCTTCAATATTATTTCTTTCAATTTAGCATCACGTGCTTTATTTGCGAAAAGATCTTGGGATATGCATTCTTATCCACTCCTTGAAGTCAGAACTTTTCATAAAGCATTATTAATAGAATTTCAAATTCTGAAAATTGTTCATCATCATCTTGCGCTAAAGCTTCCAATCCTCTGATTTTGTTAGTTATAAATTTCGTATTTATGAAACCAAGTTTTAAAATGGATATCGGTTGTTTCTGTTTCTCTGATGTTTCCTCACAATGTCTTAGCTTCTACTACTTATAACACATCAAATGTTCTTGTCAATAACAGGTCCATTATCAACAGCCATTACTATGTATCTCTTATTCATTTTTCGGCATTTTTGATCTTCCATCAAATCGCTTGATTTTTAGTGTGATCATATCTTGGCATAATTTTGGTAATGATTTGATTGCTTTCAAAATCTCGTGATGTTCAGCATAATCTTCAGTTACATCCGACACATTTTTCGAAGATTTAATTTTGAAAATAAATTTTACTTATTGCAATTTCATAAAAAGTGCCAACAATCAATTATTAAAACACAAGATAATCTTAAATATCCAATCTACACTGAAATTGGTTGTCAAATTTATTCAGAATTTGTGTTAGTGTTTATGAACATAATATTTATTATTTTTTCGTCTTATGTAATGCATTAAAAACGCATTGAGCTGGATTAAAGTTAAAAACCTGCCGAAATTTTGATAAAAACGATCATAAAATTTATTTGTATATGACACATTTCGTATCAAAAATTTGTACCAATTCCATTCCTTGATGAATCGTGAAAGGATCCTCTTTATTTTCTGATAACGGATACAACGGATTCCAGTCACATTTTTATGCAGTAAATCGCCACCAAATATTTCGACTTCATAACTCATTTCCAAGCGTTTACACTGATGTTACAAATGCGTTACCAGTTCCCCGAAAAGAAGAATAAAATTATTGAAATCTACAAATAAAATGATAAATATTCTCCGATAAGTTTAATAATTTCGATTAATGTGAAAAAAATAAAAAAAGAATTTAAAAAGATTTATTTCAATAATTTTCATAAATTAATTGCTCAACCGGATTTGAACAACAGAACTGCAACTTGTCCAAGATAGAAATAAATGAAATGCTTCGTTTCATGAGTTACGTAACTGCCAAAGTTTCGACCGACAATCGCATGCCAACTCGAATTGTATTTTCTGTCGAATTCTTTCTTCAAATAAGCAGCGATATCTTTCTCCACATTGTATTTCTCCATGGCCAATGCAGCCAGCTCGATGGCATCTTGTTGCATTTCTTCACTCATATCTGCATTCTTGATAACGGCTTTTCTATCAGTCATTGTGACGAGATTATTGTTGTTGTTGATGATGATGATGAATTCTCTGCGTCCGATCTCCGTATTTATACTATTCCGTCAAGCTATTTATTCTGCGTGCCGTTTTCCATTGTTGTCTTTGAGCTGTTGGATTTTAGTAGAATAGTAACTATTGTTTACATTTTTGTTTCTAATTAATTTTAATAATAAGATTACATAATAATGCAAATAATTACTAAATAATAAATAATAATAATAATAATAATAATAATAATAATAATAATAATAATAATAATAGCAAGCAAAATAAAAACAAGAAAAACAAAAAGAAGTTTGATTTCAAGTTTTATGTAAAAAAGTTTACCTGGACCATCTTTTGACCTAACGTAGCACATGCTGAATTTAATGCTTATGTGAACACTGACTATATTTTGTTTATGAAATTAAAAGTTGATTTTATACTTTTTAATTTAAATTATCCTAATTTTTAGATAGATAAAAAACATATAATTACTAAAATCATTTATAGTTTTTGATCTGTATTTATTATGGATTTCATTTATCATCAGTTTATGACTGTCGATCTATGATATTTGTAATGCAGAAATATTGATCTATAGTCAAATCTAAAGGAAAATAAATGAAAATAGCAAATGAAAAGAATTAGATCAAAGTTGAAGAAAAGAAGATAAATTATATTAATATTTGCTTTAGAAATAAGCCATTTTAAAAATAGCTTTCATGTAAATGGTTTTTAAAAAGTTAAGGCTTGATTTTTTATTTATACAATTTTTTTCACTTACGCTTCTCAACATGTAGACGAAATATTATTCAAATTATTTTAATGCCATTCGACTGGCAATCAAACGCTCTTCGAAATAATGTAAAAATCTTTTTATAATTATTAATTTCCAATATTCTCTTTTTTGTGCTTTTGAAACAAATTGCCAAAATAATTTTTACGTCATCAGACTAAGCATTAAAAACTCTACAAGAAAATATACACATTCATTGTAATTGATATTTATAATATAACTTTTAGACTTTTGCGTTTGACCATAAGTGACTGATTTCGGAATCAGATATAAAAAAAGTGTGTTCAGCAAAAAATTGGTATCTTAATAAGCATTATAAAGTCAAAAAAAGTTTAAAGTTCTTTAAATTGTAAAACATTAGACATTAAATTTAATTTTTCGTCGACCGTCAAGCGTGAACTGTCTCAAAAGACGGCTCACTGACTTCATAAAACTATTAACAATGAATTAAGGCCAAATTTCTATTGAACCTTTAGCCGCGGCTGGGACTCATATGTCCCAGCACAAGTTTAACAACGGATGAATACTGATGGGACAAATATGATCCACCATAAAAAACGAATGGGGTATATTTCTCCCATCTGTTCTTTCTTTTTAAAAAAGAATTTATTAAATTTCAGACTATTATAAACATAATATATTATAAAGATCGTTTGAATCGTAAGACGGAGAGCCACTGCAAAAGGGTTAATTGAATCTTCATATTTTCATTATATTTATCTGTTAAATTTATAATAGTTTATGTAAGAAAGGATAAAGAATGTTATAATTAATCAAATTAACCTATCACGTAATACTATGTTAAAATTGTAGTTTGAAGTTCAAAGGTTGGTTATGATGTTTGATTATTGTGTTAGAAGATTGGAGTATTACAAAAATTTTAACATTAAAATATTACACACAGATACAGAATAAACATACACGTGCTTTTTTAAACTTTTTATTTGTGCTAATTTGACATTTTTTGATAATTCTTTAACGATTCGATAATTTTATACTGTTTTTCATTTTTATCATGTAATCATTAGTTTTTCATATGATGATAACTTTTATGATTTCGATTTTATGATGATTCTTTATATACATGTGATGGTTATTTGATAATTTTATTAAGTTTTTTTATGATGTACAATATATTTAGTTTTACTGTATAAAAGAGATACAGAAACAATGTACAGTGGTCTCAACCGGTGTGTCTTGAGCAGCAAGTGATAATGAAACCAATACTAGTAGGCTGATAAAACGATGGTAACCATAACATATTGCCATCTAGCGAACAACGAGTAATATAAGCTTACCATCTACACAAGTTTTGTTTTTTGTAAACGTGTATATTTTCAAAATAGATTTAATTATGAATTAATTATTAATCCATAAATTTGTATTATGAGCAATAATTTTTTTAATTTAAAATACTGACTGACCCACAAAAAATAGACAATTTTTTTGAGAAGAAGCCAATATTGGAGTTGGAAGACGTAAATGACAATTTCTGGGATGATGACGAAATCCAAGATTCGCCAAATACGAGTTCTAGCTCTAAATCACTTAACTCTAGCAAGAATAGTAAAGTTCGTCGTCAGTACAGTGAGAGTTATTTAAGTTATGGATTTACTTAGAGTGAGGATAATGACTGTCCTTTACCAAATTGACAAACTTTCAAATGCCGCCATAGTTTCAAGCAATTTGCAACAACACTTCATTTCAAAACATCAGCACCTCAAAGGTAAGAGATAATCAAGCAAATTATCAAGTAGCTGAAATTATAGCCCAGAAAAGAAAGCACATACTATTGCGGAATCACTTATTTTGCGTGCTTGCCTGGCAGTTGTAAAAACAATGCTTGATGATGAAGCGGAGTTGGAAATTAAAAAAACTCCTTTTTTTGATGATACAGTCAATAGGAGAACTCAAGATATGCTAAATGATATCGAAGAAAATGTTATGAACAAATTATGAACGTGCGAGTTTGAGCTTCCGGTTAACGAGTATACTGATATTTGTGGAAAAGAACAATTATTAGACTTTTCATTCGGTTTGTAAACGAAGATAAAATTGTTGAACATTTTTTGTGTTGCAAGAAACATTCAGGAACAACAAGAGGTCAATATGTGTTTGATTTGTTGACAGAATATCCGGGTCGGTTTGGTTTATCGTGGAGATCTTGTGTGGGTATTTGTACAAATGGTGCGCCATCAATGACAGGATCAGTCAAAGGTTTTGTGTCCCTTGTAAAACAGAAAAACCCCAATTTGATGACTACAAATTGTTTCATTGATAAAGAAGCTCTTGTTGCAAAAACACAAAAAGATGAACTGAAGCTAGTTCTAGATTAGATTATAAAAATGGTAAACTACATCAAGTCAAGACCATTAAAATCACAACTATTCAAACAGTTATGTTTTGCTATGAAATCTTGTGCTTGTGCTTGATTTTTATATACAGAAGTTAGACGGCTAACGAGAGGAGAAGCGTTGTCTCGAGTGTTCGAGCTGAAAGATGAGATGCTTGCCTTTTTAGAAATGAAAAAATGAGTGACTTTTGTGATTTCCTTGATATTGAGTTCTAGTGTGCTATGCTGGTATATATGGCAGATATATCTCAACATTCTAATGTTGTTAATACTTGTCTTCTCCTAAGTCAACTAACAAACTTGTATCTGTGCAACGCATAATGAATATTTGGAAATCTAGAATAACTGACAGAGATTTTGAAATGTTTCCGCTTGTTCCAACAAAACTTATCAAAGAAATGATACCTCTGATATATGATCACCTCAACACTCCTGGAGAAAGAATTGACCATTACTTTCCTTCACTGTAATCTGATCACTATGATTGGGTAAGAGACCCATTTATTCAAATTGCAAGCAATGCAAACATATTAACCTTGAAAGAGGAAGAAGAACTTGCTGATTTGAGCTTTGGTCGATGTTTAAAACTTAAACATGCCGAAATGATTTTCTATGCATTCTGGATAATTACAGAAAATGAACATCCAAATATTGCTGAAAAGGCAAATTCCTTTGCAGTTCTCCACGTCATACTTGTGTTAACTAAGGTTTTCAACTCTAACAAATATTAAATACAAAAAAGAGAGAAAAGTTAGTGCGTTGAAAAAGAAATGAGAGTTTTTTATTGGAAATTCTTCCAAGAATTGAGAAAATATGCCAAAGCCATCAAGCTCAGATTTCACATTGACCAATTCAAAATTTATAAATGTTTTCTTGCCATTGATTAAACTTTGAACAGTTTACAAAACACGTTTTATTGAAGTATTCTTAATTCAATCTAGAACAGTTCAAAAGAAAATAAATTGTATTCTACTTTATGTTAAAATGACTAAAACATATAAAAATGTAAATTATGCCTAATCAAATGTAACACACTACCAGGGCGTACCTAAGCATTCTTGAATACTTACGTTCAGCATTCAATTATTTACATTTTGTATTCTGTATTGTAATAAAGACATATTTTTACAGAAATAGACTCAGAAAAAACTTTTTAAAATGACATTTCAAAACTGCTTAAAATTCAGTATTACTAAGTGCATTAATACAGTTTTACTTCAATCGGATGTCGTCTTAATTTTTGTATATTTAAAGTGTGTCTTGAGACCAAAAAGGTTGTGAACCACTGCCCTAGTATTTACCACATATGACAATGTTAAAATAATATTGATATTGTAATACGATTTCGAACATACAAAATTACATAACCGAGCTCAGGTCGTAGCTTGTAGGGACATACAGCAAAAGGAGTATACCAAAAATAGATAAGAAAGATTTTCTCTAATTTTTATCAAAGGTAAACATTTTATCGTTTTCTATAATTATATTTATATTGGAACCATCAAGTTGAGATTTTGTGTACATCTACATTTGGTACCGCAAACGGGGACTAAATCTACTCGAGATAGGACTTGCAATCAGAGGTTGTATATATATATGAATTATTGGACATTTATAATTAAATTAAACATCAAATTTAGATATATATAATAATTTTTGATATAATAATATATAAAATTTGAGAAAACAAATAATATATGATTTGATGTAAACCTCAAAAATTGTATTTGAATTTTGGTATAATTGTATGTCTGAAAATATTCTGTATCAAAATTTCCCTAGTAGATATTATACAACGAAGAGCTATATCTCTTTTTAACAATTAATAGGGTTGACCGATAAATTAAAACAGTGCATCTAGGTAAACAATAACAAAGCCTGGACTGGGGTTGCCAACATTTTGGAGTTAAAAAACCTTTTTATGAATTCCAATCAGAATGCTAAGTATGCAACAGTAAAGAGTTCTGACATAAAACATCATTTGTGGATAGATTATTATCACGTCATAGAAAAATGTCAACAACAAAAATTTATCAGCTACTACCAGATAGTCAAGGCTATGCAAATAATCTTTGCAAGTTATATTTCTAGTTTTTGACTAGATAAATCTCTATGCATCCAATGTCGTAAACTAGTAGTAAATGAAATTTTAATTGAAAGCAGATCAAACAAAATGAAATAAACAAGAATGTTTTGTTTTTATTTATTTCAAAGTTATGAAAGTTTAAATTAAGAAGTATTAGATCAAATTTTAATTACATGAACAAAATATTAAATTTAATGAAAAAATGACTAAAATACGTAGTCGATGCCGACACGTTGAGTAATGTCCAACTCAGGTCAAATGATGATCTGTGGAAACCCTTTTACATAAAACTTGAAATCAAACTTCTTTTTCTTTTTCTTGTTTTTATTTTGCTTGCTATTATTATTATTATTATTATTATTATTATTATTATTTAGTAATTATTTGCATAATTACGTAATCAAATTATTAAAATTAATTAGAAACAAAAATGTAAACAATAGTTACTATTCTACTAAATTCCGACAGCTCAAACACAACAATGGAAAACGGCACGCAGAATAAATAGCTTGACGGAATAGTATAAATACGGAGATCGGACGCAGAGAATTCATCATTATCATCAACAACAATAATATCTCGTCACAATGACTGATAGAAAAGCCGTTATTAAGAATGCAGATATGAGTGAAGAAATGCAACAAGATGCCATCGAGCTGGCTGCATTGGCCATGGAGAAATACAATGTGGAGAAAGATATCGCTGCTTATTTGAAGAAAGAATTCGACAGAAAATACAATCCGAGTTGGCATGCGATTGTCGGTCGAAACTTCGGCAGTTACGTAACTCATGAAACGAAGCATTTCATTTATTTCTATCTTGGACAAGTTGCAGTTTTGTTGTTCAAATCCGGTTGAGCAATTAATTTATGAAAATTATTGAAATAAATCTTTTTAAATTCTTTTTTTATTTTTTTCACATTAATCGAAATTATTAAACTTATCGGAGAATATTTATCATTTTATTTGTTGAATTAAATAATTTTATTTTTTTGTGGGGCAGGCAGAATTTTTCACATGTGATTAGTAACACAAGTGAAATTTTCTCAGTTTAATTTTAAAAATGAATTATTAGAACTGAAAAAGTTGTTTTTTCCAACACAATATTTAAACAAACATGAGAATTCTGGTAACTTTAATTTTGAAATTAATTAAAAAACTCGAATTAAAATTAATAATAATGTTTAATATCTTCATTTTCGCATTTAAAATTTTTTTCCAATTATTATAAATATTTTTTATTTTTATTTGTACGATTGATAAAATTAAGAATTTTTTTATATTAAATAACCTTACATTTATTTTATCCAATAATTTTGATAGATGGAAATATAAATCTAATAAAAAATAATTGTTATTATTTTTGACATTTAAATTTTTATGTTTAACATTTTTTGCTCACTTAAGTTTGTGATTTTAAAAATTCTAAACAAAAGGTTTTTCAATATTCTGTCTTGCTAAATATTCGAGAATGTATTTAATTGAAAGTGATGTGAATGATACGGTTAAACAACTTCACAAATCCAAAAAATTAATAAAGTTGGCAGAAACAATAGAAATCAGTAACTACTGATAAAATGGGGTATTGAAAAATTATTTTTCTGCAACGAAAAGTTACTATAAGACTACAAATATAAAAATATTGTTTGAATCAAAAGTACTTAAATATGATAAGCAAAATGTGCTCTTTGATAAAGAAATATAAGATAGAATTGGAAAAGTTGAGAGATCGCGGAGTAAATTAATTTAATTAATTACTTATTGATGAAACTTTCTCTGTTTATAAATGTTCTTTGTTTATAAATCGTCTTACTGTAAATGCTCATATACCCTCTAAAATTAAATTTCGTCAAAAATAGCTGAAATGAAGCCCTGATCACTCATAACCCAAAAACAATTTGATTTTTAATTTTATTAAATTTCATTAATATCAACATTTTATTATATAAATATAGGTTTTTTTCATGTCTCCATTTTATCATATGACTGTAGCCCATAATGCTCAGAACTCATTAGATTTGTGAAATGCAAAATTACTAATTACTGACCTGTCTCCAAAGCGGGTAACAATAGACAATAATAATAAATTTCCGAAAATATAACTTTTATTGATCATCCCACTTAATTACCAATTAACAATAAACAAAAACAATTTTTTATTACGTCAATAACAAGCTTATTGCGACCCTTCGGGGAGAATATCACATGTTGGAACTCACAACCACTTAACTGCTATTTCTGACTTCGAAAATTGGTAGAATAGATTTAGTTGCTCTCTTTTCTTTAACTTGAAAATACTTGAAACTCGAGATAAATAAATTTAACAACTGCTTTAACCCTTTTTAGGCAAAGGAAACTAAAATTGATGTAAAACTCAAAGTCAGCTGTCAATAAATATAGCGGGAAAACACATCTATGGTTTCAAATACTATAAATTTGTTCTCTTGTGGCTCAATATATGTCAGTAGTTGTACCAAAAGTAAAAATGATTACCGACAGCGTTACACTTAGATATTTTTATTAGTTTAAAATGGTGTACAGTATATTGCCACCACCTTAGAAAGGGTTAAACTGCTTCATTACTCTGACAATCACTTTATCCATAATAGCTTTAATTTCTCGTTGTTGTTTACTATAACTATTTTCTCTCTTAAGATTTTAACTCGATTTTTCTTCTGATGTTTCCCTTTCTCTCAGCCTTTTGTATGTTTTTATTTGCTGGCACTTGAGATAATTTCATTTTTTGTCTCTGTATCTTTTACAATCGCTACCATTTCCATTTATTCTTATTATTTCCAACAGCTGTCAAGGTATGCAACTTTTTTTCCTTATTTCAATTTTCTACTTCCTGATATTTTATTCATTATATTGACTAAGCGTCGAAATAAAGTAATTCCATTTCTATGTGGATATTTATTGTTTGTTTTTTTTTTAATTTGTACTTATTAATTAATAGCTACCTTGTCGTATTCGATTGTTTGATTTTATCAATTCTCTGCAATTTCCTTTTTATTTTATCATTTCCCTTCCCTCATACTTCTCTATAATTTACATCAACATACCCTTTATTTTATAACTTTTCCTCCCTCATTATTTTATTTTTAATCATTATTATTTAATTAATAAAAATAAAATTTTTAAGTATCCTCTATAAATTATGATGAGAAATCTTTCCAAACTTTTAGTATTTTTATTCGTGAATTTATTCCAAAAGTTACGTGATGTGAGATAAAGTAAATTTAGAACAAATAATAAAGCTTTTTTCGTAAAAATGTTTGAGAAGAGGCTTAAACAAATGTTGTCTTAGAGTTATTCTCAAAGGGTTCCACTGAAATTACATAATTCAAAGGCAAATCAAAGAGCCACGACAATTTACACACTTCCAAGCTCTTTCAAACGTGTTCTTCACACGTTACGCATTATCCATATCAGGCTCAAATTGGACACATTTGTGAAACTTTGACGCCCATATTCCAAAACTTAATAAATAAAATAAAATTCTAAATAAAAATAAAATTATTCAGGTTACTAAATTATAAGAAGAAAAATCCAAAATATAGAGAAGTTTGCATAAAAAATGTTCATAAAATTTTTTAAAATTTTTCATACAATAGAGAGAGAATTAAAATTTATTTTATCGCTTTCAATTAATTGATAGTTACTGACAGGCTGGATGCCACCCCCCAAATAGATATACAAAATAAGTAATTTAATGTATTTCTATTATTGTACAGGTAAAAATTTTGTAAATGTACAATAATAATAAAATGTCATTTTTCTCGGTGCATTTAAAAAAACAATAAAATTATCAAATAAATTTATTATAAAATCAATAGAATTTTAAATATTTTAGATATTCTATTTTCTTAAGAATGAAACATTTCACAACTTTCCCACATTCGCGTGCCGGCTTTGGGTCCAAAGATTGTGCTTTGATGATTCATGGAAAAATTTTACATAAATCATAAGTATAAGCATTCATACGTTTATAATAATAATAATAAAAATAATGAAAAATTATTATTATTATTATTTAGTAATTATTTGCATTATTATGTAATCTTATTATTAAAATTAATTAGAAACAAAAATGTAAACAATAGTTACTATTCTACTAAAATCCGACAGCTCAAAGACAACAATGGAAAACGGCACGCAGAATAAATAGCTTGACGGAATAGTATAAATACGGAGATCGGACGCAGAGAATTCATCATCATCATCAACAACAACAATAATCTCGTCACAATGACTGATAGAAAAGCCGTTATCAAGAATGCAGATATGAGTGAAGAAATGCAACAAGATGCCATCGAGCTGGCTGCATTGGCCATGGAGAAATACAATGTGGAGAAAGATATCGCTGCTTATTTGAAGAAAGAATTCGACAGAAAATACAATCCGAGTTGGCATGCGATTGTCGGTCGAAACTTCGGCAGTTACGTAACTCATGAAACGAAGCATTTTATTTATTTCTATCTTGGACAAGTTGCAGTTTTGTTGTTCAAATCCGGTTGAGCAATTAATTTATGAAAATTATTGAAATAAATCTTTTTAAATTCTTTTTTTATTTTTTTCACATTAATCGAAATTATTAAACTTATCGGAGAATATTTATCATTTTATTTGTTGAATTAAATAATTTTATTTTTTTGTGGGGCAGGCAGAATTTTTCACATGTGATTAGTAACACAAGTGAAATTTTCTCAGTTTAATTTTAAAAATGAATTATTAGAACTGAAAAAGTTGTTTTTTCCAACACAATATTTAAACAAACATGAGAATTCTGGTAACTTTAATTTTGAAATTAATTAAAGAACTCGAATTAAAATTAATAATAATGTTTAATATCTTCATTTTCGCATTTAAAATTTTTTTCCAATTATTATAAATATTTTTTATTTTTATTTATAAGATTGATAAAATTAAGAAGTATTTTATATTAAATAACCTTACATTTAATAATTTTATTCTTCTTTTCTAGCATGTAATCAACAACAATTATCAAATTTTCAAAATTAAACTTTAAAAATGAATTATTAAAACTGTAAAAGTTATATTTACCAAAATTATAAATATTTAAATAAATATTAGATTTCTGTTAATTTAAATTTATAAATTAATTATGAAATAAAAATTAAAATGAATTATAATATTTAAAATGTTAAAATTTGGATTTTTGCATTAAATTAATTTCCATTTGTTTAATAATATCCGGGAATGAACTTTATTTAAAATGGAGTGAAATGTTTTTTAATTTTTGGGCCAGAACAAAAATGGCCTTGATAATTGTTTAAATGTATCAGTAATATATCACGAAAACCCAGCACCAAGATAACTTAAAATACAACATACAACATTAACTAAACACTCTAAAATTTGAGAGAATATAAATAAATATAAAATCACAAAACATAAAAGTAAAATAAAATAAATACAAAATGCATCAAAAACCTCACGAAATTTACATAAAAATAACATAATAACAAAAACAATTTTTGATTGAAAAACGACAAGTTATATAAAAGTAAAAATTAATGAATTAAATGAGTTAAAATAAAATATTTTTGATTGAATAAATCCAATTAAAAAACTTAAGAAATAAATTGGCAATTTAAATTAAGAAAATTATAAAAATTTGATTTAGATAGCACAAGGTCTAATTTTGTTTTATCGCAATAAAAATAAAACGCAAGGTTAGGGTCAAATTGTAGGTATATATACTGATGTGTTTTGATAAATTTCTAGTCTTAATTTGCAGTATTATTTTTGCAGTCTTATTTTCAGTCGGTGCGTTACAGCTGTGAGCCGTGCATTCAGGCAATTAACACTGGTAAGTGTTTTGTCTGGCCACGACAACTCTCAGCTGGTGTGCATTGACCTATGATTTAAACGTGTACCTGGTATATGAATGACTTCGCTATGAATTTATTGATATTGATTAAATGATTTGTAATGCTGCGAATTGCAAATGTTTATTTATGAACTTCCGAGAATTATGTGAGATGTGACATGCCAAATAAACGTTTATAACTGAAATTTTGCTTCGAGGCTTTTACTTGGATTCGCTAAAAATGATATCATTTATTTATTTATTTTATTTTTCGGCCCACAGCCAAAACATACAGCAAGATAACAAACTCTATATAAGATGTGTAAGTGCGGTATATCCGCCAATATATCGTGCCCGTGAAGGTTCTGGTGTGCGTAACGCCAGAACCCAAACGTCAAATCATAAAACTAAATAGCGAAAGAAGGTAGCTCGAAGGTGGGTCTTTTGGCTCAACTTTCTTGCACTCAACCTCGATAAAAAATCGACATAAAATTTTAAACGACAATCGGCTCAAAATCACTAACACCGAGTAGTCCAGTAAGCACTCATTAAATACAATGTAAACATAAATAGATCATAAGGACAAAGAAAGGGAAAGAATAGCGAGAAAATTGGGAAATCGTTGCAACAGTTAAAATGAATAGCCATGGGAAAAAGACGAAAAATATGGGCGGAACGCTCCGCAAATTTTCGGAAATAATTAAAATATTTATTATAAAACTGTAAAATAAGGGCGGAACGCTGCTCAAATTTTCCGAATTAATTAAAATACTTATCGAAAATTGTAAAGTAAAAGTGGAATGCGGCTCAATTGCTTGTATAATATTCTGATAAAACTGTAAAATAATGGCGGAACGCTGCTAAAAAATTTCGAAATAACAAAAATACTCTATCGAAAACTGTAAAATAAGAATGGAGTACGGTTAAATTTTAAACAAGTAAAATATTTTTATAAAGCTGAGGAATAAGGACGAATCCCTACAAAAACTTGATAATAATAATGACAATAATAAGAATAATGGTAATAAAAATAATAATAATAATAATAATAATAATAATAATAATAATAATAATAATAATAATAATAATAATAATAATAATAATAATAATAGTAATAATAATAATAATAATATTAATAATAATAATAGTAATAATAATAATGATAATAATAATAACAATAATAATAATAATAATAATAATAATAATAATAATAATATTAATACTTATAATAGTAAATATAAATATAATAGTAATGGTAGTAATAATAATAATAATAATAATAGTAATAGCAGTGATAATGGATTAGAATAATACATATAATAATAACAATGATAGTGCTAGTAACAATAATAGGGAACATGGTAGTTATAATAGGGTTAAGGGTAAGAGAGATACTGTTGGGTTTTGGATTATTTCAAGTCGGTTCTCTCTGACTCCTGGTGTTCTTTAAATCAAAACAATGAACGACCCAACGTATATTGAAATAACAGGTTCACAATTTATTATCACGCTACAATGACCAATCAAAGTTTATACGATTCTCTGCTCGGCGTTGATGCTTTGCAAACAAACAATATTCACCTTTTGATCCTTTAGTTCTGTTGACTCTCGTTTTCCTCGGTTTCTGTTTGGTTTGATCCCTTTTAGCCTTTCCGTATTCTTAATTCTATTTCTTCTTTTCCCTACTTCCCTAATTCGTTTATCACTTTTCCTACAGTCTGATTCTTCGAACCCTAGCTGAGGCAGAATGCCGATTTTCTCTGATTTTCCCTTTGCTTATATACTCCTCGAAATCAGGATGACAAATGGTTATTGCCGAGCCAATCTTTCGTTTGACATTTTCTCCTACGTGTTTGCTTCGGCTGTCATCCATAATGGTCCAACGAATCCAGATAATTAATGGCCCTACCGGTCTTCCTACGCGCGCTATCTTCTCCTTACTCTTTTCCCATTAATCATTGTGTCAAGCTAATGGGCCCAAATCTTCCTTTTGTTTGCCTTTCTTCTTGTTTACCCAGCTCGGGTTTCCTTCATCTCTCGGGTTCTCCATTGGCTCGGGTTTCCCATTAGCTCGGGTTTTCCATTAGCCAATTAATTAATTAATTAACGTTTTCTGTTTTCATACATTTGAATGTTTTCAACCCTTTCTAACCCTTTTCTGGTAAATCCCTAACCGTCATCTTGTTGATCATTAGCTAATCTATAACTGTCCCGTTTTTCCCATTCGATTTCGATGATTTTTCCATTTATTGATTTTTCTCGGATTTCCGGATTCTCGCCTTTCGTAATTGCTTTTTGCATTTTCTAATACTGTTTCCATCGCACTTTCCTTTACTATTAATTCTGTGCACGATCCCGCTTTTATTTGCCTTTTTTCTTCGCTTACTTTCCATTTGAATTATTATCCTAAATTTTATTTAAATTTTTTAATTTTAATTTACAGACCTCAACATATCTCCCCCCTTAAAAAATTTTTTCGTCCTCGAAATCTATGTTTTGCTGTGATTATGTATTATTATTATTATTAATATTACCCTTATTATATTATTAAATTTTATATTCCTTTTAAATTTCTAATTTTCAATTATATCATGGAACAACCGAACTCACCGACACCCCGCCGAAAAAGACTATTACATGAGCTTACGACAAAGCGACAATTGCCTAGGTGGAAGTATGTGCAGAATTGGAGGTGGTTCAAATGTGGGTTTTGGTACAATGATGATAATGCAAAATCTAGCATCTTGGATATTTAGAGAGCGTCCCCTGGACAACAGTCGTCTGACGCCGCATGTGATCACTTAAAATTAACTGGACGTGAACCACTATTATTATTATTATTATTATTGTTATTATTATTATTATTATTATTATTATTAGTATTATTATTCGTAGAAGAAGAATAAGTAAGTTAAAGATAAGATAAATCTATACTGTCTACTATTTTTATTATAAAGTAACTGTTTTCATTTCTTTTTATTCTTTATCAAAAGATTATTTTGTAGGTATCAAAAGATTATTTTGTAGGAAAAAAAATTCATCAAACTATTATTTCCAATAAGATAGTGAAAATATTTGCTTTCCAACCGATTGTATTATAATTAGAAAATAACCAATAAACAATGATTTCGTTTGTTCAAGACGCCATACTTTTACCTACTGTTGGATAATCTTTCCCACAATTAATTTTTCCTTTCCCTCACTCTAAATATTTCAGTTATTGCCAGCCAATCAAATCTCAGTATGTGTGTAAAGCAATTCACATTTCAATATCGTCAACAACAGTTACATATTAAAACAATGGATAAAATCTATCATTAGATTTTATTTTAGATTTTATAATATATCAATTGACCAAATTTTATCACAATTTCAATTGTGGATAATAATTTTTTCAATTCCATGAGTAATAAGCTAATTTTACATTTTGATGCTCGCAACACTTTGTTCGTGTCGGATTTTAATTCCCGTTTTACGACAGAAAAAGCGCTCAATACTTATATTTTCGGTTTGACATGGGGTTAGTATAATGTTTATTGAACTTTTTTAAAATATTTTTTTTTAATCTTATTATTAATTTAAATTAATTAAATATTTTGAATTTTGATGCAATAGGGGTTAGTATAATGTTTATTGAAATTTTTTTTTAAAATATTTTTTTTTTTTTTTATCTTATTAATAATTTAAATTAATTAAATATTTTGAATTTTGATGCAATAATTGCAAATTAAAGTTTATTTATCATAAAATTATTGAAAGAATATTCGCACAGTAATATTTATTTATTAACTAGTAAATCGATAAATGACTAATCGAAAACTAGGAATATACTAGATACTAACGAACTGAATAAAGTAGAAATTTTTTTCAATCACCACTCGAGTTTGTGTGTTATCAATACAATTGGTTCAAACACTACACATGTGTGTGTTATTGGCGGAGATGCGCGCATGTATTGAGCAGAATTTATAGGTTTCTATACCACGTGATGATTATTTAACCGCTAGTGTTGTTATTCTGGGATTTGAAAATATTTAACTAAATAGGTAGGCAGTAAACAAGTTATGCACAGGGTAGGAAATCAAATCCCTGATTGGATCATAACTAGGTCGGCATGTAATAAAAGGCAAAGACTATTTAAGGAAATTTGTTCGATTCGTGGCCATTTTGTACTATTTTTTAAAGTTAGAACGAATTTTTTTTAACACATTATTAATAATGGTGGTAATTTATATGATTAAATTTTTTTTTTAAATGTTATCTAGAGAGAATGCATTAGCATACGTGTGGGTCAAGCTGGAGTTCAAATGGGTAATGCTTGCTGGGAGTTGTATTGTCTGGAACACGGTATACAACCAGATGGACAGATGCCTAGTGATAAAACTGTTGGAGGAGGTGATGATTCTTTTAACACTTTCTTCAGTGAAACAGGGACTGGGAAGCACGTCCCACGCGCGGTTTTCATTGATCTAGAACCTACAGTAGTTGGTAAAGTTATTCTTAAATGTATTAAACTAACTCACAGTTTCAAATTTAACTTGTTAATATGGTCCGGGAAGTGGAAAAGGAAGGTGTGCGGTTGCTATGTGCTGCTATGTGTTGCTATAGTCGTGTTGTAAAGACGATCAATTAATTGATTTTTAAAAATAATCTCGTTAATATTAATCAAATCTAGGTGGTCCGGGAAGTGGAAAAGGAACCCAATGTGAAAAAAATAGTTAATAAATATGGTTTTAATCATTTGTCCAGCGGTGACTTATTACGAGAAGAAGTAGAATCAGGCTCAGAAAGAGGAAATAAACTTAAAGAAATAATGGAAAAAGGAGAACTTGTTTCATTAGTGAGATATTTAATTTAATTTATGATTCTTAATGGAAAAAGGAGAACTTGTTTCATTAGTAAGATATTTAATTTAATTTATGATTCTAACTTATTGTATTAATTCTAATAAATTACAATTTAAGTCTTGTGTAATATTATTCGCTGCAATATTAGTTTAAATTCTTTACTTTTAGAAATTTCAGCTTAGATTTTGTTCAGTTTTTTAAATATTTTTTTGGACGATTTAAAACATTTATAAACAATGTATATTGTACGGTAATACTTTTATACTGAAAATGTCAGTTACTTTGTTGTTAGTGGCATACCTAGAGTAAATGACGCCTATGGCAAACACCGATCTTGCGCCCTCTCCGATGATAGGTATTACCATTATTATTCATATTATGATTTAAGAATAATTTTTGTTATTAATAACTTATTAGTTTATTTCGCTCGCAGCATGGTAAAAAGGTAATCTCCCCCGCACCGACCGACTCATGATATCACTTTGTTTACTCAGCCTGATAAGGTGAACATTAATATTCCGAATGAATTTTTTACTCGTCCTGCGGTTTTTGACGTAGCCGATACTGATAGGCTTTCTAATTAATTACCCTGTGGTTTCTTAACGTAGCCCGTGCTGATAAGCTTTCTAATTAATTACCCTGTGGTTTGTTAACGTAGCCTGTACTGATAAGCGTTCTATATAAGTGTCTGCTTTACCACTTTTCGTTAGTTTTGTCTTGCCAATCTTGAAGTAAGCATTTTATATTTTATTTTTTTCATATATTTTTTTTTTTTTTTTTTGAATTTTAGTAACGCCATCCCTCAATTACTATGGACGTAAGTGATTACTTGTCTTTTGTTATTTTTTTTTGTTTTTGTGACCATGCTGTCCTCAACTACCCTCATAGTAACCGAACACTTGCAATCGCTGTCCAGGGTAGCCAAACCCCGGTGATTGCAAGCGCTCGTGTTGCTTATTAAATTAACTTATTGATGCTTATTAAATTAACTTATTCACTGTTTAATTTTAGTTCGTTAATTTGTTTATGCAACTACCTATACCACACTCATGTGTTGGGTCATATATTTTTGATTTTCTGATTTTGTATTTATACTAAAAGCAGACCTCTAATTACAGCTACTCGTATTTTTCTGACAATTTTAGCCGTATTTATACTTATTAATTTATTACGTAATTCTTAAAATCAATTACTTCCATGCACTAATTATTTGTCGAGGGCGCCATGGTACGGAGTTTTACACAGTATTTATTTCATTTTTCTTTTCAACCCTTACTATTTTAGGCTGTCCCAGAACCCAAGTTTGAGCATCTCGATGTTATGCAATGGTTATTTGACTGCCATACTATCAGGTTTTTTTAATTTCTTTTTCAGGGTCCCTTTGCCACCGCGCCGAAAGGGATTGAAACGTACCTTTGCCTGTGTGGATACAGGCAGTAGGTTTGAAAGACGCCCGCCTTGCAATGTACGCAGGGAATGGGACTGTGGCATCCAAAGTCCCATTCTGTTGGACTCTGACGACGAATAAAAGCGAATAAAACTTTGAATAAATGTTCAGCATACCTTTGTTTTTAATTTATGCTAGAAAGTGTGGGGTAATTGTGTCCCTCTTCGCGATTAGTCTTTGTTACTACTAATGTGAAATTATTCCTTACTTATTTATAATTTTGTTCTCTCGCCCCAGTAGGTTACCCATTGTTATATAGTTATGCTAATTCATTCATTACTACTCAGCCCTTTAATATTATTTATTTCTAATGTTCATTTAAGGTATCATTTCATTATTTGCAACATTTATTTGAGTTATTCTATTTGCTTTTGTTCATTTTTATCTATTATTCATTTATTTAATTTTTTATCTATTATTCATTTATTTATCACTTTTTTTAATTATTTATTTATATCAATTTGTTTATTTATTTGATTATTTGTTAATTTACTTATATTTATTTACTATTATTTTTTTTTTTTTTTTTCCGAGGACGAAAAAAACACTAACTGGGTCCGTTTAAATACTTTATTTTTTTAGTCTAATTGATTTATCTCACCATCGTCTTCCGATTCCTCTATTTCTTCTACTCTCATTCGAAACATCGCGAAATCGGCCTCGTGTTGAAACAATAAGATTTCCAAACAGTCCAACCGCCTTTTCAGACGGAAGTTTTCTTCCTCCAAATCTGTTATTCTGCCCTGCATGCTACGAAACTTTTGCTTTAGTTCTTGCGTACTTGTTTTACACTCTTTGCATGACATCTCCGAGGCTTCTTGCATTCTCTGAAATTAAATGATAGTAATTTTTTTTTGTATCACTCTCTATTCGCAAAGCATCAACACCTCGCTTCGAATCTCAAACAAATTACACCGTTCATCCTATGGTACTTATAAAACATGCACATTGTTAATATAAATGTAATATATATTTTTATACTCTATTCATGCAGATCACAATTTATAGTCTTGTCTCATAATATGAATATGATGGTGGTTGAAGGATAGTTAGTTGTCTCTCCTTTACACATATCAAAATGGTGATGATTATGAATGTTATTGATAAGATGAGAAAACCTGTTATTAAAATGTAAATGAGATATTCACAATAGTTGACTGTCAAATCCGAATTTATCATCATTAGTTTATTTGAGTTAGGTTTTGTCGTCTCTTGGGTCGGTAATTGGAAAGGTGATGTGGTTGTATCTGATTTTCGTTTCGATTCATTGATTGTCTTGACTTCCACGAAAACTGTTTGCCATCCACCTGGATCGGTTATCCATCGCTGATATTTAACTGTTAATTCCCATGCCGTCTCTAAATCAGAAGTGTAAAGTGTAAAAAAATGATTACCGGCATCTAATATAGTCAGGGTTTTTTGTTTGTAGATAATAACAACTCTTTCATCATTTCCTGATTTTCTATATATCGTTACCGGTCCATTTCCAACACTCAGGTTATACGATTTGACTCGTCTCTGAGATAGATAGACTGGGTCTCACTCTTAAATCGTGACCATTGGTTTCCCACTACCGTTCCATTTTCGAGGCATATGTTCTCGTAGTAGTTTGCATTAACTGAATAATTTTGATTCATTTTCAATTTCTCGTAGCGGATAACTGATTTTCGCGAGTTAAGGGTGTCGACATTTAACCTTGAAATGTGATTCGCACTTTCACCAAGTCCACTGGCTTCCAATATATATTGATTCCATTTATCTCTGGTTCTATTTCGATCAAGTTTCGCATCTCTTTTGTGTGCACTTCTATCGGAATTTGTGTGTACCACTTTGACATGTTCTGTCTCAACAGCCATTGGTATTTGAAATTTGGCTTTAACTTTCGTACCGCAAATATATCTTTATCATAATTCAGTTCTACCACTGGTGCCGTATTGTCTAGTAAATCAATAATTTCTATTTGGTCTGCGATCTCGCATTTACAGCTCCATACTATATTTGTTAGAGTGGAATATATATGTATTTTCTCCATTCCTCGGATTTTGCTTACCGCATATGGTAAGTCAATCTTTTTGCCGCTCGCAACTGTTACTAACATCAGCATTATTGCTACATATAATATCTTATTGAGGTAGCTGACTGGTGTTGGATTTTTCGTGAATTTCTGTTTCAATTTTGTTTGACCCGTTACTTTATTCTGCTTGGACCTTAAGGGGTATCTAGATTCATCTTCCTCTGGCACTAGTTTACATCGATTTGCATGCACAATCATCGGGTTAGCCTTTTTACTCCTGAATGGTAATAACTTCAAATTGGTTTCAGTGGTGTCGCACACTTTGTAGGGTCCTTTAAATGGTCTTTGCAATTTAGGCGATAAACCTTTGAGAGGTTCCGGCCTGTTCAGATACACTAGATCTCCAATCTTTATGCCATGCGCATGTGCTTTTTTATCGTAGGTTTCTTTATATTTCTCTTGGTTATGCTTTATTGTCAAACCGGCTTTAGTCCATACTGACTGCATTTTTTCTTGCATCAATGCTTTATAATCGGGTATCTCCATATATTGAGAAATTGGTGGTTGGAATTTGAGATCAATCGGCATATTATTTTTCCTTAAATACATCAAGTAAAAAGGGGTCTCTCCTGTACTTTGATTTACTGCATTTCTGTAGGCAAATAGACACGGCTTTATGAAGTCGTCCCAATCTTTCTGTTTTCGATTCACATATGACGAGATCATATTTATCAGTGTCCCATTAAATCGTTCCACTAATCCATCAGTTTGTGGATGATATGGTGACGTATTCAATTTCCAAATTCCAAATAGGTCTGTGATTGATTTGAACATTTCGCTTTGAAAGTTCTTTCCTTGATCAGTTAACAATTTCTTTGGAGTACCATAGCGAAATATTATGTTTTCCACAAATATTCTAGCAATCGTGTCTGCTTTTTGGTTTGGAATAGCGTATGCTTCTGGCCATTTGGTAAAATAGTCACAAAAAACAACAATGTATTTGTTTCCTTTTGTTGTTTCCGGTAATGGTCCCAGAATATCCATCGCCGTCATCTCCATTGGTGCTGCGGGTACTGGCATCGGTTTTAATGGTACTTTAATCTTTTTACCAGTATTTCTGCGGGTGATGCATACTTTGCAACTGTTACACCAATTTTTCACGTCTTGTTCCATTGTTGGCCAAAAGTATTTCAATTTTAATCTCGATAGCGTCTTGCGCGTTGACAAATGACCTCCCAACGCTCCATCATGATACTGCATCAGTAATGCGTCTCTGTGCTTGGCTGGTATAATAATTAATGCTTCCCCATTTTTCCAAAATTTAAGTATTCCATTATGAATTACATATTTGCTGTTTGCATCTGTAAGTCGTTTCCAGTCTTGTTCTTTTCTTATTTTGACCGCTTGTTCCATAAATTGTTTTAATTCACTATCGTTTTCCTGATCATTTTGAAGTTCAGACATATTATTAACAGCTTTGATTGCAACGAATATAGTACCTTCCACTTTTTCAGGTGTCCCCTCACTATTATTTTCTGGGATTCTTGACATTGCATCTGCGTTCGCGTTAGCTTTACCTGTCCGATATTTAATCTCAAAGTCGTATTCTTGGAGGGCAATCGACCATCGTATTAATTTACTGGCTGAATCTCTGTGTTTCATTAACCACTGTAATGGATTATGATCTGTATAAACAGTAAATTTTCTGCCCAATAAATATTGTCTAAAAGTAGTAATTCCATACACTAACGCTAAGGTTTCCTTTTCAATCGTTGAGTAGTTTTTCTCGTGAGGCCTCAGTGATCGGCTTGCATAGGCTATTACGTGGTGCTTTTCACCTTCAAATTTTTGTCCTAACACCGCACCCAATGCAACGTTGCTTGCATCCGTCATCAAGATAAATTGTTTTGTAAAATCTGGACATCTTAATATAGGAGTTGTTACTAATTTCTCTTTTAATGTATTGAAAGCGTTTTGTTGCATTTGTCCCCAAATAAATTTATTGTTTTTCTTTAGTAACGTATTCAATGGTTGTGCGATGTGAGAGAAATCTTTTATAAATTTTCTGTAATAGCTCGCCAAACCTAAAATTGTCTAACCTCATCGGCATCTTTTGGTACTGGGTACTCTTCCACTTTTTGATGTTATCTGGATTAGTTTGTAACCCTCGCCGTGATATTATATGTCCTACATAAATCACTTCTGCTTTGCCCCATTCACATTTCGATGGTTTGATTTTTAATTTTGCACTTTTGAGCCGTTTAAATACAGTTTCTACATCTTTCAAGTGTTCTTCGAAATCATTTGAAAATATTATTATATCGTCGATATATACCAATGCATGTCGAATACCTCGTAACACATAATTCATTCCTCGTTGGAATGTAGCTGGGGCTCCTGTTAATCCAAATGGTAATACATTGAACTCATACAGTCCTTTGCCATCCGAGAACGCCGTCTTTCCTCTATCTTCCTCTTTTACCCTAAATTGATTGTACCCTTTGTTTAAATCAATAACTGTGAAATATCGTGCCTCTCCCATTTGATCGAACATTTCTTGGGTACTGGAATTGGATAAGTGTCTTTCCTCGTAACTTGATTTAGCTTCCGATAATCTACGCAAAATCGTAAGTCTCCATCTTTTTTCTTAACTATCACTATTGATGAGGAGAATGGTGACGCACTATCTCGAATTATTCCAAATTCCTTCATTGCTGTAATCTGTCTATCACTTTCATCTTGATGAACGTAGGGGATTCTGTATGGCTTTATTTTTATTGGAGTTTCGTCTAATAACGGTATTTCATGCTCAATTACATTGGTTAGACCTAAATCATATTCGTGTTTGGCAAAGATATCTCGGTATTTTCTCAGCAGTTTTGTGAATTCCTTTTTCTGCATCTCATTTAAATCATTGCTTACCACTTCAGGCTCCTTGTACACCTTGACGTTTCTTGGTATTTTACAATTTGTTTCAACAGACATTTTCGATAATTTTCCCAATTTTGTTTTTGGGTGTAGCTGAACCGGTTTCTTACTGCTATTCGTTATATGGACTGGTACTATCTGATTTTCCACTTTGACAACTTCGTCACATATCGGTAAATCATATTTTTCGACTAGCGTTTGATTTGGTTCGAATATAAAATCACCATTATCCACACTCATGGTATTTGCACAATATACCATCTCCGATTGTGGTGGTATTGTCAATGTCTGATTCACAAACACTTCACCGGCCTGTGAATTATTTTTCCTGTTTCTCCTGCTATCAAATTACCTGTCTTTAAATCAAGTGAGACTCCGTCCAGCTGCTCTAATATATCCATACCGATCAGACATTGTACTGGCTTCCCTTCATTATGAGCGCATTGTGCGCTATTATTCGGTCTCCAATATGGAAAATGACGTTAAGTTGTCCAATTATGTTTAATTCATTTTTTGATAATGACCTCACTATTTCGTCGGTAGGCTTTATTTGCATTTTCTCCTTCACGTTTAATACATTTTCCGATATTATTGTGTGACTAGATCCCGAATCAACCAAAGCTTCTACTTTATGTTTGTTCATTTGTATAAATATTCGGGGTTGCTTTCCTCTTTTTGTTAATGTCATCATTGAGTAGTTGCATGGTAAGCCTAACATATTCTTTCTCTCGATCTCTGCGCTAGAAGGCTCGATTCTCTCTCCTACCATTCCTTCACATTGTAATGCGATATTTTCTACTGGTTTCATCTCTCGTAATCGATCAACTGGATATACTGGTGCTGGTTGCATAAACGATTTTGGTATACACAATTTTGTAAACGTGTCTACGCTACTCGCATTTAACAGTGGCTCTTTTAAGATTTGATAGGTTCTCAACGTTTCTTTATTCATTCCACTTAGTTCTTGATTGTCAACATATAACGGTGCACTATCACCCTCGTTGTCATTGTCATTATTCTCGTCCCTTGAAGGGTTGTACTAGCGTAGCTCACCTTTTTCTTCTTTAATATTCGCGCTTTGAGTATCTCCAACTCCTGATATTGATGATGAGTAATGAAGAATCTAGCCAATAATGGTATGCAACCAATTACTAATTTCCACGACCAACCTGTGATCGCGTATAATCTGTGTGTTGATAGGACCTGCGATATTATTACTTTGATTACAACACATATTACATAAATTCCAATCAATCCGGCACACGCTTGTCCAATGAACATAAACTTTCCCCAGATCTTTTTCATTGTATTATACGTCGCTTTCTTGTAATGATCTGGAGTTAACAAATACTCGTAATTTACCTTCCCACTTCCGCTTGGGAGAATTGTATCTACCATCTCCATTATTACTCTTTCTTTTTTTGATGGAAATAACAAGTTTCTGCGGGCTTCCTCAATGTCTTCGTTCGAATAAATTCCACTTTGCGATAATTTCTCTAATGACGTAAAATTTACCAGATATTGTAATTCTGTCAATTCTAAGTTTTCCGGTGTCTTTACTTCTCGATGATCTGGTAATGCAATCCAAGATTCTGGTGTTAGTCTGTATAGTGGTGCCAACAATCTATTACACTGTAATACTTTCGGTTTCACGTCCTCTTCCAGTAAGATTCGTGTTACAGGCTCCATAAATCGCAACTTTCCATTTAAATTCACTGGTAACTCGTTGGTGCATTGGTCATACTTTGTCAGTTTAACTGGTACCGCTTTACATTTATAGCTATATAGTGCTTCACCGAAAATTCTGGCAAACACCCCATTTTCTGCAATTAACATTGGTGCTACCAAATTAGGATTGGTTATAGCCATTGCCATCCGATTTCGGAGTATTTCTTTGTTGAGATTGCAATCATTTATAATAACTTCTCGGTACACATTTTCAACAGTATTTTGACCAAAGTGAAATAAATAATCTATTTTGTTATTAAAGTAATTTGTCAACTTGATATCTCCGGCATGTATGTTTGTTTGGGCCTCTATAATCATTTTCTGAGATACATATATACCTTTATAATTTGTCTCATAGACATTTTGTCCACACTTTGTTTAGTTTCTTTTCTCAGGAATCGCATCCCGTCTTCCTCTGAGGTTGACATTAACACTGTTGGAGTATCTTTCATCCGTAGAGGTGTGATTCTTGTTGTTGTACTTGTTGCTGGATCCATTCTTATTTTCTCGGGCTTTTCCCTGATCTGTTCTCCCGTTATTTCTTTAAAACTCATTGACTTCAATTGCACTAAATTGCACTTTTTGGTATCGACATCGTACACCAAAATTGATTCTCCTGTCTGACAGCTAGATTGTTTCATGTTGCAGAATGGATGTGTTTGTAGTTTACCAGTATCATCATCAAATGATCCATCAAATTCTCTTAATTCTGACATGTACTCTTCTACAACCACGGCTTTGTCAATTATAGCATCGTCTACTTTGTATGGCTCTCCTTGGCAATCGCCATTCGACTTTATTATCCCTCGCACGGTTACAGTCTCACGGATTTTGTGGTTAAGCTTTGCTTGTAGTTTGATATCTGCATTAATTTTCAACTGTCCTGTTTGAAAGGCTGCCAAACAATTCTCCGGAATTATTTCTATCGGTCTAGGTATCGATTGCATTTTCACCATCGATGAGTGGCTCCATTTTCCACAATAAAATACAAAAGTAGTTCGTTTCACTGTACACTCTCTCACCTTTGATCTTCGAAACCCCGATTCTTGATATACATGATATTTTACTGGATTTGTCACTTTAAATTTTACTGGATATGCATCCGAACACTCGGCTACGTTTACCAACGAGTATACTCTTCCCATTTCGGTTTGGGAGCAGTCATATGCCACCAATGAATTCGTCGTATTTATTATTCCCAATAACATAATAATAGAAATCATCAACCATGGAAATGCAAGTTTTCCCTTTTTCCTCACTGTCTCTGTTTTTGGGCTCTCAGCCTTTTGTATTAACTCTTCCATCCGCCATTGTTTGCGATCCACTTCATCAAATATTTATTCGTCATTTCAGTAGCTTTCTTTATCAATGATTTTGAATTGTCACTTTCCAGATAACCGTAAGTACCAATCTCCAATATTATATAGGCTAGCACTGTCAATATTACATCTCGATCTAACTCAGTTCGTGTTAAGTCCTCAATTACTGCTTCCTCGCAAAATTCCTTTTCTTCATAATTTCTTTTAATTATCGACGGTAATCTCCTCTTTAATTCCGTTGCCAATCTTTTTACAACTCTTTTCTCCCCCTCCGAAATATCATCTTCTGTTTCAGTTTCATCTAACAAATACAATTCCGTTACTAAACTTTTTAATATTCGCTCAGTTTCGCTTGATTCATCTAAACTCAAAGATTCAATTTCCGCATCATTCTGTTTTATCCCACATATCGCAATGTCATTTTTCGTCTCAACAAAGTTCTCTTCACTTTTCATCTCATCTATGCTCGGTAGTATCCTATTATCGGTGCTCCTTTCCTCAACATCCCTTGTAACTTCATTTTCTGATCTCATTTCCTCATTTTCCATTGTTTCTAATCTCTGCAATTCATTAATTTCTTGATCAATTTCTCCTGGGTCATCTACAACTTCAGTTTTAATCTCTGCATTATCATTGTCCACTTCCTCATACAGAGGCCAAAACGGTACTATTACTGCATCTTCTTCCATTTCACCACTTTGTTTTGTTGCGTACACATTATTAATACAATTTGGGTTACATCCGTAGTTTAACAAATATTCGTCATCATCCAATTCTCGTCCTTTGAACGTCAACACGATAATTCCGTCATTACCTAATATCTCCGCTGCTTTTTGTCGTATTTTCTTTGCTTTTACACTCCAATGTTCCTGATAATATTCAATCCTTTGATCCGCAATATTTAACGCTATTATCAAAGACTTCGCACTATCGTCTGCCGCCTCATAATCATGTCCTAGTTTTCGAATTACCTCTTTTAACTTTGCCTGATAACTCGTCGGTTTATTCGTATACGGTACGATGCATTCAAACAACCCTTCTTTCATGTCTCGATCCATTTCGATGCTCATTATGAAGTCGATACTCGCATTAATTTTATCTCTATTCCCTGCATACAGGGTATCCTGTAAATCTGCTAGAATCTTTTCCCAATTTTGTCTGTCTGAATTCGAAGTATTAACAGCATTAACAACTTTTACTTTATTTTTCCAGCCTGGTATCAGACCGCAATCTACTAAGTACTCCTCGTCTTCCAGACATCGATTCTCAAATTTTAGTTGCACTTGCCATCCACTGTATTGACGCAGTATTCGCTCCTTTAGGTCTTTGATTTGTCCGTAGGCCTTTACACGGAATTGGCACTTCACATTATCAAGTCCCGTCGTTTCCACTATGATATCATCTAAATCCCTTGTTGACCGCAAAGCCTTGCCAAACTTTTGCATTTGCTTAAGTATCTCATCATCTCTGTTTCCTTTGAATAACTTTGCACATAAATTTATGGCTTTCTTTAGTTCGCTTTGGGTTAGTGACATCACACTGAGTTCTGCGATCCATCGTTTCAACTGGGAGTTGTCAGTTTCCATTTTCTCAAGCAATTTTTCAACTCGGGCTAACAGTGCAGTCGGATTCTCATCTGATGCGATCTTTCGCACTTTCGGGGCAGGTTTTCCCTCACCTTCTGACACGGTTCTAATTATCATATGAGATTCAGTTTCTTCATCTGATTCGAATTTAGCCACTAGTTTGTTCAGCTTCTGTCGCATTTCTCGAAATTCCTTTTCCATTTTGTCTTGAAATTCCTCTCTCTGAGCATATGTCATGTTACTGGTGTTTGGTATATCTTCTTGGAATCTGATTGATTTCTTTAAAATAGGTCTGCTGAATCTCTCTGAGTTCCTTGGGCATGATCGCGCCATGTGGCCGTATCCCTTGCACGAATGACATTGTATCTGTCCATTTGTATTCACTTTGTCCCTTTGTGGTGAAGGTGACGCTGACGATGATCTTGATCTGGTAAAACAGCTTCTGCTAATATGCCCTTTCTTTCCGCATCGATAGCATTCGACATCACTGCTGATCCTTTTGTTTTCTGTAAATCTCTTGTTAGGGCTGGGATTTTTCCCATATTTGAACCAACATTGATTTGAGTAGTGTCCAGACTTTTTGCAATGTTCGCATTGAGGATTATTTACCTGTCCATTTGATTGTACACTCATCGCTGATCTACCGGCTTGAAATCTAGTATTTAGTCTTAAAATTGGACTACTGATTTGATTTATTTTCTTTTCATCCCATGGTGCTCTCACAGGCGTAATTGACCGCTCACGTCTCTCCACATTAACTCCAAAAGCATCTGATCTTTTTGCACTTTTTAAATTCAGCTCTATCTTCATGGCTTTCTTCACGAGCTCATCGAAATTGGAAAAATCCACATAACATAGGGCCTTTTTGATTTCGGAGTGGACTCCGGTTATAAACTGATCTTCTAACAGCTCTTTAACCTGCTTGGCCATATCTACTTGATCGGGTTTGACTTCGAAGGCTTTATCTGCTAAAGTGGTCAGATGATAAGCAAACTCACTGACCGATTCATCTGGACCTTGAACTCGATTATAAAATTTCTGTCGCATGATTCTTTTGATATCTCCACCAACCAGTTTCAGTGCCATTGCATCCTTCAATTTTGTCCAATCATTGCCAACATTTCGTTTGTCGACTTGCTGCCAGGCTTCTCTTGCCGCACCCTTCAGATAGAGTGGGAATCTCTGAACCATAATGGCTTGTGTCCATCCGTATGCTGAGGCGTACATATAATAATCTCCCATGAAATCTGCAAATTCAACAGGGTCTCCCCCATATTGATTGACGGGTAATTTCTGACAACTTGCGAAATCAATCATCTCTCTATTGAGAGGCATAACAGCATTATCATTTGCCATTTGGACTTGTTTCTGACTTCTGAGGTTGTATCGGTTCACTTTGAGCTAAACTTTAAGCGTTAAACAATAATTTAAAATTACTTTTCAACTTCTTTTAAATCTCCCAATAATAGCCTTTTATAATCTCGTTAACACTATTTTCAAACTTCTAAGCCGACTTTCACTCACGTCAGTACTAATTCTTTTTATAATTCCTTTTTCACTAGCTTCCAATAATTTCCCTCCGACTTTCAATCACGTCGGTACTATTTTTTTTTTCAATAATTATTTTTCCACTAACTTTCAATAATTTTCCGCCGACTTGCGATCACGTCGGTACTATTTTTTTTCAAAAATTCCTTTTTCACTAACTTCCAATAATTTCCCTCCGACTTTCAATCACGTCGGGCTCACCAGAATATATGTTGGGTTTTGGATTATTTCAAGTCGGTTCTCTCTGACTCCTGGTGTTCTTTAAATCAAAACAATGAACGACCCAACGTATATTGAAATAACAGGTTCACAATTTATTATCACGCTACAATGACCAATCAAAGTTTATACGATTCTCTGCTCGGCGTTGATGCTTTGCAAACAAACAATATTCACCTTTTGATCCTTTAGTTCTGTTGACTCTCGTTTTCCTCGGTTTCTGTTTGGTTTGATCCCTTTTAGCCTTTCCGTATTCTTAATTCTATTTCTTCTTTTCCCTACTTCCCTAATTCGTTTATCACTTTTCCTACAGTCTGATTCTTCGAACCCTAGCTGAGGCAGAATGCCGATTTTCTCTGATTTTCCCTTTGCTTATATACTCCTCGAAATCAGGATGACAAATGGTTATTGCCGAGCCAATCTTTCGTTTGACATTTTCTCCTACGTGTTTGCTTCGGCTGTCATCCATAATGGTCCAACGAATCCAGATAATTAATGGCCCTACCGGTCTTCCTACGCGCGCTATCTTCTCCTTACTCTTTTCCCATTAATCATTGTGTCAAGCTAATGGGCCCAAATCTTCCTTTTGTTTGCCTTTCTTCTTGTTTACCCAGCTCGGGTTTCCTTCATCTCTCGGGTTCTCCATTGGCTCGGGTTTCCCATTAGCTCGGGTTTTCCATTAGCCAATTAATTAATTAATTAACGTTTTCTGTTTTCATACATTTGAATGTTTTCAACCCTTTCTAACCCTTTTCTGGTAAATCCCTAACCGTCATCTTGTTGATCATTAGCTAATCTATAACTGTCCCGTTTTTCCCATTCGATTTCGATGATTTTTCCATTTATTGATTTTTCTCGGATTTCCGGATTCTCGCCTTTCGTAATTGCTTTTTGCATTTTCTAATACTGTTTCCATCGCACTTTCCTTTACTATTAATTCTGTGCACGATCCCGCTTTTATTTGCCTTTTTTCTTCGCTTACTTTCCATTTGAATTATTATCCTAAATTTTATTTAAATTTTTTAATTTTAATTTACAGACCTCAACAATACTGTGAGGATATTTAACATAACAAAGGGTGTACAGTTCAGTGTAAAATCAATAATACAAACAACGATAAGAAGGACTAAAGGAATAGACATAATGATAAATGATATAACAGTGTGGATTAACCTTTGAAGGAGATAGGAGAATAATGGGACCAAAAATCGAAATCGAGCACAGGCATTATATCGGCAGCTCGTTGGACCCATGGATCGTTCGGTCAATTATAGTATATATAATAGCGCTCACTTTTTGCAGACGATTCACCCACTCAAACACAATTCCAACGTTTCTTAGCAAACGGGTGCCGAGTGGTAAGCGAAAAATATTTGTATGGAGTTGTCTGGGTAACAATCGCATAGCTTCAAAATATCAACACCCAGAAAGCCATCATAATCATTATTTTTATAGTCTCATCCAACTCATTTTTAAGAGATTTAATGTACTTAATGAGTGCCAAAAATCAATTATTAAAACAAAAAATAATTTTAAATATTTTACCTCTCCTTTTCTTCAGATTTTATCCACTTCAATCTTTTGATTATTTTCTCTTTTCCTCTTGAGAATGAAGTTCGACTCGATGATATGATAGAAATTTATAAAGATTTTGTAAGATCACTTTGTACTCAATATCGTCCTCATGCATGTTCTACGGTCCTTCAATCTTTCCTGCTAATTTTCTGTCCTCTTTATGGGTAATGCTAAAACATCTCACATCCCTCACACAGTAAATTGTGGCTGTGTAATGATATGGGTCTAAAGTCAGTCATCCGATAGACTTACAGATTGGCCGAGCTATTAATTTGCAATATTTAAGCACCACATTATGAGAATAGTGAATTAACTTCTTATTCCTTTTGCTACAAAATCCCACAAGAATAGTCATGCCAACATAAAGACAATTAAGAACAGAGAAACTAGCATTCAGTTGATATTTCAACAAATAATTAGTGTTCCGTTAGAAATAACTTCACTAACAGGAAAATTCAGAATGCCTCTTAAATGGCCATTTGTTGAACGTTATCAAAGCCTTGCAGCCAATGTTATTGAAGTGACCCAATTTTGAAAGAATAAATTAAATTTCCTAAGCGTGTCAGATCAAGTGGAAGAACAAAGATTGGTAAAGTATGGAAGGTTTATCACGAAGGACCCAAAAAGAGGTAAATATGAACATTTTGATATAACCAAAGAAGAAGGTGAATGGGCTATTCACTGAAAACCAATGACTCGATTATATTCAATTGGAAAGGTAAAGGTAAGTGGAAAACTGAATGTATAAAATCTGTTCAGTTTTCAAAACTCCACAAATTATCTTCTGCGCAAATACCTTCGACATAAATTATTTCAGCATCTTGTTAGGGTTGGGTTACAGCAATCGCAGTTATTTAGGAGAAATCAGGCAAGACTAGATATTTTTGGAATAATTCTAAAACCAGTAATGTAAAAATTACCATTATTTCACCCAACTTCTAGACAAATTTACCCTCCGTTAGATGAGTGATAGTTGAATCATAACGATAGGAGCTATTCAGCTTACCTAGTACCCATAAGAAGTAACATCTCAATTAAGAGAGTCATATTTACTCCGGCCGTTAACCAGAGCTTAGTTGAATTTCTTCACATTGACATTCGAATAGCATTGTGGCATTTCACCAATTACGTTTAAATTGATAAACAAGATCTGAACATAATCTAACCAAAGCTTTTGACTTTTTAAAGAACATATTGCGTACCTAAAACTAATTAGGAACTATCTTATAATTTCAATTTCCCAACTATTTATTTAAGTTCCTCTTATAATTTGTAAAACCGATTTTGTAAACCAACCTATACAGGTCTTTATACTTTCATAGAGAAGTTTTGTGAATTCAAGTATAAAAAATATGGTAAAAGGATTGGTTCATCAATTGTAGTCTATATATTCTACTTTTGCTCATGCAGTGAAAAGTGTTGATAAATTGATTGAGTTGTTGATTAAGAATAGATATTTAAAATTATATTTGATGATATGGATACTGCTGACAATCGGTTAAAGAATCCTAAAGATTCATATTGAGAATATCCGAGTTTAATATAACTAAATAATGTAAATTGATTGTTAGTGTAAATAATATCAAACATATAGTTAAGAATGATGAGCCTCAATTTGTGTTGGTATTGCCATACTCAGAAGGTTTTACAAAATAATTTAATAAGTCTTACAATTTTATATAAAGACGTGGAAATTTATTCTAACTACTATGAAAGTTATATATTTTATTTTAAGATTTGACAAATTGATTAAATAATTAAAGAATAGTTTTCTAATAACCATCAAATTTCTTTTCATCTTCATACGCAAATAGCTAACCAACCACAGGTACACACTAACGAAAGTAGGTAGAAGTGAGCCCAAGATGACTCATCGTTTTTTCACGAGCTCACGATGACTCATCGATGACTAATCGAACAAAGGAATGAGTCATACAATTTTTTCAAAGTCAAAACAAACACATAACCACCCTCTAGTAATTTTTTTTCAAAATTTTTCTAAATCCAAAGACATATAACCCCCTTTAACAAAGAACTTTTCAAACTTTTTCTAAGTCCATTAACCAAACAAATTTTTCAAAATTTTTCTAAGTCACTTTTCTATAGAAAAAATTTATAATATTATTTAAAATATTATTATTATTATTTTTATAACCAATTATTATTATTATTATTATTATAATTTTACTATTATTATTATTAGTATAATTAGTATAATTTTTTCAACAAAATATTAATAACCAATAAAATCTCTTATTTTTTAATTCATTTAAAATTGAATCAACAAACAATTCATATTTTAAACGGTCTCTTAACAGAAGAGAAAGGAGATGAACTTATTACCAATCTTCAATTTCTCGTGGATGAAGCCCTGAAAGTTTATAGAAGGAATTCCATCGATTTTCATGGATCCTTTCTATATCAACATTCAATGCAAAGGAAAATGCATTCAAGGAAGTGTTTTATGCATTATTGAAAAATATGAAATGGTCACAAGTCATTGTGGCCTTCATGTATATGAAGATAATTCTTCAAAGATCGGGTGAGTATTATGAAAGATATTTCTATTGGTCTTTACAGGTATAATGTTTTTAATTAAAAATATTTTACTAATATTAAATATATAATTCAAAATGAGATTTCACCATGGGTAACTGAAAACGGATCAAGGGATAATATCAATATGCTTGGTGAAAAAAGGAAATTCTCCACTAAAACAAAACTTATTTTAATTATGATTGGACTTAGTTCAATTTATTTTAGTGTAAAATATATTTTGAAAAAATAATAAATGTTTTATGCTTTATTTTTATTAATTTTTGTAAATTACAAAACTTTTATTCTTTAATATTTATTTCATTACAATCACATTCATCATCGCCACATTTTGTGTTCATATCATTATTCATATTCTCAGTCTCTTCATCAGTTTCTTCCATGCTCATAGATTGATGATCATATTCTTCATCCCTCAATAGGTATTCATATATATTTATTTCAGTACTTTCTAGTATTTTTTCCGCCAAGTATTTTATGAGAACATCTTAATAAAATAATAATAATATTAAATTAATATTTACCTTTTTCATTTAATTGTGACATTGCTATGAAATTATAATTATTATAATTATTATTAATATTATTATTATTATTATTATTATTATTATTAATAATATTTTTCATTATAATTTGTTTATACATAATTTGTTAATAAACATGTGATGTGCATTTCATGTGCATATGTTCTTGTTATTTAATGTGTCATGTCTTTGTTAATATGTCTTTGTAACTATCACATGATGTTTATTCGTGTAATCTCTTTGTAACACCACAAATCGTCTATGCATGCTCTATCTCGATTGTGATTGGTTGAAAATAAATTTAAGCAATCTCATTGGATAATGACTAAAGTAATTTCGTTTTAAGTATAAACATTAGGAAATTAGTAACTTTTTAAAAACAAAATGTCGCAAATAAATCTATCAAATTCTATAATTTATATTTCATAAAAATATTAGTAATGAGAAATTATAAATAATGTTAAATTTTTTATACTTGCCCTCTTATAATTTTTAAAGATTTTCAATTTTAAGGTGTATTAATCTTAATAAATTAACATATTTTTTTATAAAAATCACAGAATTCTTTTATGACATTTTTAGTAACGAAATATCCTTATAAGATATGTGTAACTTTATGATTTTTATATTGATTTTATTATAATTTGTAAATTAATTTATTTGTAAGATAGAATAGTTTTTATATATTTTAATATGAAATTATGAATTTAAATTTTTAGTTTTTAGATTTTTATACTATGCTATTTTATAATTTTTTATTTTTAACGTATATTATTCTTAATATTATCTTAATAAATTAGCATATTTTATAAAAGATTAGAGAATAGTTTTATAGCATTTTTAGCAAAATATTTAATTTTTATTGTTGAAATATATTTTTATCTAATTCTATAATTCTATAATTTATATTTCATAAAAGTATAAAATATTATTAATGACAAATTATGAATAATGTGAAATTTTTATACTTGCCATCTTATAATTTTTAATGGTTTTTATTTTTTAACGTATGTTATTCTTAATATTATCTTAATAAATTATATATTTTTTATAAAAGATCAGAGAATAGTTTTATAACATTTTTTAGTAATGAAATATGTACAACTTAATGATTTTATAATAATTTTATTATAATTTGTAATAAAGTCATTATGAAACTATTGAATTGCAACTATTCAATTACCTAAAATGATAATTTCGAAAACATAACTGAAAACAACTTTGTATATAATAATAATTAAAATAAAGTTATAATATTTGATGCATTAATAATAAATTTTTAAATGAAAATATATTAGACTTTACTTTGACAACAAATAGGATAAATTAATCAAAATTAAATATGTTTTTTAAATTAAGGTAATATTTATCAAAATATTTGCACGTAAAAAATTCATGACGAAAAAAAATGTCATTTTACAATGGAAAAATATTATTTAAAAAAAATATTATAGTATAAAATATTATTTATGCCCATTTAGCGAAGCTGTATTCACTAGCCCTTACGAAATGTTTTATAATAACCTTAAATCCTTTAAAACAGATAGAAATAAATTTTTTAAGAGTTTTTATAAGTAATAGAATAGATATTCAAAACAATAACATCATTGCTATAGATGATGATGTTATTATAGTATCAGATGACGATATAGTAGAAGCGGAGAAGCGGTAAAAGCAGCAGAAGCGGTAGAAGCGGTGGAAGCAGTGGAAGCGGTATAAGATGATATACCTAAAGAAAAATTAGTTATTTAATCTGATTTAAAAAATTGTCACAGAATAATAACAATGACATTCAACAACATGAACGAGATAAATCCACCTGAAATTCCTATAAACCAACTATTATCAACAATAAAGGACATGAAATCTGTAAAAGTCCAATTCGGAATAGATACAGATTTTGAAAAGGATGGCGAATACAAAACGTCACGATTTTCTAAAAAAGCAGTGAATGTAACTCCAGATAATTTTCAAAAGTTTTTAGCAGACGGTATTGAAAAATTGCATGAAAAAATTTATATCAGGTCCGAACTTGGAAGTGAATGGCGACTGATAAGAATAATCGAAATAAATTTCAAAATTACCAAGGTTTCAGAAATCTCCAGATTGACTGGAAGAAGCTATATTCCAACCCCGAAAGTCTTAGCAAATAAAAATGATATAGTAAATGTGGTAAATGAGAACAATTTGTGTTTTGTTTACAGCTTACTAGCTAATTTGAAAAAAGATGATCATGGAAAATAACACAAATGTTCAAAATTATGTACCATTTCTGTCAGAATTGGTTTACGATGAATCAGATATGCCGATGAAATTAAAGGATATTCCAAAATTTGAGAGGCAAAATGAAGGTATTGCAATCAATGTCCTCAAATATAACTATAAAAATATGATTGATATCGACAATGTGGATATTATCAATTATATATGGAAAATAACACAAAGGTTCAATATTATGTACCATTTCTGTCAGAATTGGTTTACGATGAATCAGATATGTCGATGAAATTAAACAGTGAAAAATACGAGAAACATTACCTGTTATATTTTATAATCTAAAAGGTTATGATCTACATCATATATTGAAACACGACCTTAATCAATTTCCTCATTGGAGTCTCAGTTGCATTCCAACAAGCACTGAGAAATTATTAAGCCTAATAGTATGGTTGAGAAAATTTACTGTGAGATTTATTGAATCATTCCAATTTGTCAATTCTTCATTGCATAACGCAGTAAAAACACTGACAGCATTACCGATAACTCGTTCTGTGTTTACAAAGATTTTGATTTTACAGGAATAGCTCTTGCATAATGACTAAAAACATCAATACATGTCAAAATATCTTTGTAACACTTATTAATTTTCGAATATGGTATCATCTCCATCAAATTCATTTGCCATAAATCGTCAATACCGAATGTCTTATATGCTCTGGTTGGAAATCTTTTCCTCATCAGTTTGTTTAAACTGTATGGTAGTTGTTCTGATAACCTCTTTTTCGAATTCGGCACTTTTTTCTTTAGCTTTTCTACTCCACCAAAACCTGCTTCATCTTCGGAGTTCGTCCAAATTTTCTCAATTACAACAAGAAGACTTAAATTTTAATTTAATATTTGGTAATGAGGGATTAGCACCCATTGTTTATGATTTAGGTGCACCTAATAAACTGGCTCCACCGAATAATGATAATGCTAATGATAATAATGCAGCAATGAACCCTCCTTGTTGTTTATATATAATTTTTCTCATTTTTTTACGATTTTTATTATTTACTGGTGATAACAACGGTTTCTTATGCTTTTTCGACACAAGTTATTTTTTAGATTTACTGACTTTAACTTTCCCTTTGACAACTTTAACTAAAACATCGAGTAAATCATCGACAACAATATTTGGAAATGATTGTAAAATATTCATTCTTCTAACACTTGGCGCCTTTAGCAATGCAGTAAAAAACGTAAAACTTCGATGATTTTTGACAGGTTTTATATATTTCACATTTTTTGGTTTGAAATTATGCGAAATGAGATTCGAGTTTGGAAAATATTTGGTAATAAGCTTTTTCGAAGGAGTGTAACTAGTTTTTGCCGGAATTTGTTCTTTATTTTTCAAAATTCTTTTAAGTTTTCTCAATTTTGGTTTTGACAATATGCCCAACTTTGGTTTTACACGCTCTTTTAGAAACATGATTAATAATAATAACAGATTTCAGTTTTGTTTATAAACCATGGCCCCTTCTTTATTAAAAATATCAGTTCTAACCCGTAATTCATCAGGACATTGTTGAGTGAAATCGAGAAAAATATAATCATGTGGTCTTTAGTCGCATCTTGAAATGAACTGATTAAAAAATTTCTATTATTTGGATATGCTTGCCTAGAAAGGAAATCAATGACAGTAGCATCTCTTGGATTTTTGAAAACAGCTAAATATTGTACATTTAAATTACGTGTTCGATGATTGCCTCCATTATGAAAAAGATTTTGAGTTATAAAAATAACAGTCACACCAACATGTCTACTAATTTTTGTGAATAAATTATTGAAATTCTTTTCTTTATTGGCTTCCTGATATATATCATCAATGATTATAACATCACATTTCTTTAATCGACTTGACCAGTTTTTATCGAATCCCTTAACAATTTTCATATTTTTCAATTTGCAGAAATTATCTTGAGTCAATCCATGTTCTTCATCCGCTCCCCTATGCCAATAAATCTTATTGAATTTAGATTTGAATAAATTTGATTTTAATAATTTACAAACAAATAAAGTTTTTCCACTACCACTAGGACCAACAATTCAATAAACTGCATCATTTCATAATTCCATTTTATGTGGTATTGCTTATATTAATTATTTGAATGAACTCCTAATAAAAACATTTATATATACTGATCTAATATGAATTTTATTAAACCGATGTGAGCAAAATGAGTTTTCCGAATGGAAAGCCTGAACAAATTGTTGTCAAAAGTGGAAAACATACTATTATATTTTTCAAATCGGAAAATGTAGAATTATGGGTTGTAAAACTCCATTAATAGTGAATGAGTTGCAATATAAAATCACAGATATTCTAACACAATCAATTACTATAACTATAGATCTGGGGAAATGTATTAATCTATACAAATTGAGTAAATTAACCGATTGCATGTTCGAACCCGAATTATTTCCTGCTTTGAGACTTTTACAATATAACCCACTGTGCGTCAATGTTTTCAGTAGCGGAAAAGTTGTTGTGTTAGGGATTAGAAATTTTGATAGTAGGTAGATGTGTGCCACCTGGCCCACTTTTTGGTACCCCCCCCCCTCTAACAAAAACAAAACAAACTAAAATATAATGTAAACACAAAAAATTACAAAATAATGAATAAGAACAAGAACATATATAGGTATACATTTATTAATTCAATGAACAGTTGGCTGAGCTGTTGGATGATCTGTTTGATAGGCTGTTGGATGTACTGTTGGATGTGCTGTTGGATAATCACGTGGAAAATTATTATCTTTATTCATTGTCAGTCTCAATCATATAATGACCATATGCCAGGCTTACATTCTTTTCTACCCAAACCCTTTTATCCTCTTTGTTTGTTAGTGCAACTTTACTATTTTTAAAACTATAAAGTTGATGATTGTTTGTACCAATACGAAATTGAGGTACAGAAAAGGTGAAGTTTTTCTCATAACACTTTTTATAAGATTTATGAGTTAGATCGGTATCCTTTAATGTGACTCCCTTAGCTTTTAGACAAGAAGATTTACCTAACAAACTGTAACATTTCGGTCGAAGGAAAACCCATTCGTCATAACCTTCTCCCTTACTTTCGTCTTTAAATTTTCCAATGACCGAATCAAGTTTTTTAGAATAAAGTGGATGAGTAGAAGGGTAATTAGATGTATCCAAAAGATTATCCTTAACCATTTCAGACAAAAGAACATCTAGTTTACAATTTTTAATCTCCAAGAAGAAAGAGTCTGTATCTCCAGCAACTATATTAATATCACAATTAAATTGTTGTCGATATTTTTCCAAGTCCTTATACTGAAGCTCATACATTCGAAGTTTCGACAAGTCAAGCACTGATTGTCCTATATAACTTGGTCGATCTAAACATACTGAGTCAGGATTTAACAACGCAGCAATTAGATCATCAGCAATTTTGATACTTCTTTGAAAAGTTGGTTTAGAAGCATATGTAATCATCTTCTTTTCTGTATTACATAATCTTAAATTCATTCTTTTTTCAGGTTTTCGACAGTTTTACCATACAAACTATTGTTTAACAACTTATAATAATTTTTATCTAGCGTGTTTGTACTTTTTGCTCTTAAATCTGTATTGGTATCAATGTAGTTTTTAAAAATAGGAGACTGTTTGAATCTTACAGCTCGATTCACATGAGTAACCTTAACACCAAGAGACAAGTATAATTTTAGTAAACGCCAATGAATCACATAATTCTTTTTTGGGTAATGAGTCAATAACAATTTTTCAACCTTAGATCCCTCAGGTTTCATTTTCTCAGCAGCAATAGGAAAGTCGTCTAACTTATCGTGAAGATCAGAAGGAATTTCAAGATTTACTTCAAGAGTATACCCATACGACAAAGATTCAAGATTTAAAGAAAAACAATCTGACAATATTGAATCAAAACCATCAAGTATCCAACTGAATTTGCCACAAGTTAAAGGTTGGCTTAAAGCCCAACCGTATAAATTATTAATATCTATATAAAGCAACTCAGTGGTTTCATCAGTTTTTACAAAGTGTTTATTAACAAAAGTAAGACCTCCACGAATACCACCCTCATAAAAATTATAAATTTCCATGTCTTGCAATAGTTCAATGGGTTTATCTAAAGTTATTAACGCAGAACTCCAAGACATTCCAGGAATACCAAAATAATTTAAAGGCTCTAAACTATTATGAGCTATAGATTTCGCCCGAAATTGTTGGAAAAAGTCAGCTAAAAGAAAGCAATCGAGTTTCAAGTATATCATCATATAGTCAAGTAAATTTACACATTTAGTTTCAGTCCAAATTAATTGAGCTTTCTTATATTCAACTTCACTCACTCCTTCCCAGATTGGAGGCAGTTCATAAGTATTTTCAAGGACCTCTAAACTAGTGGCAAAGTTGTACGGAAAAATACCTTTTTCATTAACAATGGTACCAGTAAAAACAGATTTTGTTAATGGTAAACTAGTCAAAGTTTTCACAGCCCTAGCTAACGAGTCATTAACAAACTGGTAAGAGTCGATAAAACGTATTCTAAGCTTACCAACATACACCATAAGGGATAAGAATTTTTCACTGCTAATTGGAATACATGATAAGTTCCAATTGGGAAATTGATTTATTCCATACTTAAGGATATGATGTAAGTCATACCCACGTAAATTATGAAAAACTACAGGTAATATTTCTTTGATGCTCCTATTAACATTACAACTTTTACATGCTGGACCAATATATTTTCCTGTAAAATGGTCATGGTCTCTAACCTTATCTACTATGTTCTTATTACACAAATAACAATATTTACAGTTATCAAATGAATATTCTTCGTCAAAAGTAAGTGGTAACATTAGCTTTTTCCCATTTTCTTTATAATATGGTAGCACAATGTTTGTTCCTATATCTGAAACCTTCTTCAAAAATTCATAAACGCAGTTTTGACCAATGAAATGATGGTAACTTGTCATACCAGTGAAGTTGTTGATTAATAAGAGTCCAGCAGAAATTGGCAAATGTTTTTGAAAATAAATGTCATCTTTTGGTAAAATAGATTCAAAATCTGCATAGATAACGAAAGGAGGTGTTATCGTTTTTGACCAGTTTTTGAACTCCAAATATTTATCTTTATCTTTTGGTAATGTACAGAGCGTAGTACCCAACTGATTTTTCTTACATAACTCTTGGTGTTTTTCAAAGGATTTTGTCTTACGAAATCCATTTAAACAATTTTCACACCATTTGCAACAAATTCGAACATTACAATCATTGTTTTTATGACAATTCATCAAGGATTGTAAATTAGTTACTGCTGTATAATGATATTTTTCACCCTCCTTTATCAATAATAAATAAATTGGATCCACTCCAGTTACTTTTGTTCTTTGAATTATATTTAAATATGGATGCTTCATTATAAGTTCTTCTCTATCCTCAAAATTTTCGTTATTATAAATCATTACATTAATTGCTAAACCAGGATTTTTCTTTTCAAAAGTTGAAATATCACACAGTTTCATTGGCATATCATTAGGATCGTATACCAAGTCATTCATATACGGTAAATATTTTCTTGGTCTATCTCTATGTTTCTTGATTTTATCAGATTTCAATACAGCCAAAACACTATATATGAAACATAAATTATCGGTATTTTGTACGTTAACTATTGCCTTTTTACCTATTAGAGTTTTAGGTGTTGGAATATAACTATGTCCAGATAACCTAGATATATTCGAAACTTTGGTTACCTTGAAATTTACTTCTAGTATTCGGTTTATTTTCCAACTACTTCCTAATTCTGTTCGTTCAACAATCTTTTCATTTATTTTCTTTATACCCTCATCAAGGAAAGTCGTAGTCACTGAAGCAGCGCGATTTGATATACTAACTACTTTGAGTTCCCCATCTTTTTCAAATTCTACTTGGACTCCAAATTGAACTTTTGAATGTTTCATTTCATTTAATGTAATTTTTAATTTTTTCAAAAGAGAAGATGGAAGAACTATTTCCTTAACATTATATCTTCCGATATTCACTTTTATAATTCGGTGTGAGCGTAGTAAATCATATTCAATTTCTGGTTCAACAATAATGTCACTTAACCCTAATCCAATTTGTAAATCATCTTTAATAAATATTTTTTCAAGTATTTCAGATTTTATGGTGCTTTTTCGTTTCAAACTGTGTTTAAACAATGATTTTTTATCCGTATAAAATTGAGTCAAGTGATTTTTATGGTCATTATAAAATTTAAGGTATGGGTCAGAGGTTTGGGTCTGGCATACAGGACATATATAATAATTATTCACTTGATAATATCGATTCATTTTATTGTGGCAGTTGTTATCATGGCTTGTAGATTGACAATACTTCGGATAAAGATTACCTGAGACATGAAAAAAGTTAAATAATTCTGATAGTAATAACAAAAAACTCGCATTTAACATTTACAGTAGAGATATTTTCAAGTTCGGCATAATTTGTTTCGTAAAATATTCTATCCTCTATGTTTTCAATGTGAACATTTAAATCATCTAAATTAAAAATAATTAATAATTTAAATAAAAGTAAAAAATTACCATTTTTATATTCATTTCTTTCATTACTCGATCTTGAATCTTGAATATTAAAAGTATCTAACAGTTAATAATTTAAAAATCATTAAAAATTATCAAAAGATTACTTGTATCATATTTATCAATATGCAAAGTGTCTTGAAGGGTTGTCCTCTTTGACAATACTAAAAAAATTAATAGTTAGTTATATTATACATACACGTACTTTTGGCAACAATACTACTTTTCGATTCTCCGCATTGTCTGAGGTGATGCCCGTGTTGTTGTAAAAACATTGACCATCTACCAGATGTTATTGTCAGACATTCTGGACACACATAACCAGGGAAACCAGCATCATTTATCTTGAAATATGATGATGTAACAAGTTCACAGTAGTGAACATCTTCGTGACTGATAGCTACGCAAAATTTATATGTATAGCAATAATTCACTAAAAAACTAATAGTTAATTAAATATACATAAAAAGTAAACTTACTTATGATTATATTTTAATAATAATTTAATTAATAATTGATTGTTTATACCTCAAAATCATTCGTTTATACTAATTAAAATCGATTGTTTATACTAAAAAATTACATCCAAATTGAAATTTTTAATAAATTTAAATTGAATAAATTATAAATATGATGTTTGAAAATGATATTTAATAGCATAGGTTGCTATAGTTTCATGAAAATCATTAATATCAAGAAAATTACAAAATGAAAAAAAAACTTATTGATTTTTCAAAAAAAAAATATATATATTTATGCAATAAATTATTAGTTAATTCCTCACAGAGAAATAAAATATAACTAATAGGTTTGAAAACCAAATTTTTAAAATCAAATTTAATAACACAGGTTGCTATAGTTACATGTAAAAGATTAATATCAAGATAAATCAATGATATATGATGGTCACATCGGGAAATTAACTTTTTAATAAATTATTTTGAGTAAAGTACAAAATGAAAATACTTATTGATTTATTTCTCATCGATTAATTTTCAAAAAATACATACTTATGCAATAAGTTATTTGTTAGTTCCCTACAAAGAAATTAATTGAATAACATGTAACTAAGATATTTGAAAAATGAATTTTTAAAAATCAAATTTAATAACAGGTTGCTATAGTTACGTGGAAAAGATTCATATCAAGTTAAATCAATAAAATATGATAGTCACATCATAAAAGTTATAATTATTTTTCTTTTTTAATAAATTATTTTGAGTAAAGTACAAAATGAAAATATAATTATTGTCTATTAATTTTGTGTAAAGAATTAATAATTTATATTTATATTTAATTAAGTATTATATTAATAATTTGTGTCACCACTAAAAATTAATTGATAAAATAAATTGAAATTTTCTTTGAAAAATAATATTAATTAAAAATTGTGTTACAAAGAAGCTAAAAGTAAAATAAACAATTATCATTTTGAAGTTTAATTACTATATTATTATAAAAAGAATTAATAATTAAATCCTGTCAAATAAATATATTTGTTATTTCAATTTATAATGAAAATAATTTTGAATAATTACCTTATGTAAAAATAACCTTATTATTCACAGTATAAAATTCGAAAGTACAAGTACTAATGTAAATATATTACTTACGTAATTGCTTATGAAATTTTTTTTTTAAAATTTCTTCATTGAAAATAAAATAAGATGAATTCAACTGATTGAATTAAATAAATCTCTTATGTACAACTACGAGAATTCAAATTTTCAATCATATACAATAATTATTTTAATTGTAAATTTTAGGTAATTTTATTAAGAATCTTAACAGAATTATTTAAGTTAAACACTGGTTCATTGTGTAGAATTATGTTTACATGAAAATGTCTGTTTAATTTTAATCTGATACATTTTTTTTTCTCACGATGTCAATCAAATATTTTTTAATTTTGCCCTATAATTCATGTATTTCTTCACTTAATGGCTTCAATAAATAATAATAATAATTTACGACTTAAGTAAATCAGATTTATATTTGTTGACCCTATATCTATTACCTAATTTTTAATACTTAAAACTCGAAAAAGAAAAAAAAAATCTTAAATTTAGAAGTCATTGATTTCATTTTATTTTCAAAAGTTATTATTAATTGTCAAGACTTAAAAATCTACTTTAAAATAAAGTTTCCAGTGTTAAACGTCTGTCAAATTTTAATAAATCTGTTCTAAAAATAAATTATACGAAGAGCTAATTTTAATTTTAAAAATAAATCATTATTTACAAATTATCAAAAAAAATTTCAGCTTAAAGCATTTAATTTATAGTTCACGAAATATTTCTCAATAAATTCTTAGAATAAGTTCCAAAATTTTCTATTAAAAACAATGTTAAAATCAAATTGTTCGTTGGATTATTATTATTTAACAAGTCAGTTAATTTCTGACTCCTCGTGGTTCACTGTATTAAATAAAAGTACAAACGGGATGAAGTTTATTGATTTTCAACACAAAACTCAAACTATTTTCAGTTTTTTTTTTCTCGTTAACTAATTACTTGATGGGTGTAAGTAACCCTGAGAGAAATTACCTTTTCCGAACTCAAATATTTTTATTTTAATATGTATGTTCTTTTCTTTTTATTATTACCAACCTTTAGATTGTTTGTTATTTGACTTGTACTCGTTAACGTTTCTTTGGCACAATGACAATTAGCTTCTACATAGCTCAGTTTTTATATTTTCTCGAAAAAAAAATATTTCAATTAGTTTACACCAATGATCCCAAAGTTCTGATATAATCAATTCCAAAATAAAACAATTGTTCGGCATCGTACTCGACACTTTTCGAAAATTTAAATAAATTCATTTTAATATTTTCCTGGGCTTCCCATACAACTCGATTGTGTACATGACTCAGATTTCACATTTATCCAAATAAATTAATTTTAATTAGAGAGTTTTTTCAATTTTAACTTTCTCTAGGGTTCTTCGCTAAAATTTTATTATTATATCAGTGTTAGTTTCAAGATTTATTGTTCAATTTTATACGTTTTCCCTGAAAATAATTTTATATTTTGATTAAGTTTCATTAATTTTACAATTCTATTATGTTTTTGTTTCGTTTTATTTTTCATTGATTTTACTAGTTTTACTGTTTATTTTATTGATTTCATTTTGAATTATGTCAAGCCTTAATACTTAATATACGTGGAGTTTTTGTTACTTTATTCAAATTTTAAAATGTATTGCTTAAATTAATTCAAATTTCGCATTTGACCGACTTTTGTTTGCTTGAGTTTATAAAATTTAATTTTAAATTTATTCAGTGTAAATTTATTTCTTAAAATTTTTCTTTCATTTTTATCTTTTCATAATTTAGTTTAAAAAAAAAATTACATTTAAATTTCAAAGAAAATAAATGTATAGATATAAAATAAACTGATGAGTAGGTAGTTAGTGGCACACGGGAACCTAAAAAAAACATAGGGGGAGGGGGGGGGTATGTAATAGCGGATTAAATTTCGGATTATCTTGATTACATAATGATGTAATCAAGATAATTTATTTTTTGTGTGTATTTTAATTAATTTTTTTTGTTCCAGTGTGCTCCTAACTACCTACTCATCAGTTTATTTTATATCTATACATTTATTTTCTTTGAAATTTAAATGTAATTTTTTTTTTAAACTAAATTATGAAAAGATAAAAATGAAAGAAAAATTTTAAGAAATAAATTTACACTGAATAAATTTAAAATTAAATTTTATAAACTCAAGCAAACAAAAGTCGGTCAAATGCGAAATTTGAATTAATTTAAGCAATACATTTTAAAATTTGAATAAAGTAACAAAAACTCCACGTATATTAAGTATTAAGGCTTGACATAATTCAAAATGAAATCAATAAAATAAACAGTAAAACTAGTAAAATCAATGAAAAATAAAACGAAACAAAAACATAATAGAATTGTAAAATTAATGAAACTTAATCAAAATATAAAATTATTTTCAGGGAAAACGTATAAAATTGAACAATAAATCTTGAAACTAACACTGATATAATAATAAAATTTTAGCGAAGAACCCTAGAGAAAGTTAAAATTGAAAAAACTCTCTAATTAAAATTAATTTATTTGGATAAATGTGAAATCTGAGTCATGTACACAATCGAGTTGTATGGGAAGCCCAGGAAAATATTAAAATGAATTTATTTAAATTTTCGAAAAGTGTCGAGTACGATGCCGAACAATTGTTTTATTTTGGAATTGATTATATCAGAACTTTGGGATCATTGGTGTAAACTAATTGAAATATTTTTTTTTTCGAGAAAATATAAAAACTGAGCTATGTAGAAGCTAATTGTCATTGTGCCAAAGAAACGTTAACGAGTACAAGTCAAATAACAAACAATCTAAAGGTTGGTAATAATAAAAAGAAAAGAACATACATATTAAAATAAAAATATTTGAGTTCGGAAAAGGTAATTTCTCTCAGGGTTACTTACACCCATCAAGTAATTAGTTAACGAGAAAAAAAAAACTGAAAATAGTTTGAGTTTTGTGTTGAAAATCAATAAACTTCATCCCGTTTGTACTTTTATTTAATACAGTGAACCACGAGGAGTCAGAAATTAACTGACTTGTTAAATAATAATAATCCAACGAACAATTTGATTTTAACATTGTTTTTAATAGAAAATTTTGGAACTTATTCTAAGAATTTATTGAGAAATATTTCGTGAACTATAAATTAAATGCTTTAAGCTGAAATTTTTTTTGATAATTTGTAAATAATGATTTATTTTTAAAATTAAAATTAGCTCTTCGTATAATTTATTTTTAGAACAGATTTATTAAAATTTGACAGACGTTTAACACTGGAAACTTTATTTTAAAGTAGATTTTTAAGTCTTGACAATTAAATAATAACTTTTGAAAATAAAATTAAATCAATGACTTCTAAATTTAAGATTTTTTTTTTCTTTTTCGAGTTTTAAGTATTAAAAATTAGGTAATAGATATAGGGTCAACAAATATAAATCTGATTTACTTAAGTCGTAAATTATTATTATTATTTATTGAAGCCATTAAGTGAAGAAATACATGAATTATAGGGCAAAATTAAAAAATATTTGATTGACATCGTGAGAAAAAAAATGTATCAGATTAAAATTAAACAGACATTTTCATGTAAACATAATTCTACACAATGAACCAGTGTTTAACTTAAATAATTCTGTTAAGATTCTTAATAAAATTACCTAAAATTTACAATTAAAATAATTATTGTATATGATTGAAAATTTGAATTCTCGTAGTTGTACATAAGAGATTTATTTAATTCAATCAGTTGAATTCATCTTATTTTATTTTCAATGAAGAAATTTTAAAAAAAAAATTTCATAAGCAATTACGTAAGTAATATATTTACATTAGTACTTGTACTTTCGAATTTTATACTGTGAATAATAAGGTTATTTTTACATAAGGTAATTATTCAAAATTATTTTCATTATAAATTGAAATAACAAATATATTTATTTGACAGGATTTAATTATTAATTCTTTTTATAATAATATAGTAATTAAACTTCAAAATGATAATTGTTTATTTTACTTTTAGCTTCTTTGTAACACAATTTTTAATTAATATTATTTTTCAAAGAAAATTTCAATTTATTTTATCAATTAATTTTTAGTGGTGACACAAATTATTAATATAATACTTAATTAAATATAAATATAAATTATTAATTCTTTACACAAAATTAATAGACAATAATTATATTTTTCATTTTGTAACTTACTCAAACTAATTTATTAAAAAAGAAAAATAATTATAACTTTTATGATGTGACTATCATATTTTATTGATTTAACTTGATATGAATCTTTTCCACGTAACTATAGCAACCTGTTATTAAATTTGATTTTTAAAAATTCATTTTTCAAATATCTTAGTTACATGTTATTCAATTAATTTCTTTGTAGGGAACTAACAAATAACTTATTGCATAAGTATGTATTTTTTGAAAAATTAATCGATGAGAAATAAATCAATAAGTATTTTCATTTTGTACTTTACTCAAAATAATTTATTAAAAAGTTAATTTCCCGATGTGACCATCATATATCATTGATTTATCTTGATATTAATCTTTTACATGTAACTATAGCAACCTGTGTTATTAAATTTGATTTTAAAAATTTGGTTTTCAAACCTATTAGTTATATTTTATTTCTCTGTGAGGAATTAACTAATAATTTATTGCATAAATATATATATTTTTTTTTTGAAAAATCAATAAGTTTTTTTTTCATTTTGTAATTTTCTTGATATTAATGATTTTCATGAAACTATAGCAACCTATGCTATTAAATATCATTTTCAAACATCATATTTATAATTTATTCAATTTAAATTTATTAAAAATTTCAATTTGGATGTAATTTTTTAGTATAAACAATCGATTTTAATTAGTATAAACGAATGATTTTGAGGTATAAACAATCAATTATTAATTAAATTATTATTAAAATATAATCATAAGTAAGTTTACTTTTTATGTATATTTAATTAACTATTAGTTTTTTAGTGAATTATTGCTATACATATAAATTTTGCGTAGCTATCAGTCACGAAGATGTTCACTACTGTGAACTTGTTACATCATCATATTTCAAGATAAATGATGCTGGTTTCCCTGGTTATGTGTGTCCAGAATGTCTGACAATAACATCTGGTAGATGGTCAATGTTTTTACAACAACACGGGCATCACCTCAGACAATGCGGAGAATCGAAAAGTAGTATTGTTGCCAAAAGTACGTGTATGTATAATATAACTAACTATTAATTTTTTTTAGTATTGTCAAAGAGGACAACCCTTCAAGACACTTTGCATATTGATAAATATGATACAAGTAATCTTTTGATAATTTTTAATGATTTTTAAATTATTAACTGTTAGATACTTTTAATATTCAAGATTCAAGATCGAGTAATGAAAGAAATGAATATAAAAATGGTAATTTTTTACTTTTATTTAAATTATTAATTATTTTTAATTTAGATGATTTAAATGTTCACATTGAAAACATAGAGGATAGAATATTTTACGAAACAAATTATGCCGAACTTGAAAATATCTCTACTGTAAATGTTAAATGCGAGTTTTTTGTTATTACTATCAGAATTATTTAACTTTTTTCATGTCTCAGGTAATCTTTATCCGAAGTATTGTCAATCTACAAGCCATGATAACAACTGCCACAATAAAATGAATCGATATTATCAAGTGAATAATTATTATATATGTCCTGTATGCCAGACCCAAACCTCTGACCCATACCTTAAATTTTATAATGACCATAAAAATCACTTGACTCAATTTTATACGGATAAAAAATCATTGTTTAAACACAGTTTGAAACGAAAAAGCACCATAAAATCTGAAATACTTGAAAAAATATTTATTAAAGATGATTTACAAATTGGATTAGGGTTAAGTGACATTATTGTTGAACCAGAAATTGAATATGATTTACTACGCTCACACCGAATTATAAAAGTGAATATCGGAAGATATAATGTTAAGGAAATAGTTCTTCCATCTTCTCTTTTGAAAAAATTAAAAATTACATTAAATGAAATGAAACATTCAAAAGTTCAATTTGGAGTCCAAGTAGAATTTGAAAAAGATGGGGAACTCAAAGTAGTTAGTATATCAAATCGCGCTGCTTCAGTGACTACGACTTTCCTTGATGAGGGTATAAAGAAAATAAATGAAAAGATTGTTGAACGAACAGAATTAGGAAGTAGTTGGAAAATAAACCGAATACTAGAAGTAAATTTCAAGGTAACCAAAGTTTCGAATATATCTAGGTTATCTGGACATAGTTATATTCCAACACCTAAAACTCTAATAGGTAAAAAGGCAATAGTTAACGTACAAAATACCGATAATTTATGTTTCATATATAGTGTTTTGGCTGTATTGAAATCTGATAAAATCAAGAAACATAGAGATAGACCAAGAAAATATTTACCGTATATGAATGACTTGGTATACGATCCTAATGATATGCCAATGAAACTGTGTGATATTTCAACTTTTGAAAAGAAAAATCCTGGTTTAGCAATTAATGTAATGATTTATAATAACGAAAATTTTGAGGATAGAGAAGAACTTATAATGAAGCATCCATATTTAAATATAATTCAAAGAACAAAAGTAACTGGAGTGGATCCAATTTATTTATTATTGATAAAGGAGGGTGAAAAATATCATTATACAGCAGTAACTAATTTACAATCCTTGATGAATTGTCATAAAAACAATGATTGTAATGTTCGAATTTGTTGCAAATGGTGTGAAAATTGTTTAAATGGATTTCGTAAGACAAAATCCTTTGAAAAACACCAAGAGTTATGTAAGAAAAATCAGTTGGGTACTACGCTCTGTACATTACCAAAAGATAAAGATAAATATTTGGAGTTCAAAAACTGGTCAAAACGATAACACCTCCTTTCGTTATCTATGCAGATTTTGAATCTATTTTACCAAAAGATGACATTTATTTTCAAAAACATTTGCCAATTTCTGCTGGACTCTTATTAATCAACAACTTCACTGGTATGACAAGTTACCATCATTTCATTGGTCAAAACTGCGTTTATGAATTTTTGAAGAAGGTTTCAGATATAGGAACAAACATTGTGCTACCATATTATAAAGAAAATGGGAAAAAGCTAATGTTACCACTTACTTTTGACGAAGAATATTCATTTGATAACTGTAAATATTGTTATTTGTGTAATAAGAACATAGTAGATAAGGTTAGAGACCATGACCATTTTACAGGAAAATATATTGGTCCAGCATGTAAAAGTTGTAATGTTAATAGGAGCATCAAAGAAATATTACCTGTAGTTTTTCATAATTTACGTGGGTATGACTTACATCATATCCTTAAGTATGGAATAAATCAATTTCCCAATTGGAACTTATCATGTATTCCAATTAGCAGTGAAAAATTCTTATCCCTTATGGTGTATGTTGGTAAGCTTAGAATACGTTTTATCGACTCTTACCAGTTTGTTAATGACTCGTTAGCTAGGGCTGTGAAAACTTTGACTAGTTTACCATTAACAAAATCTGTTTTTACTGGTACCATTGTTAATGAAAAGGTATTTTTCCGTACAACTTTGCCACTAGTTTAGAGGTCCTTGAAAATACTTATGAACTGCCTCCAATCTGGGAAGGAGTGAGTGAAGTTGAATATAAGAAAGCTCAATTAATTTGGACTGAAACTAAATGTGTAAATTTACTTGACTATATGATGATATACTTGAAACTCGATTGCTTTCTTTTAGCTGACTTTTTCCAACAATTTCGGGCGAAATCTATAGCTCATAATAGTTTAGAGCCTTTAAATTATTTTGGTATTCCTGGAATGTCTTGGAGTTCTGCGTTAATAACTTTAGATAAACCCATTGAACTATTGCAAGACATGGAAATTTATAATTTTTATGAGGGTGGTATTCGTGGAGGTCTTACTTTTGTTAATAAACACTTTGTAAAAACTGATGAAACCACTGAGTTGCTTTATATAGATATTAATAATTTATACGGTTGGGCTTTAAGCCAACCTTTAACTTGTGGCAAATTCAGTTGGATACTTGATGGTTTTGATTCAATATTGTCAGATTGTTTTTCTTTAAATCTTGAATCTTTGTCGTATGGGTATACTCTTGAAGTAAATCTTGAAATTCCTTCTGATCTTCACGATAAGTTAGACGACTTTCCTATTGCTGCTGAGAAAATGAAACCTGAGGGATCTAAGGTTGAAAAATTGTTATTGACTCATTACCCAAAAAAGAATTATGTGATTCATTGGCGTTTACTAAAATTATACTTGTCTCTTGGTGTTAAGGTTACTCATGTGAATCGAGCTGTAAGATTCAAACAGTCTCCTATTTTTAAAAACTACATTGATACCAATACAGATTTAAGAGCAAAAAGTACAAACACGCTAGATAAAAATTATTATAAGTTGTTAAACAATAGTTTGTATGGTAAAACTGTTGAAAACCTGAAAAAAAGAATGAATTTAAGATTATGTAATACAGAAAAGAAGATGATTACATATGCTTCTAAACCAACTTTTCAAAGAAGTATCAAAATTGCTGATGATCTAATTGCTGCGTTGTTAAATCCTGACTCAGTATGTTTAGATCGACCAAGTTATATAGGACAATCAGTGCTTGACTTGTCGAAACTTCGAATGTATGAGCTTCAGTATAAGGACTTGGAAAAATATCGACAACAATTTAATTGTGATATTAATATAGTTGCTGGAGATACAGACTCTTTCTTCTTGGAGATTAAAAATTGTAAACTAGATGTTCTTTTGTCTGAAATGGTTAAGGATAATCTTTTGGATACATCTAATTACCCTTCTACTCATCCACTTTATTCTAAAAACTTGATTCGGTCATTGGAAAATTTAAAGACGAAAGTAAGGGAGAAGGTTATGACGAATGGGTTTTCCTTCGACCGAAATGTTACAGTTTGTTAGGTAAATCTTCTTGTCTAAAAGCTAAGGGAGTCACATTAAAGGATACCGATCTAACTCATAAATCTTATAAAAAGTGTTATGAGAAAAACTTCACCTTTTCTGTACCTCAATTTCGTATTGGTACAAACAATCATCAACTTTATAGTTTTAAAAATAGTAAAGTTGCACTAACAAACAAAGAGGATAAAAGGGTTTGGGTAGAAAAGAATGTAAGCCTGGCATATGGTCATTATATGATTGAGACTGACAATGAATAAAGATAATAATTTTCCACGTGATTATCCAACAGCACATCCAACAGTACATCCAACAGCCTATCAAACAGATCATCCAACAGCTCAGCCAACTGTTCATTGAATTAATAAATGTATACCTATATATGTTCTTGTTCTTATTCATTATTTTGTAATTTTTTGTGTTTACATTATATTTTAGTTTGTTTTGTTTTTGTTAGAGGGGGGGGGGGTACCAAAAAGTGGGCCAGGTGGCACACATCTACCTACTTTTGATTACATCTCATTCGTAGCTAATTTAGTAAAGAATATCGATTGGTTGAAAATTGTATATATAATTATTTCATTTATTTACATCAACATGAGCGTTATTAGTAAAAATGGTAAATTAATATTTTATTTCTTCAACTTTAATTTGTTTTTTAGAAAAGTTAATGTCAATTCTGATAGCAAAGATGGAAGAACTGTATCCGAAAATCTGTTCGGAACTGATATGTTGCGCGCCGGAGATTCTTCCATTCAGAATTAAGCTGGCTACCAGACTCGATCTGGAGATGATATTGGAAAAACATCTCAATACAATTGATCAAGATTTACCAATAGTCAATCATCCTGGTGTTTGCGCATACGAGTGCGATGCCTGCCTGGATCCTCTTCACATCTATCTAAATTGGGTACTTCATGCTGAACTAAGAAAGTATCACTTCAGACGTATTGTAGATAATTAATATATGTTTTAATATTTATGTCTTGTTGTTTGTATAACCTTTTAAATAATAGTTTTTTAAAAAGAACTTTGTTTAATATAAAACAGTAAGGTTTTTAAAATCATAAATACAGCACATGGGAAATTTAAATAGGTGCGCGATTCTGATTGGTCACCCTTTGTTATAAATACAGAATGTTCATAGAGTTTATTCATAATTTCAAAATGAAAATAAGTGAAACCAATAAATTTACAACCCTAGCAGCTTTTTCATAATTTCAAAATGTATTTCCTTTCTGAACCAATGGAAATCAAGTTGACAAATCCGGTTAAGTTATGCAAAACCCCTTATCCCCATCTCATGGCAACATTGTCAACCTAAGATGTTGACGTTTTAAATAAAAGTTTTATGAAAATCAATAACAATATCCAAGTAACAAATACTGTGTTTTTCAATGTTCGTCAAGCTAGATTTTATGATGCTTTTCAAGAAATCATGTTCAAGGAAAATGAAAACTGGTATGTGACAATAAAGATTCAATAATTTAAAGTGTATAAAAACAATATATATTCTCCAATATGGAGATTAGAACGTGAAAGACTTGCTCTTGGTTTTTAATATATTAATAAAAGTATTAACCAGTTATTTGTTGTTATTGATTTTTATTAACGATAGTACGAAAATAATAATAAAAGTAATAATAATAATTATAATAATAATTGAAATAATAGTAAAAATAATAATATTTGAAATAATATTATAAATTTTTCTATAGAAAAGTGACTTAGAAAAATTTTGAAAAAAGTTCTTTGTTAGAGGGGTATATGTCTTTGTTTGGACTTAGAAAAATTTAGAATTTTTTTTACGATTCATCATTACGACTCATTCCTTTGTTAGATTAGTCATCGATGAGTCATCGTGAGCTCAGTTCTACCTACTAACGAACTAATTAATTTACCATTTAATAAGCAATAACCAACTAAACTGAAAGAATATGAGTGAAAAGAATAGAAAAATGTAATTCATCTGTCTAATTATCAAAAATATTTATCAATAATTTTATTTTGTTTTATCGCAATGATAAAAGTTGTCAGTGAAGAACTTGTGATAACTCTTCGCTGTCTATTCAGACATTCTCTCTGTATATGGCCTTGTCTTACACAGCAAAATCATTTTACAATTCTATTCTCTGAAGTAACATTATCTCTGTATCTTTTGTTTCCAATATCCGATTCGAAATTTCTATTATTTTTTATAGTGACATCTCTATAGCTTTTTTTATCTCTACTTCGGGTACTCTTTCTCTTAACGTATAAACCTCTTCACTCATCTGCTTAACCTCGTGCAACTTCTTGATCTTCTTCTTTATTTTTTCTGTTCCCTTGATTTAATCAGCATATAACTTAATTTTCAGTTTCCTTTCCACGGAACAGTGTACCAATAACTCTTCTTCTAATTTATCTGACGTCCATTCGTGGCTCATCATCTTGTCCACCAGACTCTTAATTATTTTTATATATACTTCTGGCTCTTCATTCGTCTGTCTGTATTCGAATGCAGGTTTAATATCTTAATAAACGCTTTTCGCAGTTTTTCTCGATAGTCTTTAATCAACGGATCCACGTCTAAATATTTCTTTTTAATCTCTTTATTAATCTAGAGTTCAACCATCATCTCTTGATGAAAACCCGTTCATTTGTCGACCAGGAAATATTTCTCACATTGCCGGATAAATATTTCCACATCTCAATCATTTGTTAATTCTTATGGTGTCAACTTCCTTGATAAAAGTTTCGGTGATACAATCATACAAAAACAATTGAAAAGAATAAAAGATTTTAAGTTTTTAATATAACGTATTGGCTTTTATAAAATAATTTCAAAGTTTCAATATTAGAAATAAAAGGAAATACAAAAACAATACTGTAAACACAAGTAATAAAATTTTATTCAGAAAAAATATAACCAATTTGGACACAGTAATGATTTAATACGAAGAGTGAAAACATTAAAGACAAATTTTAATGATAAAACTTGTATTTTAACTTTTTTTTTATAATTTTTTATTATTTTTTTTATTTTTCAACTTCTTGTGTTTCTTATATTAAATTCTTTGTTGCTCAGTAACTATGTATTGATATCTATTTATCCAATATCTAGTTATTTGTGATCTAGTGTGTGTGTAGTAAGTAAACAGATGTTGATACCTCATTATCGGTGACATAGTAAGTGTATATATAGTCTTGATACATAATTTTTGGTAACCAGATAATAAAACAAGTAATAACCTTAAATATATTAAAAATATAATAAAAATTTTAAATAAATGAAATTCCGAAAAAACTCATTAGCCACGCCTATTCAAAATACGACAGAACTTTCCTTCCAACCTAATATTTAAATCAAAATAAATAAATAATTTCACTATTCATATAGATGTATTTTTTATATTTAAACAATCAGAATTCTTTCACTTCATTATTCGGACCAGGTTCGGATTCACCAAATATTGCAATTACTTTTTCGGTTACACCGAATCTTAAATAAACCAATTTTTCATAAACTTTGTGTCTCTTAAATCATTTCACCTTTTTAAGACAAAACATGGATTTTGATGAATGACAGTAAACATGAAAATATTCTTAATATATTTCGTCATGCAATAAATTACCTTTTTTACATCTTTTATTATTATTATTATTATTTTTTTTAAAATTTTTGTAACTTAATTTACTAAAATTTATATTATTTTTACAATATCATTAGTCTGTTTGAATAAGCGATTTAAAATTCATTTATTTTTAATTTGAATTCAACCTGATGATGACAGTGAATCTGTCTAAGTGTATTGTAATAAAAGTTATGTTCGAGAGGAGTTTTTTAATATATAAATCAGTGTCATTGTTATGTTTATGTTTTAATAATAATAATGTTAATAATAATTCTTATTATTTTCAGTGACATATGTCAACCGATGGGTGTGCAGAAATTCTATTACCAAATCGAAAATATTTGACAAAAGAATATCTACTCAAATATTTCAAAGTAGATTGCTACATTTTGACAAGTAAAACGGTTTAGTAAAACTTATCTTATGAAATAAAATTGTGAATATTTTAAATTATAAATTTAAATATATATGTTTTTAAATGCAATGAAGAAATTTATTTTTGTAGGAATTAGAGCGCGTCATTTAAAAGTTGATCCAAAAAAAATACATATTTCCAACAACATTACAGATTGCTAATATTTAATTAGTTGAATGTGTTGAATGAAAAAATGATAAAAAAACTTTATGTAATTCGAATTTCTCAATTATTTATGTGTTATAAATACCAGGAGTTCAGAAAAAACATTAATTCTTATACTTTAAATATTTGAAATTATTTCATTTGATAAACAAGTAAAGGAATAATAAAGGAATTGCCCTAAACGCTAAAATGGATGATTAAGGATTCTTATTTGAAGATCTGGAAAATGGCTAAATGCCAAGGTTATATCCTCAGCCTGCCCCAATCAAAGGATTGTGAATGGGAAATGTCAAACATGCTAAGGATCCCGAATGGAAGTTCATAATCAAGGCACGATCAAATATGTTGAACCTGAATATGAAACAAGCCAATCAAGGCGGAAGAATAGCTCCAACCAGCTGCAGAAAGTGTAACTTCCCTTCGGAATCTTCTGTACATGTTCTAAACCATTAGGAATTTGGGAACAGGCTGATGACTAACAAGCACAATGAAGTCCAAAAAGCCTTAGAACGGTTACTGAGAAGCAAGAACATGAACTTTGAAACGGAATCTAAGCCAGCCGAGGTCAACGAAATGCTGAAACCAGACATAGATTTTCGAACAAAGAAACATATCTTTGTAATAGATGTCAAATGTCCCTTCGACGATTCCAACTCAGTCGAGCAAACAAGAAGCAAGAATCATGACAAATATAGAGATCTTGCCAGACAGATCCAAGATAGAAGGGTAATACACACAACCGTGGAAACATTTGTAGTGTGTTCCCTGGGGACATGGGACAAATGAAACAACGATGTCCTTAGAAGACTAGGCTTTAGATTCCCAGATTATCAAAGGACCAAAGAAGAAATAATCGCTAAGGTAATTAAGGGCTCAAGAAAACATATGAGAGCCATAGAGGTCAATTCCGATAAAAAAGCAGTCAGGATGATAGTGCCCGCATTCTTAAAATGGCAACTAGTTTAGAGAAATGTTCAGTCGTTGATTTCGATCCACGATAGTGTTTTCTGTATCAGAAATGATACTTTGTTTTGTTATAAAAATAAATATTTTGTCCCTTATTGAATTTTTTCTCTATATTATTCATTATCATTCACTTTTGTCCAGCCAGTCTCTTTCTTGAATATGAATAATAATACCACTTGGCATTTTATCTTTTGGTAACGTTTATCCATCCATGATTAACATTGGCGTATTTTTGTTTCGTCCTAAACCTAAATTATTATTTAAATTATTATATAAATCTTACAAGACAATTCCTAAATATATTAAACATTAATTAATATTATTTTCTGTATAATTTCCGAAGTTAAATACATTTTTGTGGTTTTGCTAAAACCAAGAATTTGTTTAAATTAAATAAAAAAATACAAAACTTATCCAGCCTTTAAAAAATAATATTTAAACCTTTATGAAAAATTATAATTCTAATATGAATATTCTTCACAAATGCCTAAATCAGTGTTTCCCAAAGTTGGGTGTCGAGACACACCAGTGTGTCGCGGAATTGTACTTTATTTATTTAAAAATTGATATACAAATTGATTAAAAATCCTAAGGATCCATGTTTTGGAAAGTCTGAGTGTAATTTGTCAAATGAGTGTGAATTGAGTGTTGATCTAAATAATAGTAAAAATGGATATAAAAAAATTGAGCCTAAATATGTTTTAGTATTGCCATACTCTGAAGGTTTTAGAAATTATAAAAGGAAGTTAAGTAAACAGATGGGAAATTTAGAGTATAAGATCGTCTCTAATATTAATCGTCTTTTTATTAATAAATCAAAAACTTCGGTTGGATTGTGTTCTGATCTAAGTTTATCAATTTACATGTAATGGGTGTAATGCCACATACATTGGAGAAACTTCCCGTCATCTCTGTACTCGAGTTAAACAGCATTGTTGATTGAAGGGTTTGACCAATATTAATGAGCACAATAGAGGCTATAAAAGCTATAAAAAAGAAATAAGAATGTCTGATTTTAGACTTTTGATGAAAAGTTTTAATAATTATTGGGAACGCGTGATATGTGAACCATTGTTGATAAGATCGTTGGATCCAAAGATTAATGTGCAAAGTGCTGTGACTACAAATGTTTTGAATGTGTTTAAATAGTTTAAGTATGTTAAATCATGTTTATGTATTGTTTTTTAAAAAAAACGTTTTTTAATATTATTAAAATAATTGAATTTTTAAATTACATTATTTTTTAAATTATAATATAAATAAAAATTATAATATGTATATAAATAAAATTTTAAATTAGTTAAAAGTTATTTGAATAAATTTTTTAAATATTTATTTATTACAAAATTAAATTAATAAAAAATAATTTGTTTAAATTAAATGTTAATTCATAATATTTTTAGTTGGTTTTGTGTACCTGAAGATGACAGTTATGCTGTCGAAATATATCGCCCGGAAAGTTTTTTATTGAAGTTATCTTTTAATTTATCAAAAATAACAAAGTCTTTTAAACATCACAATATTCAAATTCTCATAGAATTATTCGGTTTCAAAAAGTCACTAATGAAATTATCTAGTTGTATATTATTTCTAAATAATAAAAATCCTACGGAAATTAAAATGCCTAATATATTCTGGATATGCATGAATTTTAGGTTCGCAAAATATCGAGGTGTTGTTTAATCCTACATTGATAATGCAGATAAAATTGTATTAAAAATCAAGGATAAACTGGGTGAAGTACAAAAACAATATGTTACATGTTCAAGTTGTTTAATTAATAAAGTCAATATTTTATATTTGCCATGCGGACATATCATTACTTGTTCATTGTGTTTTAAAAACTCTAATAGGTGTGAAAGTTGTGGTATAATTATTGATGAGTACCATTCTGTGTGTATGTAATAAAAATTATTTAGTTTCTAAAGAAATATAATTCAAGTTACTTTTAACTATGTGAACATGATCTCAAACCCTAATTTATAAAAGAAACTAATAATAAAATAATCAAAACATAAGAAAATAAGTAAATGAAAATGTACAAGTTTAGTTTTCTATAATATACAAGTTTTTATCACATAATTGTTTGAAATCGTCTGATAAATCCTTTTATTGATGACGATGATCATTCATTAGTCAAGTCTTTGTTAAACATTCACTTGTATTGCATCTACATTGTGGACAAACAAAACCCATGTATATTGAAAATTTGCGATATTCATATTTGCTATAAAGAGTTTTAAAATATGATGAAATTAAAAGTGTGAAGACTGAAAATACTCAGAAACCAGAAAAATTAAAATTGATACAAGTAATTTTGTGTTTATCAATTCTATTTGTAATAAGATATATTTTTTAAGAAATACAACAACTGTAAAATAAAATATCTGTAATATTCAACAGATTTCTATTAATATTATTAATTAATACAATTATTATTATTATTATTATTATTATTATTATTATTATTATTATTATTATACTTTAACTTTTTATTATTATTACCATTTCATTAACATTATTTTCGTCTATTATAATTTTATTATCAACCATTTTGTCATCATGTGTATCATCAGCATTTATATTTAAAGATCTAAAATTTATAATTGAAGAATATTAAAATATTTATTATTAAATTATCAAAAGTAGATAACATAAACTAATTATTGATAATTTAAAGTTATTTTTTTTATTGTTTGCAATTTAATTTATTAAAAATAATTCAAACTAAAATCCTCAAACATTGACCACAATTCAAACCAAATTTTAAATTTACAATTCCGCCAAAAATATTAAAACAAAACTAAACAACATACAAAAAAGGTATATTCTACATAAAAAAATAAATAAACCCAATTCAACATTCAACATTTAAATTTGTAAACCAACCTATACAGGTCGTTATACTTCCATAGAGAGTTTTTGTGAATTCAAGTATAAGAAAAATATGGTGAAAGGATTGATTTATCATTTGTAGTCTATATTTTCTACTTTAGCTCATGCAGTGAAAAGTGTTGATAAATTGATTGAGTTGTTGATTAAGAATAGGTATTTAAAATCATATTTGACGATAAAAGATACTGTTGACAAGATTCATGTTTGAGAATATCCGAGTTTAATATAACTAATTAATGTAAATTGATTGTTAGTGTAAATAATATCAAACATATAGTTAAGAATGATGAGCCTCAATTTGTGTTGGTATTGCCATATTCAGAAGGTTTTACAAAAAAGTTTAATAAGTCTTATAATTTTATATAAAGACGTGGAAATTTATTCTAACTACAATGGAAGTTTTATATTTATTTTAAGATTTGGCAAATTGATTAAATAATTAAAGAATAGTTTTCTAATAATCATCAAATTTTTTTTCATCTTCATACGCAAATATCTAACCAACCACAGGTACACACTAACTAACTAATTAATTTACCATTCACTAAACAAACCCAATTAAACTGAAAGAATATGAGTGAAAAGATTAGAAAAATGTAATTCATCTGTCTAATTATCAAAATCATTTTCCATTAATTTTATTTACCTTTACCAAAATGTTAAGAGTAGAATACACTTTTAATTAATTTTTAACGATAAATTACACAATTATTTTACATTAGTAAAATGTCATTGTTAGATGCTGTGAAAACATCATTTAATTCAAAATTTGTATTCATTCAAAGTTCAAAAATTGATTCAAATCAAAATTATATCTTTCATATTTTCGAAAATTTAAACCAATTAACAACGGCATTTATATTCTTTTTATTTAATTATTTATTTATTTAAATTTTATATTATTTAAATTTTATTTTATGTTATATTTTATTAATTAATATTTAATAATTAATATAAAAACTTATAATCAGATATTTAAAATATTTAATTTAATTTATCAAAAGTTAGTTTAAATCTTATTTTTTAATTTTAATTATTTTAAAACTTAATTTATGTCCGTTGATAATTATGTTAAAATATCTTCACATCACTCTTTAAGAAATCCTTTCATCTTCTCTATTTTTCTTTGAATCAATCTTCCATTGGCGTCTCGTAACGAAATCGTGTACCATATAAGTAATGTACAATAAGGACTATGTCCCGTGGATATTTGGCTTGAAAAAAAAACAAGGCCCCACTTATTTTATTTATTGATTTATTGTATATTGGCTGGATTTCTTGAATATTCACCGGATTAGTATATGCGCGCGTTTATTGTTTTTAATAACTATTCTTATGCGCATAAGTATCCATCAAAAAATATATATATCCCTATTTAAATATAATTAACCAATGAAATCTACTCAATTGTTAATAATTTTTAATTGAATATAATAGTAATTCATCAACTCTTAAAGTATCATTCATTTTCAGTAAATATTTTCATCTTTTAAGTATCTTTGTTTATCAGCGAATAATCCAGACTCCATTTATTTTAAGTATTTTCCAATATTTAATTCATATTTCATCTTATAATTGAGAAATTTTACCGTCTAATTTATTATAAGCAATTCTCGATTCACTGAATATTTGTTAGCTTCAATTTATATTTTACGTTATTCAATGATTGTTTTCCCTCTTCAATAAATATTTTTTCTCTCCAATGAATAAGTTCTCTCAATGAATATTTTTCCTCTTCAATGAATATTTTCCTCTTCGATGTATATTTTCTTCATTCAAACTATATTACCCTTGTAAGTTTTAATATATCAATTGATATTTCATCTATTTAGTAGATGTCTTTAGCTATCCAACTTTTTTCAGTAATTTTAACTTAATGTACTCTCCCACCAATATTATTTATTCACTGAACAATTTTCTTTATAGAATATAATCTCAACTAATTAAAATTTCATTTGTTGATTTATTATTGACTTGTCATTTTCAATGAAAATTTAATTAACTTTTAATAAATTTAATTACACCCTTCAATAGATTGGTTGTACTCGACAAAAATAAAATAATTTTAGACTATGTAAATCAATTAAAGCTTTTAGCGAAATTTTATGATAATTTTAATAATATCTAGTTTTACAATGTATTTATTTTAGTAAATTTTAATCATCTTTGTGAATGTTATAGTTTTCTATTGAAATTTAATAATTTTAGGGTTTGATTATGTTTTTATTGAAATTACTGAAGAAATGAAGTTAAATCCATAATTTTAGAAAAATTTAATTTTTTGATAATTTATTAGATTTGACATGATGTTAGGATTATGTTATATAAAAGTTAAATTTACAAACAAAATGTTTATGAAACATATATTTCTGATAATTATTTACCAATTTGAATGTTAGATTTTGAATAGTAAAGGATATTTTAATTATAATTTTATGTTCTATTTAAAAAGTTGATTAAATCAGTTGATTTTTAAAAATATTTTAGTGAAACCTAAAGTTTTAATTTATTTCACAGTAAAAAAGGGTGGTCAATTAATTACTTTCATTTTCTATTTTATTGATTTCGTGGATATCAATCACAAAAGTAGTATAATTTAGAGAGTTTTAAGAGGATGCTCAGTGTGGTTATAGTATACATATAGAAATCGTTGAATTATATCTATGGGTTGACAGGTAATTTTTATTGAATTTATATAAATTAAAAATCTAATAAATTATCAAGAATTTAATAGTTTCTAAAATTATAGACATAGTGTGGTAATCAAAATTCAAAATCAGGAAATGGATTGTTTACTTGATTCGGATGCAACAGTAAACGTAATGACCTTGAACCAGTACAAAATATTTAATAATATAGAACTTATGAAGCCCGCAAGTATCTTAAGATGCGCAAATGATAATTAATTGGAAACAAATAGGTAAAGTATTGGTGCAGATGCACTATCTAGAAGTACTTGTGGAACTTGCACACAATGCCTACTGAGTCACGAGCATGCAAAGACTGAAAAAATAAAAACACGGAGTATAAACATGTTAAAGAAAATTGTAAGTTGTAAATGGCAACAAGACGATGAGGAAATTAGAAAGATTACAGAGGATATAACACAAAAGTTCGTGTTGGAAATATATGTTTAAAGAAGGGATGGTAATGACAATAGAAGGAAACTATGGGTGCCGAAGAACAAGAAACGAGAAGTGATAAAAGAGATGCACGTATTACTATCACACGCAGAAGCTGAGAAAGTGACAAAATATATAGCTGATTATTATGATATGAAGGATATAAAAAAATCAGTGAAAGAAACAATTAACGCTTGTGAACCATGTCAAAGAACAAAGGTAATTAGGACAAAAACGAAGGAAGAGACAATTAAACTTACTGCAGATGAACCATGGGAGAAAGTATACATAGACATATCCGAAACATTCCCAGAGACGTTTAGAATGAAAAGGTATATTATTGCAATAATTGATCAATATAGCATTGTCAATATTTCATTGTCAGTAGTGAATAAACAAGATTAGAACACGATAAAAGAAACGATAAATAACAAATAGATTTTAAAGTTCGGAGCACCAAAAGAGATTTATGTAGATTGTGGAAAACATTTAAGTCAAAAGTTATAAAGGATTTCACAGAATCAATGGGAATCACAATATTTTTTTCGAGTCCGTATCACCATAATACAAATGGAAGTGTTGAAAGGCAATTTAGGACAATAAAAGATTATGTAAACGCATCAGTAAAAGTAGGGACTCGGACAAGTTGGTCAGATATATTGCCAGAAATTGAATTCACACTGAACTCAACGGTTCAAAAAAATTTGGAAAAGTCCCGTTGAGATGGTATTTGGAAGGAAAATATACAGAGAACAATGATACAGCAATAAACCGGTAAATCAAGCCACGACAAAAACACACCAGAAAGTTATAACTAAAAAAAGTTCAAAGTAGGAGATTCGGTATTAGTAAAAGTAGATTCAAGGTCAAAAGATAAAGACAGATACGAAGGTTCATACGAAGTGATTCAGGAAGCTAAAAAGAAAAGGATTTTAATAATTTATTCACAAAAATCAGTCGACATGTTGGTGTTACGGTGATCTTTATTACTCAAAATCTATTTCACTATTGTGGCACACATCGAATAAGGAATTTATATGTTTAATATTTAGTTATTTTCAAGAATCCTAGATATGCAACAGTTATTGATTTTCTTGCTCGACAAGCATACCCTAATAATTGTAATCTTCTCATCAGTACATTTCAAGATGCTACAAAATCACCACGTGGATATATATTTCTTGATTTCACACAATAATGCAATGATGATTTACGGGTAAAAACAGATATTTTCAATAAAGAAGGTGCCATGGTATATAAACAAAGTTGAAAACTTTAACATGTAAAAATGTTTAATTAATTATTATTATTATTATTATTATTATTATTATAATTATAATTATTATTATTATCATTATCCTTACTATTATCGTTATCATTATCATTGTTATTATTAAATTTTTAGTAGCGGTACATCCTTATTCCTCAGCTTTATAAAAATATTTTACCTCAATAAAAATTTAGCCGTAATTCATCCGTATTTTACAGTTTTGCGACAAAGTATTTTCCTTGATTCGAAAATTTTTAGCAGCGTACCGCCCTTATTTTACAGTTTTGTAAGCCTATTATACTAACAATTGAACAACATTTCACTTTTACTTTACTATTCTCTATAAGTGTTTTAATTAACTCGAAAATTTTGAGCAGCAATCCGCCCTTATTTTATGGTTTTAAGAGAATGTTATACTAACAATTGAACAACATTTCACTTTTACTTTACTATTTTCTATAAGTATTTTAACTAATTCGGAAAACCGATGGCTATTCAATTTAACTGTTGCAACAATTTTGCTATTTTCCCCGCTAATTTCGAAAAACCCTATTAAAAGGAGTAATAAAAAAGTCAAAAAGTTTAAATTTTAACAAATCATAGGAGTTTCCCATATTTTAATGCATTGTTAAAGGCTTCTAGTATGAAAATAATGTCTATTTTACAATCATTACCAAGTTTTGTTGTCGATGACTTACTCAAAATTCTATTAAAAGTAGTCAAAGGTAAGATTAAAATCAGTAAATCTAAAAACTAGTATTGAATAAACATCGTAAGCCTTTGTTATCGCTTGAAAATAATAAAAATCGTAAACAAATGACAAAAATCATATATAAACAACAAGGCGGTTTTATCAGAGCAATGTTACCATTAGCAATATCATTATTAGGTGGATTACAATAAACGATGGGACAATCATTACCTAATGTTAAATTTAAATTTAAATCACCTTGTTGTAATGGAGAAGATTTAGACGAACCCAGAAGACGAAAAAGGAAACGCAAAAGTGATTGTCAGATCAGCTTGCGTACAGTTTAAACAAACCGATGGGGAAAAGATTTCCAACGAGAGCTTATAAGACATTCGGTATTAATAATTTATGGAAAATGGATTTAATGGAGATGATACCGTATTCGAAGATTAACAAGGGTTTTACCAAATGTATAACAACAAAGACAAAATCTGCAGAGGAAATATCTAAATCAATAATTATAATATTTAAAAATGGGCATCCAGACAATTTGCAAATCGATTTAGGTATTATTATTATTATTATTTTATTATTATTATTATTATTATTATTATTATTATAGGTAAGGAGTTTTACAATAGTAAAGCAAATCCTGATGAAGAATTACATAAATATATTTCATTCAATTGTTTACATATATGTAAAACTATTGAATTTGTTAAAGATGGATTATTTAAATTCAGTTTGAATAATAACATTTGTGAAGTTACATTTGATAAAGATTTGGCTAATAGATTAGGATTAGATAAGCAAACATATCGGGCAAGTGCTTTTGGTGTACGCAAACCAAAAATAATAAAACTTCATACACAAATGTTCATATATACTAACATCATCAATCCTATAATTGTTGGTGATTCTTTGGTTCCTCTTTTGAACTCTGTTTGGGTTGATAAACATGACCAAGATGAAGTTGTCAATATAAATATCGATAATCCCATGTACTTACCGGTATCAACATTATGTATAAACAACATATAAATAAATTAAAAGATAACGCCAATAAAAAACCTTTCGTACGATATATTTCGATAGCACAGCTATCATCTTCAGGTACTCAAAACCAACTAAAAATATAATGAATTAACATTTAATTTAAACAAATTATTTTTTATTAATTTAATTTTTTAATAAATAAATATTTTTAAAAATATATTTTAAATTAATTTAAAATTTAAAAATTTTTTTTATATACTTATATTCTAATTTTTTAAAAATTAATGTAATTTAAAATTTTCAATTATTTTAATAATATTAAAAAAACAAACATGATTTAACATACGTAAACTATTTAAAAACATTCAAAACATTCGTAGTCACAGCACTCTGCACATTAATCTTTGGATCCAATGACCTTATCAGCAATGCTTCACATATCACTCGTTCTCAATAACTATTAAAACCTCTCAACAAAATTCTAAAATCAGACATTCCTATATCACTTTTACAGCCTCTATTGTGTTCACTAATATTGGTCAAACCCTTCAATCGACAATGCTCTAGAACTCGAGTACAGAGATGACCGGAAGTCTCTCCAATGTATGTGGCATTACACCCATTACATGTAAATTGATAAACGAGATCAGAACACAATCCAACCGGAGTTTTTGATTTATTAATAAACATATTCCGTACCTTACACGAATTAGAGACTATCTTATACTCTAAATTTCCTATCAGTTTACCCAACTTCCTCTTATAATTTGTAAAGCCTTCAGAGTACGGCAATACTAACACATATTTAGGCTCAATTATTTTATATCCATTTTTACCATCACCCAGATCAACACTCAATTCACACCCATCCGACAAATTACATTCAGACTTTCCACAACATGGATCCTTAGGATTTTTAATCAATTTATCAACAGTTTCTTTTATCATCAACAATAAAAATGATTTAGAATATCCATTCTTTATCAACAACTCAACCAATTTCACAACACTTTTTACCGAATTAGCAAAAGTAGAAGATAAAGCCCATGAACGATAAATCAATCCTTTCACCATATTTCTCTTATACTTAAATTCACAAAAGCTTTCTGGAGAAGTATAAAGACCAGTATCAGTTGGTTTTCTATAAATCTCTGTCTCATACTGTTTATCTTTGCGTTGAATTAACAAATCCAAAAACGCAATTGATGACTTTCTCTCCGCTTCACATGTGAATACAATGTTTTTATGTAAACTGTTCATAAAATGCAAAAACGGTTCTACATGTTTCTGGTTTTCAAATATAAGAAAAATATCATCCACATACCTTTTATAAACAAAAGGTTTTTCAAATTGGAAAGAAGCAATTTTCTTTTCCAAACTAGCCAAAAATATTGATGCCATCGTTGGTGCTAAAGGGGAACCCATAGCGACTCCATCTACTTGTTGATACCATTCATCATTGAAAAGAAAATTGACATTTGAAGTAGCAAATTCAAGAAGTTTTCGAAATGCCCTTCTATCCAAAATGTGATGTTCCGAATCATTTTCATTCCACAACGCACAGCATAAGTCAATCGTCTCAACCAGTGGCACATTCGTAAAAAAACTACAAACATCAAACGAAACCATAACATCATTCATACTTCGTTTTTGTAGCTTTGCAATACAAGAAACAAACTCAAAGCTATCCTTACATTCAAACTCTGATCGCATTAACGGTTTTAATAATCCATCTAAAAACTTTTCTATTTTATACTGGGTAGTACCAACCATCGAGAAAACTGGTCTCATAGGTTCACCATCTTTATGGATTTTTGGTAGCCCATATAGTTTAGCTGGATGCGATCCTATTGAACGAATAGACTTACCTACCTCTTCATCAATAAGCTTCTTCTCAATAATAAAACCATTTAAAATATTGTGCACAAACTCTTCATCCTTAAGAGGAGGCAATTTTCCATTCTTCCGACCCTTTGGCAATTTCATAAACTGAGGAGAATTTAACAAATCATTCAACTTATTTACATCATGGTCAAGAATAACTATCCCATTTCCTTTGTCAAACTTACAGATATTTATATTTTTTTTAGCTAAGTTTTTTAAAGTCATAAAATCCCTAATATTCTGCTTTTTGTTTTTATCGATATACTCCATCGTACTTTTGTTGAATTTTGTTGAGAATTTTGTTGAGAAGTTTTAATAGTTATTGGGAACGAGTGATATGTGAAGCATTGCTGATAAGGTCATTGGATCCAAAGATTAATGTGCAGAGTGCTGTGACTACGAATGTTTTGAATGTTTTTAAATAGTTTACGTATGTTAAATCATGTTTGTTTTTTTAATATTATTAAAATAATTGAAAATTTTAAATTACATTAATTTTTAAAAAATTAGAATATAAGTTTATAAAAAAAATTTTTAAATTTTAAATTAATTTAAAATATATTTTTAAAAATATTTATTTATTAAAAAATTAAATTAATAAAAAATAATTTGTTTAAATTAAATGTTAATTCATTATATTTTTAGTTGGTTTTGAGTACCTGAAGATGATAGCTGTGCTATCGAAATATATCGTACGAAAGGTTTTTTATTGGTGTTATCTTTTAATTAAATCGTTGCCAAATGTATTTAATTATTTATATATAAATAAATATTCGTGATGTTAGTGGTAAGTTTTTGAATTTAGTAAAGATACAAAAACTCATTTGACATTACATTTTCGTAAATTAGATGGCCAATAACGATATTATTAGTATGCATAGTGGTAGCCAAAGTGGTGGTGAATTACCATATTTTGTCAGTAAACAAAAAGGATCAGTATGGTTGATAACTATTGGTAGATTTGCACTTTCTATTCTTAAACGCCGTGGTAGTTTTGGTATGAAAACTGCTAAAGATGTGATAATGAATGAGCAGAAAATATTACCATCTCTGAAATCAAATGCATTATCCGAGTTAGGGAAAGTTCTACCAAGTGTTGCAGGTATGTTTCAAAAACAGGAACCTGCATCAACTCAAAAACGTAAAAGACATCATAAACATATAAACAAACGAATGAAAGGACATGGAACTATATTTCAAAAATGATTTGCGGTAAATCTGAATTGTGTTTATTTGATAGACCATCTCCCCAGGCGGTAATTGATATGGGGGCCTTTGAAGAAGTATTCCTGATGAATTCTATTATGGATAGTAGAACTGATATTGAATTTTATATTAAGGGTTCCCAAACTAAATATCTAGATTTGAACGATACATTGTTAACTGTTCAGATCAAAGTTGTAGATAAAGATAGAAAATCGTTGGGTGAACCATGTGATGTAATACCAAATAATTTCTTGTTTCATACAATGTTTAAAGATGAGTTCTCGGATTTAATAATATCATGATTGAGGGTGGTAACAGTACATATATTCACAAAGCTCTAATAGAAACTATTATAAATTACAATAGCGATACTAAAAATACATGTTTAACTCCTATAGGTTAAGGTGGTGATGACGATAGAAATAAGTGGATTAAAGGCTCGTAATTATTTCTCATGTGCTCATCATTACAACTCGATTTTATGGATCAACCAAAATATTTACTCCTAGGTGTTAATGTACACATTAGATTAAAAAGATCAGAGTCTGCATTATCTCTAACAAGTGCTACCACAGCACCAATTCTTCAATTAGTTGATGCAAAATTATTGGTGATAGAGTTCGTGTTGAGCCCTCTATATTAGCCGGTCATCAACTGGGGCTTAATTCTAAGCATGTAATATATCCATTGAAAACAAAGGAAATTGTTCGATTTGCAATTGCTAAAGATGCAGCTTCTTTCTATTAGGAACAAATATTTGGAGATAGAAGAATTCCCAACTTTATATTGGTAATATTTCAAAATGAATCTCAATATAGTGGATCATACTTAACATCGAGCTTAATTTTCAAATATTTTGGAGTAACATCGCTAATTTATCAAAAAATAGTGATTATAGAGAAACATATACTCAAGATTTCGAGTATAGTGCAGAGTCTAGTGGGAAATATGGGTTATTTCGATAAAAACTTAGTTGTGGTATAACTCTTGATGATTTTAAAAACAAATATTCATTCTTCACATTTGTTTTGGCACCCGATTTTGATTTAAATCAGAGTCAATTACCTCAAAATGTTGTAATATATGGAGTCTTTGAAAATGAGGTTCAAATAACCGCAAACAGAACCGTGTTGGTTTGAAAATGTTGGTATAAATGTATAGATAATTAATGATAATTTTTCATGGAGTAAGTTTTTTATGTATTATTAATATGATTGATGTATTTCTGTTCAGGTCTATCGAATTGGAAAACAAATACTAGGTTATGAAATTTTAGGGGTTTTCCTCTTGGTAAAATTCCATATTTACGTAATAATCAAGCTATAATCGTCAATAATAAATCGTCTAGTCTCGGTGGAGAACATTGCTTAGCAATATATATGAAACCTAGCAAGATATCTGTATTTGATCCTATGGGTTTCTATTATCCGGCTTTAATGGTTTCGAAACTACAAACAATGGGTACACCTACTGTGTATAATAAAACTATGTATCAAAAACCATGGACCTTAACATGTGGTCAACATTGTTTAGCTTGGTTATTATCCAAGCGATTTGATGTTTAATAAATGTATTAATGTTGTGTTAAGTTTTATTATTATTGTTATGTTTTATTATTATTATTATTATTATTATTATTATTATTATTATTATTATTAATATTATCATTACTATTATAATTATTATGTGTTTAATTAATTAATTTTAACAAAGCCAGTGCGTGATTACAAAGATACTGAATATTCATCACATGATTTACACTGCATGATCATCACATGACTCACAAATCCAGTGTATATTAAGTTCGTGATTAGTAACAAGGAACACTCAAGACTGTATGTAATTTACAAAGAACTACATACATCAAAATCTCTCACCTACATATTGCTAAAATGTGATTGCCTAAATCCTGAAAATTTGATTCTCTTTATAAACATGGACAATTTCCAAGTTTGTCACAACTAATTCAAAAATTTGCAAAATGTAAAGTTATTGTATCTTAAGGTAGTTATTGGTCGATAGAAAAGGTAAATTTTTATTTTATTATTATTAATATTTATTATTCATTGATTAAGGTACATTCAATGTTACTGAAAACGATATTCGAGATCACGAAGTTATTTTAATCGAAGATGATAGCGGTAAATTAATTTTAAATTATTAAATTATTATTATGAATCTTTTAAAAAATAATGTAATTATAATAAATGATGATCTGGGTAAATTTTAATTTTATTTTTCTTTATAATAAAAACATTTTAGTAGATTTGGATCATGACGAAACCTACATTTTGGGGAATAGCAATGATGCCCACATTTCTGTGGATGATGATTTTTCGAGGAATGATGATTTTTCTGAAGATAGCGATAAACGTCTGTTTTTATTCTTTTTATATTATATTATTAATATTATTATTTTAATATTATTATTTTAATTTTATTATTAACATTTATTATTATTTAATCCATTTGGATTAAATAAAAACAAATATTAATAATTTATTGAAAACTTATTGAAAATTTATAATTGATGGAAAAGTTATTGAAAACTTGTATTAGATGAAAAATTTTTGAAAACCTAAATTTATTTAAATTTGTGAAAAGTTATTGAAAAATTATATTCGATGAAAAAGTTATAATTAATGAAGAATTTTTGAAAACTTAAATTTGTGATATTTATTGAAAAAGTTCTATTTATTTAAATTTGTGGAAAATTACATTAAAGGTTATTTAAATTGATTGAAAAATTATTGAAAACCTAAATTTGTGATATTTATTTAAAAAGTTATATTTATTTGAATTTGTGATATTTATTGAAAACCTAATAATTAATGAAAGTTTATATTGATTGAAAACTTTTTTTTTGAAATAAAATTGAAATATTTTTTTTTGAATAAGTTTTTTTTTCAATCACACTATAGTCAGGGGTTATTTTTGAAAAAGAGTAAAATATAATTGGCTTGAATCGCCTAACGATAAAAAAAGTATTTCCCTTAAAATATCATAAAATTTCCTCTTAACCAATCATTTCCCTTGAAATGACATTTTCCCCCAATGCACCAACAATATACATATTGTTTGTAAAAATTTCTTTAGAAATCTATATTTAACCAAAAAGGATCCTTAAAAATCCATCATTCGGATCATATTCAATATATGTATTCAACCAATCAAATTCCCTTAAAATTATCATAAAAATATGAATTTTACCAATAAAATAAATTTTTTTTAAAGTATTACAAAATTGTTATCGATACCCATCATTTTCCATCAAAAATCACCACAATTTTGTTCTGGCAACAATTTCAAGCAATTAAAAAATTCATCAAAAATGACTTTAATCGAATAAATTCTATGTTTTCCATATAAATTAAATTATTGTAAAATCACAAAATATATATCATATTGCTCATTAAAATTAATCAGTAAATCAAGTGTAATTCAATAAAAATTACCAGTCAACCATTAGAGATAATTCAATGATTTTCATAAGTATACTGATAACCGCACTGAGCATCCCTTTAAAAATCTCTAAATTATACTACTTTTGTGATTGATATCCATGAAATCAATATTAGAATTGAAAATGAAAGTAATTATTGACCTTCTTTTTTACACTGTAAAATCAATAAAAATTTTAGGTTTCACTAAAATATTTTTAAAAATTAACTGATTTAATCAACTATTTAAATAAAACATAAAATTATAATTAAAATATCATTTACTATTCAAAATCTATCAGTCAAATTAGATTCGAATTGGTAAATAATTATCTTAAATAGATGTTTCATAAACATTTTGATCATAAATTTAACGTTTATTTAAAATAATCCTAAAATCAAGTCAAATCTAATAAATTAAGAAGAAATTAATTGTTTCTAAAATTATAGATTTACCTTAATTTCTTCAATAATTTCATTAAAAACATAGTCAAACCCTAAATCCATTAAAATTCAAAAAAAAATTTTTTTTCTTTAAAGTATTACATAATTGTTATCCATACCCAACATTTTCCGTCGAAAATCACCACAATTTGATTCTGACAACAAATTCTATCAAATAAAAAATTCATCAAAAATAACTAAAATCGAATAAAGTTTATGTTTCCCACATAAATTAAATTTCACTAAATTATTGTAAAATCATAAAATAATTAAAAATTAATCAGTAAATCAAGTATAAATTCAATAAAAATTACCAGTCAACCCATAGATATAATTCAACGATTTTCATATGTATACTGAAAACCATACTGAGCATCCTCTTAAAAATCTCTAACTTTTACTACTTTTGTGATTGATATCCACGAAATCAATAAAATGGAAAATACAAATAATTTATTGACCACCCTATTTTTTTACTGTAAAATCAATAAAAATTTTAGGTTTCACTAAAATATTTTTAAAAAGCAACTGATTTAATCAACTTTTTAAATAGAACATAAAATTATAATTAAAAAATCATTTACTATTCAAAATCTATCAGTCAAATTAGATTCGAATTGGTAAATAATTATCTAAAATATATGTTTCATAAAAATTTTGTTCCTAAAATAAACTTTTATTTAAAATAAACCTAAAATCATGTAAAATTTATTAAATTATCAAGAAATTAAGTGCTTCAAAAATTATAGATTTACCCTCATTTCTTCAATATTTTCTGCAAAAACATAATAGTCCCCAAATCCATTAAAATTCAACAGAAAACCATAAAATTTACAAAGATGATTAAAATTTACTAAAATAAATTAGATATTATTAAATATCATAAAATTTCCCTAAAATCTCTAATTGATTTACATAGTCTAAAAATATTTTATTTTTGTCGAGTACAACCTAATCTATTGAAGTGTGTAATTAAATTTATTAAAAGTTAATTAAATTTTCATTGAAAATGACAAGTCAATAACAAGTCAACAAACGGAATTTTAATTAGTAGAGATTATATTCTATAAAGAAAATTTTCAGTGAAGAAGTAATATTAGTGGAGAGTACATTAAGTGACTAAAATCGTTGAAATTACTGGAAAAAGTGGGATAGCTAAAGATATCTACTAAACAGATGAAATATCAATTGATATATTAAAACCTTACAAGGGTAATATACTTTGAATGAAGAAATTATACATCGAAGAGGAAAATATTCATTGAAGAGGAAAAATATTCATTAAAGTGAGAAAATATTAATTAAAGTGAGAAATTATTCATTGAAGAGGAAAATATTCATTGAGAGAAATTTTTCGTTGGAGAGAAAAAATATTTATTGAAGAGGGAAAACAATCATTGAATAACGTAAAATTTGAATTGAAGCTAACAAATATTTAGTGAATCGAGAATTGCTTATAATAAATTAGACGGTAAAATTTCTCAATGATGAGATGAAATATCAATTAAATATTGGATATTTACTTAAATTGACTTTCGACCCTTTAATTTACTTTAATTTACCTCTATGTACTCTAATGTATCTTAATTTACTAGAGGAACCTTAATTTACTCTAATATACTTAAATGTATTCTAATGTACTTTAATTTTTTTTAGACCCTTTAATTTACCTTAATTTACCTTAATTTACTTTAATATATTCTAATATATTCTAATGTACTTTAATTTACTTTAATTTATCTAAATTTACTTTAATATACTCTTATGTACTTTAATTTACTTTAGACTCTTTAATTTACCTTAATTTACCTTAATTTACATTAATTTACTTTAATATACTCTAATGTATCCTAATGTACTTTAATTTATCTTAATTTACTTTAGGTATTTTAAATTATTTTTATCTAGTGCCTAAATTTGCCTATGAAAATTGTGTGAACAAATATTTCAAGTGTATTTTTTACAAGCCTATAAAATACCCCTGTCAATTTTTTATCAGTAGGCGATTCAAGCCATTTTTATTTTATGCCTATAGTTACCTATAGAAAGTATTGAAACCAAATATTGCATTGTTTTTTATAACGAGTTAAAATTATCCCTGACTATATTGTGTTCATCTTAGGCGATTTGAGCCAATTTTAATTTTATGCTTTTTTTATCCTTAGGCCATTCAAGCCAATTATATTTTACTCTTTTTCAAAAATAACCCCTGACTATAGTGTGACTGAAAAAAAATTATTCAAAAAAAATTATTCAATTTTATTTCAAAAATTCGCCAAAATTTGAATTTAAAAATAAATGTTCCAAAAATTTGAATTTAAAAAAAAATCGATCCAAAAATTCGAAAAAAATTTCGAAAAAAAATACACACAAAAAAAATTAATTAAAATACACACAAAATTAATTTGGTTGATTACATCATTATGTAATGAAGATAATCCGAAAATAATCTGTAAATAACCCCCCCCCCCTCCCCCGATATTATTATGCAATGGTGTGTGATCCAAGTGTGCTCCTAACTACCTAATTTTTATAGATATTTAAATTTTAATAATAAATATATATTTTATCAGGCCGATTATATCCGAAATATTGCATCGCTTCAGCATGTCATTCGGTAAAATGTCATGGTGAATTGAAGCGATACTACGTCCATACATTCTTTGGCATCAATTTTTTCATGCACTAAATGCGAGACTGCATAAGACATAAATTATTTAGAGTTTTATAAGGGTCACTCTACCCACTAAAATCAATTTACTCTAAATAAAAAATCTCTTTTTCGAAAAATAAATAAACGAAATAATAATAATAATAATAATAACAATAATAATACAACACTTAAGAATAATAATAAACGAAATAATACATCGAGACATAATAATAATAATAATAAACGAAATCATACATGGAGACATAATAATAATAATAATAATAATAATAATAATAATAATAATAATAATAATAATAATAAACGACCTGCTGCAAATATTCATTGAATAGAACCCATAAAGGTATAAGATTCAATGTTGAACACGAAAATCTAATTCAAATCTCCCTAACAAATAAAATAATTAATAAATTAAAATCTGAAATAAACAAAATGGGGTCAGTTAAAATACAATTCACCATTCTTATACAATTCGAAAAAGATGGTGAAATTAAAGCTAACATTTTTAGTAATAAGGCAGAACTTTTTTCTGATAACTTTCTGCTTGATGGGATAACTAAATTAAATAATAAAATAGAATGTTTCACATATTTAAGGATTGGGTGGCGGGATGTTAAAATCAAAGAAATTGATTTTATATTAACTAAATATTATCCCATAAATAGACTAGCTGGCCATAGTTATATCCCCACACCAAGATCTTTATCTGGCAAAAAGGCGATAGTTAATGTTCAAAACAATGACCATCATAAACATGTTAAATCATGTTTATGTATTGTTTTTAAAAAAAACGTTTTTTAATATTATTAAAATAATTGAATTTTTAAATTACATTATTTTTTAAATTATAATATAAATAAAAATTATAATATGTATATAAATAAAATTTTAAATTAGTTAAAAGTTATTTGAATAAATTTTTTAAATATTTATTTATTACAAAATTAAATTAATAAAAAATAATTTGTTTAAATTAAATGTTAATTCATAATATTTTTAGTTGGTTTTGTGTACCTGAAGATGACAGTTATGATGTCGAAATATATCGCACGGAAAGTTTTTTATTGAAGTTATCTTTTAATTTATCAAAAATAACAAAGTCTTTTAAACATCACAATATTCAAATTCTCATAGAATTATTCGGTTTCAAAAAGTCACTAATGAAATTATCTAGTTGTATATTATTTCTAAATAATAAAAATCCTACGGAAATTAAAATGCTTAATGTATTCTGGATATGCAGGAATTTCAGATTCGCAAAATATCGAGGTGTTGTTTAATCCTACATTGATAATGCAGATAAAATTGTAATAAAAATCAAGGATAAACTGGGTGAAGTACAAAAACAATATGTTACATGTTCAAGTTGTTTAATTAATAAAGTCAATATTTTATATTTGCCATGCGGACATATCATTACTTGTTCATTGTGTTTTAAAAACTCTAATAGGTGTGAAAGTTGTGGTATAATTATTGATGAGTACCATTCTGTGTGTATGTAATAAAAATTATTTAGTTTCTAAAGAAATATAATTCAAGTTACTTTTAACTATTGTGAACATGATCTCAAACCCTAATTTATAAAAAACAACTAATAATAAAATAATCAAAACATAATAAAATAAGTAAATAAAAATGTACAAGTTTACTTTTCTATAATATACAAAGTTTTATCACACAATTGTTCAAAATCGTCTGATAAAACCTTCTATTGATGATGATTATTCAGGAGCCAGAATGTCATTGAAAATATCTTGGAATTGCTGAGTTCTTGGAATACTACGATCACTATTAATTGCATCAAGCTCTCTATGGTGTCCATAAGCTAAACTAACATTTATATCGACCCTTGCCCTCTTGTCGTCGTGCTTGTTTAACGCTATTTTAAGAAAGTACATCTAATTTATGATACACATTGGTTTTTAATTGAAATATGTGTTTGTTTTACTGATTAAAGAAATATTCTAGACAATACAAATACATATAATAAATGATCTAATTTAAAGAAATTTATATTTCATACATATTTTTGTTAAAAATCCAATTTAAGTTTAGATTATAAGGGACTAAATTACTTATAATCCAATATTTAAAAACCTAGTGGCTCAGAGTCATAATAATAAAAATTTAAAAACACAATGAAAATTTACGGTAAGAGAGGGCAATATGAAGTATATGCTTTATTATTGAGAGACCAAATCAGGTCAAAAAGTATCTGGGCTTCATAGCACAAATTAAGCCTAGCTTGTAAGGTAGTTATCCATTACAAAACCGTTAGTTGCGGACACTACAAAGTGTTATAAGCACTAAATTAATGTTTATTACTATCAAAATAATTATTTGCAGACTAGCAAGATTACAGCCGCCTATGACCGGTTTTTAATGTATTAATTACTCATGTCTTTGTTAACTATGCATTTGTATTGCAATGTCTTTGTTAATCGTTCACTTGATTTGAAACATAAATTTATCCGTGTATTTTAGAAATTTGCTATAGAGTCTAAAAATATGTTGAAATTAAAAATGTGAAAACTGAAGATACTCAGAAAGCAGAAAAACTATAATTGATATTAGTAATTCTGTGTTTATCAAATCTATTTGTTATAAGATATACTTTATAAGTAATACAACAAAACTGTAAAATAAAAATCTGTAATATTCAACAGATTTCTATTAATATTATTAATTAATACAATTATTATTATTATTATTATTATTATTATTATTATTATTATTTTTATAATACTTTAACTTTTTATTATGATTACCATTTCATTAACATTATTTTCGTCTATTTAAATTTTATTGTCAACCATTTTGTCATCATGTGTATCATCAACATTTATATTTAAAGATCTAAAATTTTTAATTGAAGAATATTAAAATATTTACTATTAAATTATCAAAAGTAGATAACATAAACTAATTAATGATAATAAGTAGTTAATTTATAAAGGTTTTATCTAAATTTTGGACTCAAATATATTTTATAAGCTAATTTTAACTTAAAGTATATATTTTGTGTGTAAATATCTAATTATGGTTCGAGTGAGTAAATTGATGCACTATGTGTAAATTAGTAACAGATGGGTATCAGGTGGGTACAATGTGAGTAAAGAGGGGGTCAACACATAATAAATCAATAAAAAGAAAACTAATTCCCCCAATATATCAATGAAAATGCAGACGGAAACTAATCTAAACAATAAAATCCCAGATATTTTATGAAAATATTTATTAAAATGTCATTCTAGCACTATTGACTTATCAAATCGGAGTCATGATATCATCTGAATTGATTTTGTATCATTGGATAATGATAATTGTATATCAAATAAAAGTTTTCAATAAAATTTTCTTCTTTATTAGCAATATAAAACTTTGCATTCTCGTGGCCAAGATATATGTGGTTATTGTTCTTAACTTGATATTCATTGTATTTAGAATTTCATTTACTAAATTACAATCTGCATCCGATATTATTGGGAGCAAGCATGAAAATTTGGTATTGATTAATTTGAGTGGCATTGAAAATTTTTAATTGATAGAAAATCTAAGAAAATGTAATATATGGCAATAATTCATCACTATCATAAATTCGATTTGCATGTCGAAATAATGATTATAGTTTTCATCGTATTTATAATATGTATGTAACCAAAGCAATGACAATGTTGCTATAAAGATTCTAAAATTATGATGAAATTAAAAATGTGAAAACTGAAGATACTCAGAAAGCTGAAAAATTAGCTATGATGTACATAATCTTAATGTATGCATGACCTCTTCATAATCTCGATGTTTGAGAAATAAATTGCATCGATTTTGCATTTTAAATGAATTGATATATTAATAAAAAATAATAAAATTCATACGGAAAAAAAGGATCAAAACAATATTAAACCAAAATTTATCTATTTTTTATGATGGAATAATAACAGTTGGAGTTCTTACGATCTATTTAGAGATGTTTTGTAATCAAGTAATTCTAAAACAAATTTCAATAGTCATACATGTTTTTGTTACAAATTAATAAATTTTATCATAATTAATTAAAATATTTAAGTAAAACAATATAAAAAGTTTTATGTAAATTTTTACAATGTTGTATCAACTTAATATTGTATCGAAGAAATGAACCAGCAAAAATTATTTAAATATTACCATCAAGTAATAAATTATTTATGTTAATTATGGTAAAGATAATAAATGTTTGAAGTAAATTATTATAAAATCATAAAATAACACATCAAGTAATAAATTATTTATGTTAATTATGGTAAAGATAATAAATGTTTGAAGTAAATTATTATAAAATCATAAAATAACACAACTTGCAAATATTACAATAAATAATTTCAACAAAATAGTTAATAATGATAATAATAAAAATAATTATATTCATAAATTTTAATAATTTGACAAATAAAATAATTTTGATATTGGATGCTAACTAAATTTTAAAAAATATTTTAATTGCGATACATAACTTGCGTACTTTATGTAATGTTCAGATGGATGAATAAGATTTTGTTAATTATGTACGATTCACGGCTTTTTATGTAAAAATACTTGAAAATGAGTCAATTATTATCAAATTAATGCTGTCCAACAAAGATATAATAGCTTGTTTTAAATATCTGATTCAATCAAATTTCCATTAATTTGTCGTAGATTTTGAATCTAATTACCAAGAAATATACATTTAAAGATGTACTCACTGTTCGATGAATGGGTTACACATCATTGTGGTATTAAATAAATCGAGACCAAAATTACTTTAAAGGGTTGATAAAAATATATCGATACAAAGTTGACATACATTTACATACAAAGTTGACACATCTGCACTCACATGATGTAACATTCACACACCTACCAATCAAAACCATGCATTATTATTGCAATTGGGTTGCAGATGAGTAATAAAAATGAATTAAACTACAGAAATAGACAATCATATATGAAAACACGATAATTATACATTGAGGTTATCAATTTTAATCAATGTGAGGTATTTATTACATATAAAATTTAACCTATTTGATACAATTTAACAGTGTTAATATGTTTGTTATGAAAACATGGGTATTTTTAGGGTGTTTCATTGAAATATATCAGTCATTGTTTAGAATTATATTAAGTTAAACATAAACCATCAAAACTTTTATTTTTGAATTATTGGAGGTTGAACTTTATTTAATAAAAAGCTGTCGTAACTTTCATCAAATTCAATTGGTAAAACAGAAAAATGTATTTTTACTACATTAGATATATACAAAATGGTATTTTTCAATATTTAAATTACAAATTTCACATTTACGAGTAGTGGTTTTGAAACAAGAAGAACAAATAATTATATGTCCACAAGGTAAATATATGATTGATACTTTGTTAATCTGGCAAATTGAACATGTCAGAAACTCTTTTCTTGATTATGCTTACAATATACTTGATTATTTGTTACCCAATTCGTAGTCACTTTCTGTTAAATTTTTAAAACGGAATTTTGTACCTAATTAATATGTATTTACCATACAATGTGTTTAATTAATAAATTGGTTATGTGTTTGAGGGCCTCGAGTTCATTGCCCAATGACTTGTTGGAAAATTGAATGAAATATTTAATTTAACAAATATAAAATAAGAAATTTTTATAAATTTTGGTATTTTTTAATATATGTTATTTTTTGAGTATTGCCAAAAATTTGTAGAAATTCTTTTGTTCATTGTCATAAAGAAAATTATATTTCATTTTACTATGATTTTAATTAAAATTCATTTTAATATTAAATAACAATGATAAAAAACAGAAATTCAAGTGAAATTATATTAAAAACAAAAATAGTTTTAGATATTTAAAACAAACAAATATCTATGTAATGCTCCTACTCGCGTATCCTTATTAGATAAGGTTTACCTCCAATTCATCCTTTATTCTCAAGTGTTCAAGGTAGGGTATTTCGATTTCAAGTAAATTTGGTAAAGTTCTTTGTTTGGTATCCTTTGCTAATATTATTCCACCGTTTTTCAATCGCTTCATGAGAAAATATCTTTGCTCGTCACTTTCATTTAGCTCCAATCCTTGCAACAAGGCTGGTAAGATTCTAGCCGGATTCTTTAATATTGTACAATTACCTTCAATATCTATTTTCTCACAATGAATGGTAATTGGCAATTCTGTTTCTGCTGAAATGGCTTTAACATTATTCTCGGTCTCACTTACCTTTCCTTTAACTTTATTTGACACACTGAGAATTGCCATTGATTTAATCACAGTTTCCGTTTTAACTTCAGTAACGAATGGATCAAAGCGTCTAAATTTATCTGGCGAAGAATTGGATTTGATTTCAACATTGAGCATTTCTATGTTTTCGTTGACAACAATTACACAGGTCGGTGTAAATGCGAGACTGATGAAATTTGTTAGTGGGTGCCAAAACCAGAAACTTTGAAACACCAGTAAACCAGCAGCAGCTGCCATATTTATATTGCCATTTGTGGTTTCTAATGATATTTTGACATTTCTTCCTCCTGCATTCAAGATTCCCATTGCCATTGTTGCTCCGAATTTAGTCATTGTTTCCTCTCGCGGATTTGAAACTGTTTCCATAATCTTGTTTCGAAAATCAACTGATTTAGGATTGATACTTTTTGTTTGTTGCATAAACAACATTGACATTGCAATGTAGGCTCCTTGTTTCACAAATGCTTCAGAATCACCTAAAAGAGGTTCAATAATATCTATTGCTTCTCTCAATGGTGACCCAGCACAGCCAATACCAATGGCCATCGCAACTCCATATCTGACATGAGGATTATGTGAATCACTCAAAAGTGCCAATGTTGACACAATATGCTTAGGATTTCTGAATTGAACAAATCCAATAGCTGTCACTGCCCACCGACGGACATCATCACTTTTATCAGAAGCGGCTGCTTTTAATAGTTTTCTAATGACTTTACTATTTCCTGTTCCACAATATGCCATGGCGATGGTTGCCATTGCTGCCCATCTGAGAATAGGATTTTGTTCACATATTAATTCTTCAATAACAGCATCTGCATCCTCCCCTTTACCAAACATCAGTAACGCTATTCCCAATGCTAATCCTCGAGATATTTTCTCGTGAGTAGTTTCCTTGGCATAAGTTATCATTTCTTTAACAATCTCATTGCATCCTCGGCCTAACATCACTAGCCCTATCGAGATTGATGCAGCTTCACCCGTTACTGCGTTATCATCAAATAAGGATGATTTGAGTTTATCATAAATAGTTTCATGTCCTGTTCCCATAGCCGATAAACCAAGGCCTAAGCAGCACCCATGTTTTAATGCTTCGTAATTTGGTCCGTCTAACTTTGACAATAAATAATCTATTACCTCGGCATTGCCATGATTAGCATGAATAAGCCCCATTGCATAGAGTGCCCCTCCTTCACGATACATATTTTTTTCGATACTGCTTTCATTTTCATTTGGCAGAAACTTTGATAAAACATTTCGAGCATTGGTCTCATTTCCTCTATGAATTAATCCTAATGAAGAAATGCTAGTAAACCTTGCCCAATTAGTAGCTTTATTGGTCCACTCTTCATGATTATCGAGAAATGTATTATTTGTCGTTCCATAATTTGTGAGTCCATTTGCTAACAAGACTGCATTATCTATGATTGAATTCTTCGAGGAGTCCTTCAACTTATCCAAGATGCCCATGTCAATGTGGGCCTGTCGAATCAGGAAATTTGAATGCAACTCAATAACCTTTGTCCTGGATAAAATAGATATCAGCTTATGACGCCTCTTTTCTATTTCAATATCTTTTTCAATTAGTTCTTTATCTAATTTTATTTTCTTAGTAGGAGACTCGTAATAATATTCATGATCATCATTTGATTTGCAGACATCCTCAAAATCCCCACTTAATCTTGAAGAATAATTTAATGACGAAATGATGTTGGCTAGAAATTCTTGATTAGGATCATCGGCCAAATCAAACGCCACTTGATATGCTACAAGGGACATTTCATTTGCTTCCGAAATCATATGTTCGAAGGTCTCGGCGATTCTCTTGAAGTCGTTCAATAGAATCAAGATCCGATAAATGCTCATGTAATCAGCCATTGGCTTCCTCGTGCTTATTTCGAATAACTTCTTTAGTATTTCATCTCGATATTTTATAATTTTGGAAGTTCTCAATGCGGTTTCTAGTGCGTACTTGAATGCGTCTTCTACACAATTAGCATTCTCTATAGCTCTGACTAAAATGTCTAATCTGTAGCATTCCAATGCTATTCCAATTACTTTGAAATGATGATGATTTTCAAAACTTTTGTCAAACATTTTGTTGATAAATTGTTCAAGTTTATTCATGAGAAAATATTTGGCCTTCTTTTCTTCTAGTCTCTCCGTTCTCTTTAATAAAATATATTTTGTAATGGCCTCATTATTAATTTTGTCGACATATTCAATCTCTGAATCACCATAAAAGTCCTCCTCTGACACAAGAGCATAATTTAAAGCTTCGTCAAATTCGCCAAGATGGTAATAAATCTTTGAAACTAAAAGCGCTGTTAACTTTCGATGTGAAAAGTTTTCATTTTCTGTCAAAGATTCTAATTTTGGAATTTCCTCTGCTAATTCATGCCAGAACTCACAGACGGTTTCTATTAGATTTCTCAGAACACAGCTTGGAATCTCGTTCAATTTCTCATTGTACATTGATAATATCGAAATCATATTTGAAAGATAATATAATAATATAATTTATTATTTAAACGAATTATATTAAAAATTTATATTAATAAATATATAAAATTTACTCATTAGAATTATTTTAATAATTGTATAATATATTATAAATTATAATAGATAGGATTTATTAAATAATTAAAATAATTAATTAATATTTAAAAATAGTTAAAAATATATTAAAATTATAAATATTTAAATAATAATTAAATCTTATAATTAATTAAAGAAATTACTATTAGAAAATATTTTTTTTATTTTATCAAACTTTATAACAAAGCAATAAATAATTAAGTTTAAATTGATATAAAAATATTTTGTTAAAATTAAAATATTATAATATTTATTATTTTCAGAAGATTTTTTCAAAAAGTTTTCCATGTAGCAAATTTTAAAATATAATTTCAAAATATCAAGTAAATCTTGCAAATTTTATTGTATTCTTTTATTTATAAATACGTAGTGTTTTAAAATATAAATTTTTGAAATAATTGAAATTTAATAACAATATATTAAATAATTCGTGCATAATAATTTATGAGTACATTTACTTGAAATTTTAAAACTATTTATCCTGAAAGATACCATTTAAACACGGATTGTACGATTTATTTAAACAATTTTCCTAATCTTTAAAATAGAAATTAAAAGATTAAATAATTATGGGAAACTTGTAATATGTGACGCTTTGGTGATACGATCACTGGATATAAAACATTTAAAGAAATTTTCCTAATCTATCAAATACCTAAATTTTGTAAGTAATTTTTTTTAATTTTAATTTTATTTTAGAAAATAAATAACTATATGAGAAAAAGTAATTTTAAAATTATAATTGATATAGTTTAAATATTATTTTAGATTATTTGAGTGGAAACGATTTCAACAATTGTAAATCATAAAGTTCTAAATTATTCAGAAATATTATTATCTAATTAATTAATAATTTAATAAATATTTAATTAAATTTTAAATTTTAAATTTTAAATTTTAAAATGTTTATTATAAGGACTTTTTTTGTTTTTCATCTTTGATTTCTTTATAAGTGACATAAAAGTTTTATATTTTTAATTACAAGATACATTTTATTTGGTCCTGAAATCATATATAAAAAATCTCTTGAAGTCATTCAAAAGAATCAACATCCGATAAATGCTCATGTTATCAGCTATCGGCTTCCTTGAGTTTATTTACAATAACTTCTTTAGTATTTCATCTCGATATTTCATAATTTTGGAAGTCCTCAATGCGATGTAATGTTTTCCAATTTTTCATCATTTGGCATATCACTTTTATATTTATGTTTGGACGAAAAGTACTTTTATCCCTCACATAAGCAACACACCACACGGTTTCCATTCTCAATACATCCATTGTTCTCTTTCCATATATGTTGAAATAATCTCACTTTTTCTGCCTTTGGTTCGGCCATGGTTAAAAATCACAAAAAAGAATTATATTCAACATTATATAATTATTATATTATAATATATTTATTTACCAAATAAGTTTTGCGCTTGAAATGAAAATATAAAATGAAACATTGAAACATAACTTGATATTTATTTTCAGAAAAGCAACATAAAATTGATCAATTTTTCTACTAATTTAAAAATTCTAAAGTCGTTATAAAAACAATTGCATAGAAATGATTTAATTTTATATGGAATTGTTGTAACCAAAATATACATTTATTGTTTTGGAAACTATTTTACAATTTCGAAGCGGGTAACATGAAATGATGCTTTGGGTCTCTCCGTGACCCATGGGTCATAGTTTGCCGAGTGCTCCTATGCATATTATAGATTTAATAATCATTAAACTCAAATTTTATTGATTTTTAAAATATATTTTTATTTGATTTATTTTTTCAATTAATTTCAATAGATATTTTGAAGTTTTAAAAATATTTTATAATAAATCTTATTTTATAAAAATTTAAATTTTAACTACCTGTAAATTAAAAAAAATGAAATTTACAAATTATTTAACTTAATAGTTTAATGCATGTGGAAACAACACTAACAATCCACATTCTCATATTTACTTGTGAAACTAATTAAAAACATTCAAAACGCCTGTGTTCACAACATTGGCTACATTTCTTTTCAGATCCAGTGATATATATATCCAATGCTGAACAAATTGCACGTTCCCAATAATTATTAAATCTTTATTAAATTACACATTGCTTATTGATGAAATAAAAACCGTTGAAATAAATCATAAACGTGTGCTTTAGTGACACTTTCTTATAATATCTTTAGAGATTAATATAGAATTGTAAAAGTAATAATATTGTTTTTAAATTTAACATCTTTCAAAAATGTATCTTAACAACAATTATTAATTATAAAATAAATAATATTAGGTATTTTGCAAGATTCTCCAAATATTTTAAAATTATTTTATAGAAACCATTTTTAAGAATCATTTGAAAAAAAAATTATAAAATTAAAATTTTGACAAGCTTTGATTTTTGATAAGCTTTGCTAAAATAAAAACCAAAGTATTTTATAGTAACTTTTTATATTATTAATACGAGACTTATATTAATAATAAAATCTTTAAATATTCCAAGAAACTTTAAAATTATAAAAAATATTTAAACAATAATTAAATATTTAACAAATTTGTTGCTGATTAAATGTTTATTGTAGGAGATTGTGATTTAATCATCAATACGTTACACAAAATTATTTCCCACTTAACAAGTAGAACTGGTAGAAAAGGTTTGAAATATAAAAGTTAAGAATCTCTGGTCTAAAACATACTGTCTATTAGCTACTGACTTTTATTAAGTTGTAAGTGCTGATTTTGACAGGAGCAGTTCAGATAATGAAACAAACTATTGATCAAGTTGATAAAGACATGGAAATAAAGAAAATTTGAGAATGAAAGTAGACCATTTGTGAAAAAGGTAAATAAAATTTACCCTGAAAATTACATAAATTGCAAATTTATGAATGCATTGCCAATTAAAAATTTAAAAATCCGATGTAATATACAAAAATATCATCAAAAAAATTCTATGACCTTGAATTTAGATAATTTAAATAATAATTTACATATAAATTAAATTATTTTTAATTTTAAAATTATTTCATTTAAATTTATAAATAATTTATTTTTATGCATAAATAAATTTGTTTTTTTTAACATAAAACAGTCAGAATTTTGTTGAAATTATTAAACCGTTTTATTATAAAATGTTGTGATATTCCTGCAAAATTCTGTCAATAATAAATTGAGATTTATTATTTTGTATTGTTTATGTAATTTGTTGTTGGATTCGACATGCATTAGAATAAACAAATAACTTTAAATGACGTTCGGGAATTTTCAATACTATCGGAGCCAAAGACGATATTGTATTATAAGAGGTGTATAATAAATAGGAATTCATTTTTATTTCAGTTTTTATTGTTTTAATGAACCAACAACGATGAAATACAGAGATTTTTTCATTAAACTAATAATTTTTGTGGAGGATGGCCTTCACCAAGGGGTCTATGGTAAAATCTAGTTTCTAAATAGTGTATAGTATAATTTTGTTATATTTGTATATACATTTTTCCCGAAAAACTACTTCAATTTTAACATTTTGTTATTGAAACATTACATTGGAAAACATATTTGATCACATATCTCAATTAAGGTATTTCGTATTTTCAGAAAATCGACAGTATTTTCTACAGTGACACAAAATTTGTAAAGTTCATGGGAACTTGGGAAATTTTGATGAAATAATTGACTTTGGATTGTAGTTCTGTGTTTTGAAATTTTATGAAAGTAAATATTTATATCTTACAAGAATTGCAGAAATATTAAATCTCTTATAATATGGAAAGAAATATTTCAAAAAAATAGTAAACTATTTAAAATTTAAAGTGAATAATAAATAAAATTTTGGGGAAAATGTTTTTTTATTTCAAAATTAAATCTAAATCCAACCAAAAAGCAAATAATTCAAGGGCACTCAGAGGCAGTCAAACTGCTGATTTTGCACAATTGTGATATTGAGTCACTTGATATGGTACATTTTGATGATAACATATATATAAAATTAGTTTACAGAATTAAAATTTATAAAAAGTAAAAAATTAATGTGAAGTATGGTCCTGATGTTCTGAACATAGTGTTTTTATACGTGATTGGATTATTGACAAAGACACTCTTAATTCGTCTTCAACCGATAGCAATCTTTATCAATTTTTAAAACTTTATTCCGTTGAGTGCAGAAAAACTAATTCACACAAATAAGAAGTGAAAAAAACAAATAACTTGTTAGAGATTTTTTGATATACTTATCCAAAAGTAAGTAACTTGAATTTAATTCTTGATGTTCGATCATTTTGCATTTCGAAAATTCTTTTTCCTCTTTTAATTCTGGTGTGTTGTGTCAAGTTCACTGTCAAACGGATTACGCACCCAATTGAAATGGACAATAATAATTTCTTTTTCAGCTTCATCTCCTAACATGGTTCTCACCATTGTTTGACAAGCAGGTAAAATAAGGCTTTCAGCTATTATGTGTGACTCTCTTTTTTTGCATTAAGCTCAGCAATATTATAAATTGAGTAAGATAATAAAATAAAATTTCTCTTAATACAAGTGACAAAAATTAAACATTTTCTTGATTATAATAAACTTGCAAACCATAATGTTAAAAATCATAACTTAATATTTTACTTATAAATGTCAGTAAAATATTCTCTTAATTTAAAAAAAATAAAGATACTTCGTGAGATAAGATAAAATTATAATTATATAAATAATAAAGAAATTTTTAATTATTTCATTTAATTTAAATATAAATTATAAATAATTTCCACAATTTTACAAAATCATAAAAAAATAGTTTAATAGTTTACTTAGTAATAATTTATATATATTACTAAATGGTTTTAAAATTTTATACACATTTATAAACTTTTTTAAACAGAAATAATAAGATTAATATTGCAAGTTTAAACGTTTTTAGTTATGAAATAACCCAAGAAAAGTAGGAAAGGTTTGCTTGAAACTATGAGAAAATAAAATATACAACACCATAAAAAATATTAAATAAAAAATCCATGTATTTGAAAAATTAATTTTCAATAATCTTTTTAATTTAATTATTTCAAAATATTGAGTATACTAAATACATTTTTGATTTAAAATATATTTATTTATATTAACAACATATTATACATATAAAAACAAAGTTTTTTAGTAAATATTGATGAAAAATATCTTTTAAATAACATATAATAATTTTAAATATTTTGTGGTTTTAATTCATGAAATTAAAAAAAATGAAAATATTTTAAAATTCTTTTAGTTATTTTGAATAATATTCAGTAAAATAAAATAAAAAATATAATTAAATTATTTTAATATAAAAACAAATAAAAATTGGATTTTAAATTTCGTTTTGTACATTTTTCAAAACTCACCCAAAATTTGTGTCAAATTTTAACGAAAAATCTTTGTTTTCACTTGGAACATATACATTCATACAGATAATCACATTTATATATAAAAGTTAATTACATAATTTATTAAAATAAAATTTAAAAATATTTTAAATAAAAATTGACAAATAATTAATTAAATATTATAGAATTCTATTTAGAAATATAAGTAATTGAATTAAAATAATTCCCAAAAAAATTTTTATAACAAATATAATGTAAAATATTTTGTGGTTTCAATAAAAATTAATTTAAAAAATGAAAATATTAAAAAATTCATTTGTATTTTGCATAATATTCAGTAAAATAAAATAAAATATAATTAAATTATTTTAAAATAAAAATAAATAAAATTTGGATTTTAAATTTCAATTGAATTGACTTACAGTTATTTTATACACATTTAAATATTATATATTAATTATAACAAAATACATATTTTTATTATTTCATTTTAAAAACATAAATTAGAGATTTTATTTTTATTAATTTTTTAAAATTTAATTTTTAATTAAAATATATTTGTTTATATTTACAACATATATTGTGTATATATTTTGATATCAGACTTAATAATGACTAATGAAAACTTCGTTGATTGTAACCTAAGGTTCTTTGAATATTTAGAAAACTCAATTGGAAAAGATATGATGACACCTTCATTCTTGAAATGTGGTTTTGATGAAGCAGTGATGTCAACGGTTGCCAATAGACCTGCAACATCAAAGCCATTTATCGTTTACATGCATGATTCTAATGATGATATGCATAGTTTATTTTTTATGGAAAATGTTTGCAATGAGATCGTTTGTGAATATCTTATCAAAGAAGATTGGCCAATTTGGCCGATAGATCTCTCCAATCAAAATGAAAAACAACAATTTTTCAATTTGATGAGCAATCGTCTTGAAGCCAAGGAAATATTTGCGTACCCCTTACCAATGTTGATGATGTGTATAAGAGAAGGATTGAGTACTTTCATTACAGAATATATGTGCAGTCCAGATCCAATGATGAATGTTGGGAAATTATTCGACTGTGGTGGTGCATTTCAAACAGATAAAGAATTAAAAATTAATATGATTAATAGTATTAGAGAAAAATCGTCTATTGCAAAAAAGAAGAAAGAAGCTGAATTAGAAGAAAATAGACAAAAGGAAGAACTAAAGAGAAAAGCTAGGTTGGAAGAACAAGAAAGAATTGAGAAAGAAAATCTTCGACTGGTTGAAGAATCCAATCGAAGCAATGCCATTGAATTTGCAAAGAGTCAACTTGTTGATGTTTCTCCATCTCATTCCAATTTCATATTTAGAATACGTTTACCGAACGGACAAATCCTTAACCGAGAATTCAGTGAAACACAGACCGTAAATGATGTTCTATATTTCATTGAATCGACTGGACATCTGAGATCAGAAATAAAGGTCATGTTTTCTTATCCAGCTAAAAACATGTGCGAGATAAATGATAAATTGGTGGCATTGAAAGATTGTGGAGCGAGTAAACGTGAAGCTGTGAATGTTCAGAAATTATAGAAATATACATTTCATATGAAAATTTGTTTTATTGTCATTACGTTTACTGTTGCATCCGAATCAAGTAAACAATCCATTTCCTGATTTTGAATTTTGATTACCACACTATGTCTATAATTTTAGAAACTATTAAATTCTTGATAATTTATTAGATTTTTAATTTATATAAATTCAATAAAAATTACCTGTCAACCCATAGATATAATTCAACGATTTCTATATGTATACTATAACCACACTGAGCATCCTCTTAAAACTCTCTAAATTATACTACTTTTGTGATTGATATCCACGAAATCAATAAAATAGAAAATGAAAGTAATTAATTGACCACCCTTTTTTACTGTGAAATAAATTAAAACTTTAGGTTTCACTAAAATATTTTTAAAAATCAACTGATTTAATCAACTTTTTAAATAGAACATAAAATTATAATTAAAATATCCTTTACTATTCAAAATCTAACATTCAAATTGGTAAATAATTATCAGAAATATATGTTTCATAAACATTTTGTTTGTAAATTTAACTTTTATATAACATAATCCTAACATCATGTCAAATCTAATAAATTATCAAAAAATTAAATTTTTCTAAAATTATGGATTTAACCTCATTTCTTCAGTAATTTCAATAAAAACATAATCAAACCCTAAAATTATTAAATTTCAATAGAAAACTATAACATTCACAAAGATGATTAAATTTACTAAAATAAATACATTGTAAAACTAGATATTATTAAAATTATCATAAAATTTCGCTAAAAGCTTTAATTGATTTACATAGTCTAAAATTATTTTATTTTTGTCGAGTACAACCAATCTATTGAAGGGTGTAATTAAATTTATTAAAAGTTAATTAAATTTTCATTGAAAATGACAAGTCAATAATAAATCAACAAATGAAATTTTAATTAGTTGAGATTATATTCTATAAAGAAAATTGTTCAGTGAATAAATAATATTGGTGGGAGAGTACATTAAGTTAAAATTACTGAAAAAAGTTGGATAGCTAAAGACATCTACTAAATAGATGAAATATCAATTGATATATTAAAACTTACAAGGGTAATATAGTTTGAATGAAGAAAATATACATCGAAGAGGAAAATATTCATTGAAGAGGAAAAATATTCATTGAGAGAACTTATTCATTGGAGAGAAAAAATATTTATTGAAGAGGGAAAACAATCATTGAATAACGTAAAATATAAATTGAAGCTAACAAATATTCAGTGAATCGAGAATTGCTTATAATAAATTAGACGGTAAAATTTCTCAATTATAAGATGAAATATGAATTAAATATTGGAAAATACTTAAAATAAATGGAGTCTGGATTATTCGCTGATAAACAAAGATACTTAAAAGATGAAAATATTTACTGAAAATGAATGATACTTTAAGAGTTGATGAATTACTATTATATTCAATTAAAAATTATTAACAATTGAGTAGATTTCATTGGTTAATTATATTTAAATAGGGATATATATATTTTTTGATGGATACTTATGCGCATAAGAATAGTTATTAAAAACAATAAACGCGCGCATATACTAATCCGGTGAATATTCAAGAAATCCAGCCAATATACAATAAATCAATAAATAAAATAAGTGGGCCTTGTTTTTTTTTCAAGCCAAATATCCACGGGACATAGTCCTTATTGTACATTACTTATATGGTACACGATTTCGTTACGAGACGCCAATGGAAGATTGATTCAAAGAAAAATAGAGAAGATGAAAGGATTTCTTAAAGAGTGATGTGAAGATATTTTAACATAATTATCAACGGACATAAATTAAGTTTTAAAATAATTAAAATTAAAAAATAAGATTTAAACTAACTTTTGATAAATTAAATTAAATATTTAAATATCTGATTATAAGTTTTATATTAATTATTAAATATTAATTAATAAAATATAACATAAAATAAAATTTAAATAATATAAAATTTAAATAAATAAATAATTAAATAAAAAGAATATAAATGCCGTTGTTAATTGGTTTAAATTTTCGAAAATATGAAAGATATAATTTTGATTTGAATCAATTTTTGAACTTTGAATGAATACAAATTTTGAATTAAATGATGTTTTCACAGCATCTAACAATGACATTTTACTAATGTAAAATAATTGTGTAATTTATCGTTAAAAATTAATTAAAAGTGTATTCTACTCTTAACATTTTGGTAAAGGTAAATAAAATTAATGGAAAATGATTTTGATAATTAGACAGATGAATTACATTTTTCTAATCTTTTCACTCATATTCTTTCAGTTTAATTGGGTTTGTTTAGTGAATGGTAAATTAATTAGTTAGTTAGTGTGTACCTGTGGTTGGTTAGATATTTGCGTATGAAGATGAAAAAAAATTTGATGATTATTAGAAAACTATTCTTTAATTATTTAATCAATTTGCCAAATCTTAAAATAAATATAAAACTTCCATTGTAGTTAGAATAAATTTCCACGTCTTTATATAAAATTATAAGACTTATTGAACTTTTTTGTAAAACCTTCTGAATATGGCAATACCAACACAAATTGAGGCTCATCATTCTTAACTATATGTTTGATATTATTTACACTAACAATCAATTTACATTAATTAGTTATATTAAACTCGGATATTCTCAAACATGAATCTTGTCAACAGTATCTTTTATCGTCAAATATGATTTTAAATACCTATTCTTAATCAACAACTCAATCAATTTATCAACACTTTTCACTGCATGAGCTAAAGTAGAAATATAGACTACAAATGATAAATCAATCCTTTCACCATATTTTTCTTATACTTGAATTCACAAAAACTCTCTATGGAAGTATAACGACCTGTATAGGTTGGTTTACAAATTTAAATGTTGAATGTTGAATTGGGTTTATTTATTTTTTATGTAGAATATACCTTTTTTGTATGTTGTTTAGTTTTGTTTTAATATTTTTGGCGGAATTGTAAATTTAAAATTTGGTTTGAATTGTGGTCAATGTTTGAGGATTTTAGTTTGAATTATTTTTAATAAATTAAATTGCAAACAATAAAAAAATAACTTTAAATTATCAATAATTAGTTTATGTTATCTACTTTTGATAATTTAATAGTAAATATTTTAATATTCTTCAATTATAAATTTTAGATCTTTAAATATAAATGCTGATGATACACATGATGACAAAATGGTTGATAATAAAATTATAATAGACGAAAATAATGTTAATGAAATGGTAATAATAATAAAAAGTTAAAGTATAATAATAATAATAATAATAATAATAATAATAATAATAATTGTATTAATTAATAATATTAATAGAAATCTGTTGAATATTACAGATATTTTATTTTACAGTTGTTGTATTTCTTAAAAAATATATCTTATTACAAATAGAATTGATAAACACAAAATTACTTGTATCAATTATAATTTTCCTGGTTTCTGAGTATTTTCAGTCTTCACACTTTTAATTTCATCATATTTTAAAACTCTTTATAGCAAATATGAATATCGCAAATTTTCAATATACATGGGTTTTGTTTGTCCACAATGTAGATGCAATACAAGTGAATGTTTAACAAAGACTTGACTAATGAATGATCATCGTCATCAATAAAAGGATTTATCAGACGATTTCAAACAATTATGTGATAAAAACTTGTATATTATAGAAAACTAAACTTGTACATTTTCATTTACTTATTTTCTTATGTTTTGATTATTTTATTATTAGTTTCTTTTATAAATTAGGGTTTGAGATCATGTTCACATAGTTAAAAGTAAGTTGAATAATATTTCTTTAGAAAAAAAATAACATTTATTATATATATTATATATTACATTACACATATATTACACATATATTACATTACCTATTAGAGTTTTAAAAACATGATTAACAAATAATGATATGTCTACATGGCAAATATAAAATATTGACTTTATTAATTAAACAACTTGAACATGTAAGATATTGTTTTTCTACTTCATCCAGTTTATCCTTGATTTTCATTTCGATTTTATCTGCATTATCAAAGTAGGATTGAATAACATCTTGATGTTTACTAAACCTGAAATCCATGCATACCCAGAATATATCAAGCATATTAATTTCTGTAAGATTTATATGATTTAGAAATAATATACAACTAAATAATTTCATTTGTGACTTTTTGAAACCGAATAGTTCTATGAGAATTTGAATATTGTGATGTTTAAAAGACTTATTTATTTTTGATAGTAATAAATAATCATAGGTTTCTGTCAACAGTCTATCGATTATTAAAGATGTCTGATTCCAATCAATACTAAATTCTGGTATCTTAATTTAGAAGATTATTACAATTATTAAAAATAAAATAAAACCTCTGTATGATAAATTGGTGATTCTGAAATATTTAATGTCATTTTATGAGAGTAAATATTATTTTACACTATATATATATATATATATATATATATATATATATATATATATATATATATGTGTGTTTTCAATGTCTTTGTTACACAACAATAATATTATTAAACGTTGCACGCACATGACTTATAAAGATATGATCAATAGGATGAATGAATAATAAGGACATGATCAATATAAGAGTAACAAGCACATGAGACATAGGAAATTATTATTAAAATATTGTAATAATAATACTAATAATATTAATAATAATAAAACGTGTATCTATAATAATAATAAAAATTAAAAAATATTTATAGCTATAACATTACTTATAAAAATAAATAATAGAATAAAAATAAAATTAAATAATATTAATAATTAAAACACTACTTATAAAAATATATAGTAATTTTGAATTTAAATTTTTTTTAAATAATATAACCTTGAGAAAATATGATGAGTCATTCAATGGCTTTGAATAAATTTTGAATGATCTTGAACAATTATTATGACTCATCCAATGACCTTTCATGAGTCATAGTCTTTGTTTAAATGCCTTGAAAATATAATGAGCCACCCAATGACCTTGAATGATTCATTGTCTTTGACTCAAGAAAAAATTGTACTTTAGGACTTTGAAAAATTTCCTTTCAGCACGGGGAGGGTGTGTGCTGAAGATGACATGTGCTGGAGGTGACACATCCCACTACTCAATGCATTGAGATATGGTAAACTGCGTTCAAATTTCATGGTTACTATTTTCAATCAATTATTATTGTTTATAATTTTATCCACTTCTTTTTCTTTAAATTCTTATTTAAATTCTTTTTTAGAATCTTCTTTACGATTATTTGTGACGATATAAATAAAATAAATTTTTAATTTGCTCTTTTTACGAGTTTATTTTGATGTGTTTATTTGTTGAGTATTAATTTTTATTAAGTATTTACTAGGTTCGATTAATGTTGTTGAAATAATTTTATTATTATTATTATTATTATTATTATTATTATTATTATTACTATTATTATTATTTTTACTACTATTATTATTAATATTTACTTTAAAATTTCATAAAATATATAAAATATTTCAATTTTAAAATATATTTGTTTTTTATATAAAAACATGTCCTAAACATTTTAAGTTTAAATGATTTTGTGTAGAAAAATTTCAATATTAAAATACATTTTCAATCTTACATTTAAAAACTCAATTTCAACTTAAAAGATATTAAAAATTAATTACAATAAAAATTCGAAAACTAAAATTACATTCAAAAAAAATTAATATTAAATTAATAGTTCGAAAAAAATTTAAAATCAATAAAAATAAATTCAAAAAATGTGCCAAAAATTTGAATTTAACAAAAATGCACCAAAATTTATCAAAATAAAGATGCGCACACAAAATTAATTATCTTGATCACATAATTATGTAATCAAGATAATTTGTGATTAATTACGACATTAAGTAATTTAATCCGTCGCCGACAAGGAGATAGGGGGGTTGGGGGTTGTACTCGTGTGTTAAATGGCAGAGTGCTCTTTATCTACCTACTTATAGTACAACTTTAAATTATTTCCTGATAAATAAATGAAGGTAAATAATTTTAAAAATGTGGGCTGCTCAAATTTTGGAGACAATAATTAACTTCTCATAAATAGAATCAGGAAGACAAGATCTTTAAAAGATCAATAACCCTAATTTATAACAGAAATATAAGAAGTAACACCTTTCATTGTTATTGAGGCACCCGAAAGTGAAAATACAATGAGAAGTAATACTAGTAATGTAGCTCATTCGCTCACAATTTTCAACCACTGTGTACATCACTAACATGGTAGTTTTCAGGGGTACACTGTTGGTAGATAGGAAAAATCTATAAACAACACTAGTTAATTTTAAACAAGATATCCCTTAACCGTCAACATTTTTTATACTTTGCATTGCTTAATCCAATATAATTTACTTAGTGATTTCGCAAACCCTACTGGTTAAAGGATTGTACATCTATGTTAGTGTATTGATAAACCTTAAAATGGAATCACGTGTTTTAACTATATATATATATATATATATATATATATAGATGTGTGTGTGTGTGTGTTTTTATTATTTTCAAAATACTAGATTTAAAAATTAATAACAGATTTTGATCATAGAAAAATATGATACTGATAATCACTGTCTTTTTATTAATATATTCTAATTTTGGGAGTATACCCTTTTAGGTGCTGGAGTTTATCCTCGCCGTTCGACCTCTGCAAAATAAACATAATATATCCGTTGATGATTACATAAAAAATAACTTTTCTTTTTAAATAATTAGTTGATAAAGACCACCCTTAGAGTTATTTACCAAGCTAAATGGTTATCTGCGATATTTCACTTGATTTAGGATAAAAATTTCCCCTCGATCTTCCTACAATGTAATTTAAAAATATTGTTATCATATTAAGTGGCCCAGGCAAGATTTTGAGCATGAACCAAGAAAATACGGTTCTGCCATTGTAACGATAACGAATTAAAATCAAAAACGAGTCAAACGATTTGTACAAAATTTTGCACATTAATTTTCAGAACCAACAACCGTATCAACAACGATTCACACATTACACGTTCCTTATAATTAATTGGTTTTTAATAAAATTTTAAAATTAAACACCTATATGTGTACATTTATACTGATCAATCCCTACAGTCGACAATGTTCAAGAGCTTGATTACAGAGAGGGTGGCAAGACTTTCCGATTGATAAACAAAATTCTAACACAATCTAACTGAAGATTTTGACTTATTAAGAAACATATCGTATATTTTATAAGCATTAGAGACGAATTTATAATCTTATAATTTAAATAATAATATTATTATTGTTATATTTTTATCAAATTGTCTAAAGTTCGGTGATAAATGAGAAGATATATATTTATATCAAAATTATTTGTGAATTTTACAGTGCAATCTTGTCAATATCAAAATGAATATCAGCTAATCAGTGAAACGCAGAAATATTTTAATACGGCCGTCTGGTTCAAATTTCGAGGAAGATGGAAAATCCAGCCCCAAAGCTATTGAACAGTGTTTTCAAACAAAAGAACAATTTCAACAAAGTTCATTATATTCAAAACTTCAGACAGTTCTCCACAGCATCTAATAAATGTAAGTCTATTTATTTTTTTTTATACCTAACATTACATCCGACTCTCAAATATACGGAAAAGGGACCCGAATAAAATATAATGTTTTACAAATAAAAAGAACTTATCGCTTTTTGTGATTTTTTCAAAAATCCATATATTCCATATATTAAAATCCATATATTATATATTCGTTCCTTTTGTTCATTACTACCATTATCTACAAAAAGTGACTTTTCATAAATAAGATAAGTTCCCCATATTAAGTATCTTTTGGTTAAATGAGTCCCAACTTGAGCAATAGCAACTTCAAAACAATGTCTAATTTCATCTTTATCAGTTAAATATCCTAACATAAATTGGCAATATTCAAACCATACATCGACACTTGCACGAATGAATACCGCACGTATGAAATCTTTGTCTAAATTAATAGACTTTTCATCAATGATCCAACCAATCCACATTTCAGGGGACAATGGATAATAAATATGCAAAGTTTCTCTTGATTCTCTTGCTTCAATCATCTTTTCTGAATGTTGTAGTGATTAACTAACTTGCAATGAGAATCATAATCAAAAGGATTTTTAAAACATTTTCTCTATGCATATCGATTTTCATAATTTCCGCTGAAAATTCTTCTGATTCCGAATCACTACTAGATAAATCATTATCGATCATATGAAAAATTTTTAAAATATGTTTTCTTCATAAGAAAAATTCGTTTTATTGTTTGCAATTTAATTTATTAAAAATAATTCAAACTAAAATCCTCAAACATTGACCACAATTCAAACCCAATTTTAAATTTACAATTCCGCCAAAAATATTAAAACAAAACTAAACAACATACAAAAAAGGTATATTCTACATAAAAAAATAAATAAACCCAATTCAACATTCAACATTTAAATTTGTAAACCAACCTATACAGGTCGTTATACTTCCATAGAGAGTTTTTGTGAATTCAAGTATAAGAAAAATATGGTGAAAGGATTGATTTATCATTTGTAGTCTATATTTTCTACTTTAGCTCATGCAGTGAAAAGTGTTGATAAATTGATTGAGTTGTTGATTAAGAATAGGTATTTAAAATCATATTTGACGATAAAAGATACTGTTGACAAGATTCATGTTTGAGAATATCCGAGTTTAATATAACTAATTAATGTAAATTGATTGTTAGTGTAAATAATATCAAACATATAGTTAAGAATGATGAGCCTCAATTTGTGTTGGTATTGCCATATTCAGAAGGTTTTACAAAAAAGTTTAATAAGTCTTATAATTTTATATAAAGACGTGGAAATTTATTCTAACTACAATGGAAGTTTTATATTTATTTTAAGATTTGGCAAATTGATTAAATAATTAAAGAATAGTTTTCTAATAATCATCAAATTTCTTTTCATCTTCATACGCAAATATCTAACCAACCACAGTTACACACTAACTAACTAATTAATTTACCATTCACTAAACAAACCCAATTAAACTGAAAGAATATGAGTGAAAAGATTAGAAAAATGTAATTCATCTGTCTAATTATCAAAATCATTTTCCATTAATTTTATTTACCTTTACCAAAATGATAAGAGTAGAATACACTTTTAATTAATTTTTAACGATAAATTACACAATTATTTTACATTAGTAAAATGTCATTGTTAGATGCTGTGAAAACATCATTTAATTCAAAATTTGTATTCATTCAAAGTTCAAAAATTGATTCAAATCAAAATTATATCTTTCATATTTTCGAAAATTTAAACCAATTAACAACGGCATTTATATTCTTTTTATTTAATTATTTATTTATTTAAATTTTATATTATTTAAATTTTATTTTATGTTATATTTTATTAATTAATATTTAATAATTAATATAAAACTTATAATCAGATATTTAAAATATTTAATTTAATTTATCAAAAGTTAATTTAAATCTTATTTTTTAATTTTAATTATTTTAAAACTTAATTTATGTCCGTTGATAATTATGTTAAAATATCTTCACATCACTCTTTAAGAAATCCTTTCATCTTCTCTATTTTTCTTTGAATCAATCTTCCATTGGCGTCTCGTAACGAAATCGTGTACCATATAAGTAATGTACAATAAGGACTATGTCCCGTGGATATTTGGCTTGAAAAAAAAACAAGGCCCCACTTATTTTATTTATTGATTTATTGTATATTGGCTGGATTTCTTGAATATTCACCGGATTAGTATATGCGCGCGTTTATTGTTTTTAATAACTATTCTTATGCGCATAAGTATCCATCAAAAAATATATATATCCCTATTTAAATATAATTAACCAATGAAATCTACTCAATTGTTAATAATTTTTAATTGAATATAATAGTAATTCATCAACTCTTAAAGTATCATTCATTTTCAGTAAATATTTTCATCTTTTAAGTATCTTTGTTTATCAGCGAATAATCCAGACTCCATTTATTTTAAGTATTTTCCAATATTTAATTCATATTTCATCTTATCATTGAGAAATTTTACCGTCTAATTTATTATAAGCAATTCTCGATTCACTGAATATTTGTTAGCTTCAATTTATATTTTACGTTATTCAATGATTGTTTTCCCTCTTCAATAAATATTTTTTCTCTCCAATGAATAAGTTCTCTCAATGAATATTTTTCCTCTTCAATGAATATTTTCCTCTTCGATGTATATTTTCTTCATTCAAACTATATTACCCTTGTAAGTTTTAATATATCAATTGATATTTCATCTATTTAGTAGATGTCTTTAGCTATCCAACTTTTTTCAGTAATTTTAACTTAATGTACTCTCCCACCAATATTATTTATTCACTGAACAATTTTCTTTATAGAATATAATCTCAACTAATTAAAATTTCATTTGTTGATTTATTATTGACTTGTCATTTTCAATGAAAATTTAATTAACTTTTAATAAATTTAATTACACCCTTCAATAGATTGGTTGTACTCGACAAAAATAAAATAATTTTAGACTATGTTTATCAATTAAAGCTTTTAGCGAAATTTTATGATAATTTTAATAATATCTAGTTTTACAATGTATTTATTTTAGTAAATTTTAATCATCTTTGTGAATTTTATAGTTTTCTATTGAAATTTAATAATTTTAGGGTTTGATTATGTTTTTATTGAAATTATTGAAGAAATGAAGTTAATTCTATAATTTTAGAAAAATTTAATTTTTTGATAATTTATTAGATTTGACATGATGTTAGGATTATGTTATATAAAAGTTAAATTTACAAACAAAATGTTTATGAAACATATATTTCTGATAATTATTTACCAATTTGAATGTTAGATTTTGAATAGTAAAGGATATTTTAATTATAATTTTATGTTCTATTTAAAAAGTTGATTAAATCAGTTGATTTTTAAAAATATTTTAGTGAAACCTAAAGTTTTAATTTATTTCACAGTAAAAAAGGGTGGTCAATTAATTACTTTCATTTTCTATTTTATTGATTTCGTGGATATCAATCACAAAAGTAGTATAATTTAGAGAGTTTTAAGAGGATGCTCAGTGTGGTTATAGTATACATATAGAAATCGTTGAATTATATCTATGGGTTGACAGGTAATTTTTATTGAATTTATATAAATTAAAAATCTAATAAATTATCAAGAATTTAATAGTTTCTAAAATTAAACACATAGTGTGGTAATCAAAAGTCAAAATCAGGAAATGGATTGTTTACTTGATTCGGATGCAACAGTAAACGTAATGACCTTGAACCAGTACAAAATATTTAATAATATAGAACTTATGAAGCCCGCAAGTATCTTAAGATGCGCAAATGATAATTAATTGGAAACAAATAGGTAAAGTATTGGTGCAGATGCACTATCTAGAAGTACTTGTGGAACTTGCACACAATGCCTACTGAGTCACGAGCATGCAAAGACTGAAAAAATAAAAACACGGAGTATAAACATGTTAAAGAAAATTGTAAGTTGTAAATGGCAACAAGACGATGAGGAAATTAGAAAGATTACAGAGGATATAACACAAAAGTTCGTGTTGGAAATATATGTTTAAAGAAGGGATGGTAATGACAATAGAAGGAAACTATGGGTGCCGAAGAACAAGAAACGAGAAGTGATAAAAGAGATGCACGTATTACTATCACACGCAGAAGCTGAGAAAGTGACAAAATATATAGCTGATTATTATGATATGAAGGATATAAAAAAATCAGTGAAAGAAACAATTAACGCTTGTGAACCATGTCAAAGAACAAAGGTAATTAGGACAAAACGAAGGAAGAGACAATTAAACTTACTGCAGATGAACCATGGGAGAAAGTATACATAGACATATCCGAAACATTCCCAGAGACGTTTAGAATGAAAAGGTATATTATTGCAATAATTGATCAATACAGCATTGTCAATATTTCATTGTCAGTAGTGAATAAACAAGATTAGAACACGATAAAAGAAACGATAAATAACAAATAGGTTTTAAAGTTCGGAGCACCAAAAGAGATTTATGTAGATTGTGGAAAACATTTAAGTCAAAAGTTATAAAGGATTTCACAGAATCAATGGGAATCACAATATTTTTTTCGAGTCCGTATCACCATAATACAAATGGAAGTGTTGAAAGGCAATTTAGGACAATAAAAGATTATGTAAACGCATCAGTAAAAGTAGGGACTCGGACAAGTTGGTCAGATATATTGCCAGAAATTGAATTCACACTGAACTCAACGGTTCAAAAAAATTTGGAAAAGTCCCGTTGAGATGGTATTTGGAAGGAAAATATACAGAGAACAATGATACAGCAATAAACCGGTAAATCAAGCCACGACAAAAACACACCAGAAAGTTATAACTAAAAAAAGTTCAAAGTAGGAGATTCGGTATTAGTAAAAGTAGATTCAAGGTCAAAAGATAAAGACAGATACGAAGGTTCATACGAAGTGATTCAGGAAGCTAAAAAGAAAAGGATTTTAATAATTTATTCACAAAAATCAGTCGACATGTTGGTGTTACGGTGATCTTTATTACTCAAAATCTATTTCACTATTGTGGCACACATCGAACAAGGAATTTATATGTTTAATATTTAGTTATTTTCAAGAATCCTAGATATGCAACAGTTATTGATTTTCTTGCTCGACAAGCATACCCTAATAATTGTAATCTTCTCATCAGTACATTTCAAGATGCTACAAAATCACCACGTGGATATATATTTCTTGATTTCACACAATAATGCAATGATGATTTACGGGTAAAAACAGATATTTTCAATAAAGAAGGTGCCATGGTATATAAACAAAGTTGAAAACTTTAACATGTAAAATGTTAATTAATTATTATTATTATTATTATTATTATTATTATTATTATTATTATAATTATTATTATTATCATTATCCTTACTATTATCGTTATCATTATCATTGTTATTATTAAATTTTTAGTAGCGGTACATCCTTATTCCTCAGCTTTATAAAAATATTTTACCTCAATAAAAATTTAGCCGTAATTCATCCGTATTTTACAGTTTTGCGACAAAGTATTTTCCTTGATTCGAAAATTTTTAGCAGCGTACCGCCCTTATTTTACAGTTTTGTAAGCCTATTATACTAACAATTGAACAACATTTCACTTTTACTTTACTATTTTCTATAAGTGTTTTAATTAACTCGAAAATTTTGAGCAGCAATCCGCCCTTATTTTATGGTTTTAAGAGAATGTTATACTAACAATTGAACAACATTTCACTTTTACTTTACTATTTTCTATAAGTATTTTAACTAATTCGGAAAACCGATGGCTATTCATTTTAACTGTTGCAACAATTTTGCTATTTTCCCCGCTAATTTCGAAAAAACCTATTAAAAGGAGTAATAAAAAAGTCAAAAAGTTTAAATTTTAACAAATCATAGGAGTTTCCCATATTTTAATGCATTGTTAAAGGCTTCTAGTATGAAAATAATGTCTATTTTACAATCATTACCAAGTTTTGTTGTCGATGACTTACTCAAAATTCTATTAAAAGTAGTCAAAGGTAAGATTAAAATCAGTAAATCTAAAAACTAGTATTGAATAAACATCGTAAGCCTTTGTTATCGCTTGAAAATAATAAAAATCGTAAACAAATGACAAAAATCATATATAAACAACAAGGCGGTTTTATCAGAGCAATGTTACCATTAGCAATATCATTATTAGGTGGATTACAATAAACGATGGGACAATCATTACCTAATGTTAAATTTAAATTTAAATCACCTTGTTGTAATGGAGAAGATTTAGACGAACCCAGAAGACGAAAAAAGAAACGCAAAAGTGATTGTCAGATCAGCTTGCGTACAGTTTAAACAAACCGATGGGGAAAAGATTTCCAACGAGAGCTTATAAGACATTCGGTATTAATAATTTATGGAAAATGGATTTAATGGAGATGATACCGTATTCGAAGATTAACAAGGGTTTTACCAAATGTGTAACAACAAAGACAAAATCTGCAGAGGAAATATCTAAATCAATAATTATAATATTTAAAAATGGGCATCCAGACAATTTGCAAATCGATTAAGGTATTATTATTATTATTTTATTATTATTATTATTATTATTATTATTATTATTATTATTATTATTATAGGTAAGGAGTTTTACAATAGTAAAGCAAATCCTGGATCGTCTCAAAATAAATCATTACTCTGTACATTCTCAATACAAAGCCGCCCATGATGAAAGATGTAACTGGACATTGAGGGACAGATTGAAGAAATATTTCGTACCTCAAGGTAATAAAATATGGTTAAATGTATTACCGAAAATACTTGTTAGTTATAATAATTCATTACATCGAGGTCTGATTGGTTTGAGACCCGTAGATATCTGCTCAAAAGCACCAGTACGATCTAAAAAAGTTGTTAAAATTACAAAACCAAAATATAAAGTTGGTGATCAATGTTAGAACTTGTAAAATATCTGCTTCACCTTTCATTTAAAATTTCGACACGAATTGGAGTGATGAGGTATTTCAAATTACTAAAATTAATACTAAACAGAGTCCTGTAATGTATGTTATTAAAGATAGTGATAACAATTTAATACAATTGAAATTCTATGAACAGGAATTAAAAGTTATTTCCAAACCTACAGTGTTCAGAATTCAGAAAATACTGAAAATTAAAATGGTGGATAAGGATAAACAATACTGTGTCAAATGGCATGGATATCAAAAATCCTCATGGATATCATCAAAAGACCTAGTAAAGTGAGTTTCTATACTATTTTACCGAGCAATAGTTGCCCACTAATGGTAAAGTTGCTTTGCAAGACTTTACATTTGTGTACAATACATTCCAATTTTATAGTCATTGTAAAATCGGTTACAAGAGGAATGTTCGCAAAACAAGTAGAGATATTTTCTCAATCAATAATTTTTAACGATATTATCATATCCCGAATCAATTGTTAGATGAACATTGTCAAATATTTTACAGATATGGATTAAATATTAGTTGTGACTTTTCTCCATTTACAATAATATTTGAAAATAATAATGATACCAAGCGAATGGATAGTGATAAGCTTAACATTGTTGTTACTGAGAAGGATTATCTATTACGTTTCAATGCTTTTGAAGAAAACAATGTAATGACAGAAGAAATCAAAATATCTGTATCATATATTAATGAAGTTGATGATACATTTACAGTTACTAAAGATTTATATATTGAAACACTTGAAGAATTACATAAATATATTTCATTCAATTGTTTACATATATGTAAAACTATTGAATTTGTTAAAGATGGATTATTTAAATTCAGTTTGAATAATAACATTTGTGAAGTTACATTTGATAAAGATTTGGCTAATAGATTAGGATTAGATAAGCAAACATATCGGGCAAGTGCTTTTGGTGTACGCAAACCAAAAATAATAAAACTTCATACACAAATGTTCATATATACTAACATCATCAATCCTATAATTGTTGGTGATTCTTTGGTTCCTCTTTTGAACTCTGTTTGGGTTGATAAACATGACCAAGATAAAGTTGTCAATATAAATATCGATAATCTCATGTACTTACCGGTATCAACATTATGTATAAACAACATATAAATAAATTAAAAGATAACGCCAATAAAAAACCTTTCGTACGATATATTTCGATAGCACAGCTTTCATCTTCAGGTACTCAAAACCAACTAAAAATATAATGAATTAACATTTAATTTAAACAAATTATTTTTTATTAATTTAATTTTTTAATAAATAAATATTTTTAAAAATATATTTTAAATTAATTTAAAATTTAAAAATTTTTTTATATACTTATATTCTAATTTTTAAAAATTAATGTAATTTAAAATTTTCAATTATTTTAATAATATTAAAAAAACAAACATGATTTAACATACGTAAACTATTTAAAAACATTCAAAACATTCGTAGTCACCGCACTCTGCACATTAATCTTTGGATCCAATGACCTTATCAGCAATGCTTCACATATCACTCGTTCCCAATAACTATTAAAACCTCTCAACAAAATTCTAAAATCAGACATTCCTATATCACTTTTACAGCCTCTATTGTGTTCACTAATATTGGTCAAACCCTTCAATCGACAATGCTCTAGAACTTGAGTACAGAGATGACCGGAAGTCTCTCCAATGTATGTGGCATTACACCCATTACATGTAAATTGATAAACGAGATCAGAACACAATCCAACCGGAGTTTTTGATTTATTAATAAACATATTCCGTACCTTACACGAATTAGAGACTATCTTATACTCTAAATTTCCTATCAGTTTACCCAACTTCCTCTTATAATTTGTAAAGCCTTCAGAGTACGGCAATACTAACACATATTTAGGCTCAATTATTTTATATCCATTTTTACCATCACCCAGATCAACACTCAATTCACACCCATCCGACAAATTACATTCAGACTTTACACAACATGGATCCTTAGGATTTTTAATCAATTTATCAACAGTCTCTTTAATCATCAACAATAAAAATGATTTAGAATATCCATTCTTTATCAACAACTCAACCAATTTATCAACACTTTTTACCGAATTAGCAAAAGTAGAAGATAAAGCCCATGAACGATAAATCAATCCTTTCACCATATTTCTCTTATACTTAAATTCACAAAAGCTTTCTGGAGAAGTATAAAGACCAGTATCAGTTGGTTTTCTATAAATCTCTGTCTCATACTGTTTATCTTTGCGTTGAATTAACAAATCCAAAAACGCAATTGATGACTTTCTCTCCGCTTCACATGTGAATACAATGTTTTTATGTAAACTGTTCATAAAATGCAAAAACGGTTCTACATGTTTCTGGTTTTCAAATATAAGAAAAATATCATCCACATACCTTTTATAAACAAAAGGTTTTTTCAAATTGGAAAGAAGCAATTTTCTTTTCCAAACTAGCCAAAATATTGATGCCATCGTTGGTGCTAAAGAGGAACCCATAGCGACTCCATCTACTTGTTGATACCATTCATCATTGAAAAGAAAATTGACATTTGAAGTAGCAAATTCAAGAAGTTTTCGAAATGCCCTTCTATCCAAAATGTGATGTTCCGAATCATTTTCATTCCACAACGCACAGCATAAGTCAATCGTCTCAACCAGTGGCACATTCGTAAACAAACTACAAACATCAAACGAAACCATAACATCATTCATACTTCGTTTTTGTAGCTTTGCAATACAAGAAACAAACTCAAAGCTATCCTTACATTCAAACTCTGATCGCATTAACGGTTTTAATAATCCATCTAAAAACTTTTCTATTTTATACTGGGCAGTACCAACCATCGACAAAACTGGTCTCATAGGTACACCATCTTTATGGAGTTTTGGTAGCACATATAGTTTAGCTGGCTGCGATCCTATTGGACGAATAGACTTACCTACCTCTTCATCAATAAGCTTCTTCTCAATAAAACCATTTAACATTTTTTGCACAAACTCTTCATCCTTAAGAGGAGGCAATTTTCCATTCTTCCGACCCTTTGGCAATTTCACAAACTGAGGAGAATTTAACAAATAATTCAACTTATTTACATACACATCATGGTCAAGAATAACTATCCCATTTCCTTTGTCAAACTTACAGATATTTATATTTTTTTTTAGCTAAGTTTTTTAAAGTCATAAAATCCCTAATATTCTGCTTTTTGTTTTTATCGATATACTCCATCGTACTTTTGTTGAATTTTGTTGAGAATTTTGTTGAGAAGTTTTAATAGTTATTGGGAACGAGTGATATGTGAAGCATTGCTGATAAGGTCATTGGATCCAAAGATTAATGTGCAGAGTGCTGTGACTACGAATGTTTTGAATGTTTTTAAATAGTTTACGTATGTTAAATCATGTTTGTTTTTTTAATATTATTAAAATAATTGAAAATTTTAAATTACATTAATTTTTAAAAAATTAGAATATAAGTATATAAAAAAAATTTTAAAATTTTAAATTAATTTAAAATATATTTTTAAAAATATTTATAAATTAATAAAAAATAATTTGTTTAAATTAAATGTTAATTCATTATATTTTTAGTTGGTTTTGTGTACCTGAAGATGACAGTTATGATGTTGAAATATATCGCACGGAAAGTTTTTTATTGAAGTTATCTTTTAATTTATCAAAAATAACAAAGTCTTTTAAACATCACAATATTCAAATTCTCATAAAATTATTCGGTTTCAAAAAAGTCACTAATGAAATTATCTAGTTATATATTATTTCTAAATAATAAAAATCCTACGGAAATTAAAATGCTTAATGTATTCTGGATATGCAGGAATTTCAGATTCGCAAAATATCGAGGTGTTGTTTAATCCTACATTGATAATGCAGATAAAATTGTAATAAAAATCAAGGATAAACTGTGTGAAGTACAAAAACAATATCTTACATGTTCAAGTTGTTTAATTAATAAAGTCAATATTTTATATTTGCCATGCGGACATATCATTACTTGTTCATTGTGTTTTAAAAACTCTAATAGGTGTGAAAGTTGTGGTATAATTATTGATGAGTACCATTCTGTGTGTATGTAATAAAAATTATTTTGTTTCTAAAGAAATATAATTCAAGTTACTTTTAACTATTGTGAACATGATCTCAAACCCTAATTTATAAAAAACAACTAATAATAAAATAATCAAAACATAATAAAATAAGTAAATAAAAATGTACAAGTTTACTTTTCTATGATATACAAAGTTTTATCACACAATTGTTCAAAATCGTCTGATAAAACTTTCTATTGATGATGATTATTCAGGAGCCAGAATGTCATTGAAAATATCTTGGAATTGCTGAGTTCTTGGAATACTACGATCACTATTAATTGCATCAAGCTCTCTATGGTGTCCATAAGCTAAACTAACATTTATATCGACCCTTGCCCTCTTGTCGTCGTGCTTGTTTAACGCTATTTTAAGAAAGTACATCTAATTTATGATACACATTGGTTTTTAATTGAAATATGTGTTTGTTTTACTGATTAAAGAAATATTCTAGACAATACAAATACATATAATAAATGATCTAATTTAAAGAAATTTATATTTCATACATATTTTTGTTAAAAATCCAATTTAAGTTTAGATTATAAGGGACTAAATTACTTATAATCCAATATTTAAAAACCTAGTGGCTCAGAGTCATAATAATAAAAATTTAAAAACACAATGAAAATTTACGGTAAGAGAGGGCAATATGAAGTATATGCTTTATTATTGAGAGACCAAATCAGGTCAAAAAGTATCTGGGCTTCATAGCACAAATTAAGCCTAGCTTGTAAGGTAGTTATCCATTACAAAACCGTTAGTTGCGGACACTACAAAGTGTTATAAGCACTAAATTAATGTTTATTACTATCAAAATAATTATTTGCAGACTAGCAAGATTACAGCCGCCTATAACCAGTTTTTAATGTATTAATTACTCATGTCTTTGTTAACTATGCATTTGTATTGCAATGTCTTTGTTAATCGTTCACTTGATTTGAAACATAAATTTATCCGTGTATTTTAGAAATTTGCTATAGAGTCTAAAAATATGTTGAAATTAAAAATGTGAAAACTGAAGATACTCAGAAAGCAGATAAACTATAATTGATATTAGTAATTCTGTGTTTATCAAATCTATTTGTTATAAGATATACTTTATAAGTAATACAACAAAACTGTAAAATAAAAATCTATAATATTCAACAGATTTCTATTAATATTATTAATTAATACAATTATTATTATTATTATTATTATTATTATTATTTTTATAATACTTTAACTTTTTATTATTATTACCATTTCATTAACATTATTTTCGTCTATTATAATTTTATTATCAACCATTTTGTCATCATGTGTATCATCAACATTTATATTTAAAGATCTAAAATTTTTAATTGAAGAATATTAAAATATTTACTATTAAATTATCAAAAGTAGATAACATAAACTAATTAATGATAATAAGTAGTTAATTTATAAAGGTTTTATCTAAATTTTGGACTCAAATATATTTTATAAGCTAATTTTAACTTAAAGTATATATTTTGTGTGTAAATATCTAATTGTGGCTCGAGTGAGTAAATTGATGCACTATGTGTAAATTAGTAACAGATGGGTATCAGGTGGGTACAATGTGAGTAAAAAGAGGGTCAACACATAATAAATCAATAAAAAGAAAACTAATTCACCCAATATATCAATGAAAATGCAGACAGAAACTAATCTACACAATACAACCCCAAATATTTTATGAAAATATTTATTAAAATGTCATTCTAGCACTATTCACTTATCAAATCGGAGTCATGATATCATCAGAATTAATTTTGTATCATTGGATAATGATAATTGTATATCAAATAAAAGTTTTCAATAAAATTTACTTCTTTATTAGCAATATAAAACTTTGCATTCTCGTGGCCAAGATATATGTGGTTATTGTTCTTAACTTGATATTCATTGTATTTAGAATTTCATTTACTAAATTACAATCTGCATCCGATATTATTGGGAGCAAGCATGAAAATTTGGTATTGATTAATTTGAGTGGCATTGAAAATTTTTAATTGATAGAAAATCTAAGAAAATGTAATATATGGCAATAATTCATCACTATCATAAATTCGATTTGCATGTCGAAATAATGATTATAGTTTTCATCGTATTTATAATATGTATGTAACCAAAGCAATGACAATGTTGCTATAAAGATTCTAAAATTATGTTGAAATTAAAAATGTGAAAACTGAAGATACTCAGAAAGCTGAAAAATTAGCTATGATGTACATAATCTTAATGTATGCATGACCTCTTCATAATCTCGATGTTTGAGAAATAAATTGCATCGATTTTGCATTTTAAATGAATTGATATATTAATAAAACATAATAAAATTCATACGGAAAAAAGGGATCAAAACAATATTAAACCAAAATTTATCTATTTTTTATGATGGAATAATAACAGTTGGAGTTCTTACGATCTATTTAGAGATGTTTTGTAATCAAGTAATTCTAAAACAAATTTCAATAGTCATACATGTTTTTGTTACAAATTAATAAATTTTATCATAATTAATTAAAATATTTAAGTAAAACAATATAAAAAGTTTTATGTAAATTTTTACAATGTTGTATCAACTTAGTATTGTATCGAAGAAATGAACCAGCAAAAATTATTTAAATATTATCATCAAGTAATAAATTATTTATGTTAATTATGGTAAAGATAATAAATGTTTGAAGTAAAATATTATAAAATCATAAAATAACACAACTTGCAAATATTACAATAAATAATTTCAACAAAATAGTTAATAATGATAATAATAAAAATAATTATATTCATAAATTTTAATAATTTGACAAATAAAATAATTTTGATATTGGATGCTAACTAAATTTTAAAAAATATTTTAATTGCGATACATAACTTGCGTACTTTATGTAATGTTCAGATGGATGAATAAGATTTTGTTAATCATGTATGATTCACGGCTTTTTATGAAAAAATACTTGAAAATGAGTCAATTATTATCAAATTAATGCTGTCCAACAAAGATATCATAGCTTGTTTTAAATATCTGATTCAATTGAATTTCCATTAATTTGTCGTAGACTTTGAATCTAATTACCAAGAAACATACATTCAAAGATGTACTCACTGTTCAATGAATGGGTTACACATCATTGTGGTATTAAATAAATCGAGACCAAAATTACTTTAAAGTGTTGATAAAAATATATCGATACAAAGTTGACATACATTCACATACAAAGTTGACACATCTGCACTCACATGATGTAACATTCACACACCTACCAATCAAAACCATGCATTATTATTGCAATTGGGTTGCAGATGAGTAATAAAAATGAATTAAACTACAGAAATAGACAATCATATATGAAAACACGATAATTATACATTGAGGTTATCAATTTTAATCAATGTGAGGTATTTATTACATATAAAATTTAACCTATTTGATACAATTTAACAGTGTTAATATGTTTGTTATGAAAACATGGGTATTTTTAGGGTGTTTCATTGAAATATATCAGTCATTGTTTAGAATTATATTAAGTTAAACATAAACCATCAAAACTTTTATTTTTGAATTATTGGAGGTTGAACTTTATTTAATAAAAAGCTGTCGTAACTTTCATCAAATTCAATTGGTAAAACAGAAAAATGTATTTTTACTACATTAGATATATACAAAATGGTATTTTTCAATATTTAAATTACAAATTTCACATTTACGAGTAGTGGTTTTGAAACAAGAAGAACAAATAATTATATGTCCACAAGGTAAATATATGATGGATACTTTGTTAATCTGGCAAATTGAACATGTCAGAAACTCTTTTCTTGATTATGCTTACAATATACTTGATTATTTGTTACCAAATTCGTAGTCACTTTCTGTTAAATTTTTAAAACGGAATTTTGTACCTAATTAATATGTATTTACCATACAATGTGTTTAATTAATAAATTGGTTATGTGTTTGAGGGCCTCGAGCTCACATTTCATTGCCCAACGACTTGTTGGAAAATTGAATGAAATATTTAATTTAACAAATATAAAATAAGAAATGTTTATAATTTTTGGTATTTTTTAATATATTTTATTTTTTGAGTATTGCCAAAAATTTGTAGAAATTCTTTTGTTCATTGTCATAAAAAAAATTATATTTTATTTTTCTATGATTATGATTAAAATTCATTTTAATATTAAATAACAATGATAAAAAACAGAAATTCAAGTGAAATTATATTAAAAACAAAAATAGTTTTAGATATTTAAAACAAACAAATATCTATGTAATGCTCCTACTTGCGTATCCTTATTAGATACGGTTTACCTCCAATTCATCCTTTATTCTCAAGTGTTCAAGGTAGGGTATTTCGATTTCAAGTAAATTTGGTAAAGTTCTTTGTTTGGTATCCTTTGCTAATATTATTCCACCGTTTTCCAATCGCTTCATGAGAAAATATCTTTGCTCGTCACTTTCATTTAGCTCCAATCCTTGCAACAAGGCTGGTAAGATTCTAGCCGGATTCTTTAATATTGTACAATTACCTTCAATATTTATTTTCTCACAATGAATGGTAATTGGCAATTCTGTTTCTGCTGGAATGGCCTTAACATTATTCTCGGTCTCACTTACCTTTCCTTTAACTTTATTTGACACACTGAGAATTGCCATTGATTTAATCACAGTTTCCGTTTTAACTTCAGTAACGAATGGATCAAAGCGTCTAAATTTATCTGGCGAAGAATTGGATTTGATTTCAACATTGAGCATTTCTATGTTTTCGTTGACAACAATTACACAGGTCGGTGTAAATGCGAGACTGATGAAATTTGTTAGTGGGTGCCAGAACCAGAAACTTTGAAACACCAGTAAACCAGCAGCAGCTGCCATATTTATATTGCCATTTGTGGTTTCTAATGATATTTTGACATTTCTTCCTCCTGCATTCAAGATTCCCATTGCCATTGTTGCTCCGAATTTAGTCATTGTTTCCTCTCGAGGATTTGAAACCGTTTCCATAATCTTGTTTCGAAAATCAACTGATTTAGGATTGGTACTTTTTGTTTGTTGCATAAACAACATTGACATTGCAATGTAGGCTCCTTGTTTCACAAATGCTTCAGAATCACCTAAAAGAGGTTCAATAATATCTATTGCTTCTCTCAATGGTGACCCAGCACAGCCAATACCAATGGCCATCGCAACTCCATATCTGACATGAGGATTATGTGAATCACTCAAAAGTGCCAATGTTGACACAATATGCTTAGGATTTCTGAATTGAACAAATCCAATAGCTGTCACTGCCCACCGACGGACATCATCACTTTTATCAGAAGCTGCTGCTTTTAATAGTTTTCTAATGACTTTACTATTTCCTGTTCCACAATATGCCATGGCGATAGTTGCCATTGCTGCCCATCTGAGAATAGGATTTTGTTCACATATTAATTCTTCAATAATAGCATCTGCATCCTCCCCTTTACCAAACATCAGTAACGCTATTCCCAATGCTAATCCTCGAGATATTTTCTCGTGAGTAGTTTCCTTGGCATAAGTTATCATTTCTTTAACAATCTCATTGCATCCTCTGCCTAACATCACTAGCCCTATCGAGATTGATGCAGCTTCACCCGTTACTGCGTTATCATCAAATAAGGATGATTTGAGTTTATCATAAATAGTTTCATGTCCTGTTCCCATAGCCGATAAACCAAGGCCTAAGCAACACCCATGTTTTAATGCTTCGTAATTTGGTCCGTCTAACTTTGACAATAAATAATCTATTACCTCGGCATTGCCATGATTAGCATGAATAAGCCCCATTGCATAGAGTGCCCCTCCTTCACGATACATATTTTTTTCGATACTGCTTTCATTTTCATTTGGCAGAAACTTTGATAAAACATTTCGAGCATTGGTCTCATTTCCTCTATGAATTAGTCCTAATGAAGAAATGCTAGTAAACCTTGCCCAATTAGTAGCTTTATTGGTCCACTCTTCATGATTTTCGAGAAATGTATTATTTGTCGTTCCATAATTTGTGAGTCCATTTGCTAACACGACTGCATTATCTATGATTGAATTCTTCGAGGAGTCCTTCAACTTATTCAAGATGCCCATGTCAATGTGGGCCTGTCGAATCAGGAAATTTGAATGCAACTCAATAACCTTTGTCCTGGATAAGATAGATATCAGCTTATGACGTCTCTTTTCTATTTCAATATCTTTTTCAATTAGTTCTTTATCTAATTTTATTTTCTTAGTAGGAGACTCGTAATAATATTCATGATCATCATTTGAGTTGCAGAGATCCTCAAAATCCCCACTTAATCTTGAAGAATAATTTAATGACGAAATGATTTTGGCTAGAAATTCTTGGTTAGAATCCTCGGCCAAATCAAACGCCACTTGATATGCTACAAGGGGCATTTCATTTGCTTCCGAAATCATATTTTCGAAGGTCTCGGCGATTCTCTTGAAGTCGTTCAATAGAATCAAGATCCGATAAATGCTCATGTAATCAGCCATTGGCTTCCTCGTGCTTATTTCGAATAACTTCTTTAGTATTTCATCTCGATATTTTATAATTTTGGAAGTTCTCAATGCGGTTTCTAGTGCGTACTTGAATGCGTCTTCTACACAATTAGCATTCTCTATAGCTCTGACTAAAATGTCTAATCTGTAGCATTCCAATGCTATTCCAATTACTTTGAAATGATGATGATTTTCAAAACTTTTGTCAAACATTTTGTTGATAAATTGTTCAAGTTTATTCATGAGAAAATATTTGGTCTTCTTTTCTTCTAGTCTCTCCGTTCTCTTTAATAAAATATATTTTGTAATGGCCTCATTATTAATTTTGTCGACATATTCAATTTCTGAATCACCATAAAAGTCCTCCTCTGACACGAGAGCATAATTTAAAGCTTCGTCAAATTCGCCAAGATGGTAATAAATCTTTGAAACTAAAAGCGCTGTTAACTTTCGATGTGAAAAGTTTTCATTTTCTGTCAAAGATTCTAATTTTGGAATTTCCTCTGCTAATTCATGCCAGAACTCACAGACGGTTTCTATTAGATTTCTCAGAACACAGCTTGGAATCTCGTTCAATTTCTCATTGTACATTGATAATATCGAAATCATATTTGAAAGATAATATAATAATATAATTTATTATTTAAACGAATTATATTAAAAATTTATATTAATAAATATATAAAATTTACTCATTGGAATTATTTTAATAATTGTATAATATATTATAAATTATAATAGATAGGATTTATTAAATAATTAAAATAATTAATTAATATTTAAAAATAGTTAAAAATATATTAAAATTATAAATATTTAAATAATAATTAAATTTTATAATTAATTAAAGAAATTACTATTAGAAAATATTTTTTTTATTTTATCAAACTTTATAACAAAGCAATAAATAATTAAGTTTAAATTGTTATAAAAATATTTTGTTAAAATTAAAATATTATAATATTTATTATTTTCAGAAGGTTTTTTCAAAAAGTTTTCCATGTAGCAAATTTTAAAATATAATTTCAAAATATCAAGTAAATCTTGCAAATTTTATTGTATTCTTTTATTTATAAATACGTAGTGTTTTAAAATATAAATTTTTGAAATAATTGAAATTTAATAACAATATATTAAATAATTCGTGCATAATAATTTATGAGTACATTTACTTGAAATTTTAAAACTATTTATCCTGAAAGATACCATTTAAACACGGATTGTACAATTTATTTAAACAATTTTCCTAATCTTTAAAATAGAAATTAAAAGATTAAATAATTATGGGAAACTTGTAATATGTGACGCTTTGGTGATACGATCACTGGATATAAAACATTTAAAGAAATTTTCCTAATCTATCAAATACCTAAATTTTGTAAGTAATTTTTTTTAATTTTAATTTTATTTTAGAAAATAAATAACTATATGAGAAAAAGTAATTTTAAAATTATAATTGATATAGTTTAAATATTATTTTAGATTATTTGAGTGGAAACGATTTCAACAATTGTAAATCATAAAGTTCTAAATTATTCAGAAATATTATTATCTAATTAATTAATAATTTAATAAATATTTAATTAAATTTTAAATTTAAAATTTAAAATTTTAAAATGTTTATTATAAGGACTTTTTTTGTTTTTTATCTTTGATTTCTTTATAAGTGACATAAAAGTTTTATATTTTTAATTACAAGATACATTTTATTTGGTCCTGAAATCATATATAAAAAATCTCTTGAAGTCATTCAAAAGAATCAAGATCCGATAAATGCTTATGTAATCAGCTATCGGCTTCCTTGTGTTTATTTACAATAACTTCTTTAGTATTTCATCTCGATATTTTATAATTTTGGAAGTCCTCAATGCGATGTAATGTTTTCCAATTTTTCATCATTTGGCATATCACTTTTATATTTATGTTTGGACGAAAAGTACTTTTATCCTCACATAAGCAACACACCACATTCTCATATTTACTTGTGAAACTAATTAAAAACATTCAAAACGCCTGTGTTCACAACATTGGCTACATTTCTTTTCAGATCCAGTGATATATATATCCAAAGCTGAACATATTGCACGTTCCCAATAATTATTAAATCTTTATTAAATTACACATTGCTTATTGATGAAATAAAAACCGTTGAAATAAATCATAAACGTGTGCTTTAGTGACACTTTCTTATAATATCTTTAGAGATTAATATAGAATTGTAAAAGTAATAATATTGTTTTTAAATTTAACATCTTTCAAAAATGTATCTTAACAACAATTATTAATTATAAAATAAATAATATAAGGTATTTTGCAAGATTCTCCAAATATTTTAAAATTATCTTATAGAAACCATTTTTAAAGAATCATTTGAAAAAAAAATAATAAAATTAAAATTTTGACAAATTTTTGATAAACTTTGCTAAAATAAAAACCAAAGTATTTTATAGTAACTTTTTATATTATTAATACGAGACTTATATTAATAATAAAATTTTTAAATATTCCAAGAAACTTTAAAATTATAAAAAATATTTAAACAATAATTAAATATTTAACAAATTTGTTGCTGATTAAATGCTTATTGTAGGAGATTGTGATTTAATCATCAATACGTTACACAAAATTCTTTCCCACTTATTATTAAAGTTTTTATATTAAATATTAAAATCCTTTAAATCAGTTTTACTTTTGCACATTTTCTATTCTCAATAACATTATTAAGATCTTTCAATTGGCTACGTTCATGAACCAATATGTGAAGATTACAAGTATTTTCTCTTACATGAACACTTACATACTAACCGATTGAGAGGCGTGAGTAATATTATTGGGCATATAAAAATGTGCAAATGGAAAAACTGATTTAAAGAATTTTGATATTTAATATAAACTTTAATAATAAAAGACATTGTATTTTCTACAAGATTTGACTATAAATACCATAAATAAATCTGATTCATATTTAATCTCTTATAATATGGAAAGAAATTTTTCAAAAAAATAGTAAGCTATTTAAAATTTAAAGTGATATAATAAATAAAATTTTGGGGAAAATGTTTTTTTATTTCAAAATTAAATCTAAATCCAACCAAAAAGCAAATAATTCAAGGGCACTCAGAGGCAGTCAAACTGCTGATTTTGCACAATTGTGATATTGAGTCACTTGATATGGTACATTTTGATGATAACATATATATAAAATTAGTTTACAGAATTAAAATTTATAAAAAGTAAAAAATTAATGTGAAGTATGCTCCTGATGTTCTGAACATAGTGTTTTTATACGTGATTGGATTATTGACAAAGACACTCTTAATTTGTCTTCAAGCGATAGCAATCTTTATCAATTTTTAAAACTTTATTCCGTTGAGTGCAGAAAAACTAATTCACACAAATAAGAAGTGAAAAAAGCCAATAACTTGTTAGAGATTTTTTGATATACTTATCCAAAAGTAAGTAACTTGAATTTAATTCTTGATGTTCGATCATTTTGCATTTCGTAAAATTCTTTTTCCTCTTTTAATTCTGGTGTGTTGTGTCAAGTTCACTGTCAAACGGATTACGCACCCAATTGAAATGGACAATAATAATTTCTTTTTCAGCTTCATCTCCTAACATGGTTCTCACCATTGTTTGACAAGCAGGTAAAATAAGGCTTTCAGCTATTATGTGTGACTCTCTTTTTTTGCATTAAGCTCAGCAATATTATAAATTGAGTAAGATAATAAAATAAAATTTCTCTTAATACAAGTGACAAAAATTAAACATTTTCTTGATTATAATAAACTTGCAAACCATAATGTTAAAAATCATAACTTAATATTTTACTTATAAATGTCAGTAAAATATTCTCTTAATTTAAAAAAAATAAAGATACTTCGTGAGATAAGATAAAATTATAATTATATAAATAATAAAGAAATTTTTAATTATTTCATTTAATTTAAATATAAATTATAAATAATTTCCACAATTTTACAAAATCATAAAAAAATAGTTTAATAGTTTACTTAGTAATATTTTATATATATTTTTAAGAATTGATGGAATTTAATTATAAACAACTAAACTAAATGGTTTTAAAATTTTACACACATTATAAACTTTTTTAAACAGAAATAATAAGATTAATATTGCAAGTTTGAACGTATTTAGTTATGAAATAACCCAAGAAAAGTAGGAAAGGTTTGCTTGAAACTATTAGAAAATAAAATATACTAATGATGATATGCATAGTTTATTTTTCATGGAAAATGTTTGCAATGAGATCGTTTGTGAATATCTTATCAAAGAAGATTGGCCAATTTGGCCGATAGATCTCTCAAATCAAAATGAAAAACAACAATTTTTCAATTTGATGAGCAATCGTCTTGAAGCCAAGGAAATATTTGCGTACCCCTTACCAATGTTGATGATGTGTATAAGAGAAGGATTGAGTACTTTCATTACAGAATATATGTGCAGTCCAGATCCAATGATGAATGTTGGGAAATTATTCGACTGTGGTGGTGCATTTCAAACAGATAAAGAATTAAAAATTAATATGATTAATAGTATTAGAGAAAAATCGTCTATTGCAAAAAAGAAGAAAGAAGCTGAATTAGAAGAAAATAGACAAAAGGAAGAACTAAAGAGAAAAGCTAGGTTGGAAGAACAAGAAAGAATTGAGAAAGAAAATCTTCGACTGGTTGAAGAATCCAATCGAAACAATGCCATTGAATTTGCAAAGAGTCAACTTGTTGATGTTTCTCCTTCTCATTCCAATTTCATATTTAGAATACGTTTACCGAACGGACAAATCCTTAACCGAGAATTCAGTGAAACACAGACCGTAAATGATGTTCTATATTTCATTGAATCGACTGGACATCTGAGATCAGAAATAAAGGTCATGTTTTCTTATCCAGCTAAAAACATGTGCGAGATAAATGATAAATTGGTGGCATTGAAAGATTGTGGAGCGAGTAAACGTGAAGCTGTGAATGTTCAGAAATTATAAAAATATACATTTCATATGAAAATTTGTTAATATCATGTGTTGAATAAATGTTTTATTTTAAGATATATTTTGTATAATCTTTTTTGTATTATAATTACAATCCACACTGTACGCTATTCCACCGGCCCGCATCATAGAAAAATATATAAAATATTTGGATTTAAGTAACACAAAGAGTGTTTAATTGCACATTATAAATACACGCATAATAAAGCACCATAATAACATTAATAATTAATATAAAAACATAGTAAAATTTAATATAACAATAATATGTTCAATTTCAAAACAAAGACATTGCAATTTAGGTGCAACGATCATACATTTATATGATTGGATAAAGTCGCTTTAAAAACAATAATATAACAGTTTAACGAATTCTTTCATTGTTTTCTATGTTTCGCCTATGAAACCGGTTTAAATAGATTTTCAAATGTTTTGCGGGAAAATATTTGCAAAAGAAAATATTTGAGAATGGCACATAGTTAGTACATACATATTGATAATTTATATGTTTTCTTACCAATATATCCAATAAATATTTATAAATATATAAAAATAAAAATTATTTCTAAGCATATATATATATAAATATAGAAATTGACTAAGCCTGTATGACTTTCAATTTGGTAACAAATACTGAACTGTCTAATTAATATTATTAAAATTAGTAAAAATTTACTAATTGGTTATGTATTTACTAATATACATATATATGATTCGCTCAATGTTGTATGATCATGTTGTATGATCAATTTGTATGACCACATTTTCATTAACTAAATATCAACATTACCATGGATATTTTATCATGAATATCACTGAATAACAAAAGGTTATATATTATTAAACATTTATTAAACATTCATTAATAAATTACTTTAGATTTTATTTTCATAAATGGAGATAAAGGATACAGAGGTTTGGTTTGATATTTATTGAATAAACTTATCATTTAAAATAAGGTTTCAAATTAGGTGTTATATGGGGTCGGACCTTTTCAATAATTGATATGCTTTTGACATCAAATTTGATGATATATTTCTAGCAAAATTGGAAAAATCCTTTAAACATGAATTAGTTGAATGTTTTATAAACTTGTTTGGATTTAACAAATCACTGATGAAATTATCAATCTGAATAATATTTTTAAATGATATTGTTTCTAAGGAATTTAATATACTCAGTGTTTTCTGGTCATGCATGGATTTTAGATTTGGAGAATATCACAACTTTATTCGCTCTTTCATGGATAATGTTGATAAAATAGAAATACAAATAATTAAAAAACTGTCCAATGCAAGAAAAGAGTTTCTGACATGTTCAATTTGCCAGATTAACAAAGTATTCATCATATATTTACCTTGTGGATATATAATTATTTGTTCTTCTTGTTTCAAAACTATTACTCGTAAATGTGAAATTTATAATTTAAATATTAAAGAATACCATGTTTTCATAACAAAAATATTAAAACTTTTAAATTGTATCAAATAGGTTAGATTTTATTTGTAATCAATACCTCACATTGATTAAAATTGATAACCTCAATGTATAATTATCGTGTTTTCATATGTGATTTGTCTATTTCTGTAGTTTGATTCATTTTATTACTCATCTGCAACCCAATTGCAATAACAATGTATGGTTTTGATTGGTAGATGTGTGAATGTTAAATCATGTGAGTGCAGATGTGTCAACTTTGTATGTGAATGTATGTCAACTTTGTATCGATATATTTTTATCAACACTTTAAAGTAATTTTGTTCCCGATTTATTTAACCTATTCATCGAACAGTGAGTACATCTTTGAATGTATGTTTCTTGGTAATTAGATTCAAAGTCTACGACAAATTAATGGAAATTCAATTGAATCAGATATTTAAAACAAGCTATGATATCTTTATTGGACAGCATTAATTTGATAATAATTGACTCATTTTCAAGTATTTTTACATAAAAAGCCGTGAATCGTATATGATTAACAAAATCTTATTCATCCATCTGAACATTACATAAAGTACGCAAGTTATGTATCGCAATTAAAATATTTTTTAAAATCTAGTTAGCATCCAATATCAGAACTATTTTATTTGTCAAATTATTAAAATTTATGAATATAATTATTTTTATTATTATCATTATTAGCTATTTTGTTGAAATTATTTATTGTAATATTTTCAAGTTGTGTTATTTTATGATTTTATAATAATTTACTTCAAACATTTATTATCTTTACCATAATTAACATAAATAATTTATTACTTGATGGTAATATTTAAATAATTTTTGCTGGTTCATTTCTTCGATACAATACTAAGTTGATACAACATTGTAAAAATTTACATAAAACTTTTTATATTGTTTTACTTAAATATTTTAATTAATTATGATAAAATTTATTAATTTGTAACAAAAACATGTATGACTATTGAAATTTGTTTTAGAATTACTTGATTACAAAACATCTATAGATAGATCTTTAGAACTCCAACTGCTATTATTCCATCATAAAAAATAGATAAATTTTGGTTTAATATTGTTTTGATCCATTTTTCCGTATGAATTTTATTATGTTTTATTAATATATCAATTCATTTAAAATGCAAAATCGATGCAATTTATTTCTCAAACATCGAGATTATGAAGAGGTCATGCATACATTAAGATTATGTACATCATAGCTAATTTTTCAGCTTTCTGAGTATCTTCAGTTTTCACATTTTTAATTTCATCATAATTTTAGAATATTTATAGCAACATTGTCATTGCTTTGGTTACATACATATTATAAATACGATGACAACTATAATCATTATTTCGACATGCAAACCGAATTTATGATAGTGATGAATTATGGCCATATATTACATTTTCTTAGATTTTCTATCAATTAAAAATTTTCAATGCCACTCAAATTAATCAATACCAAATTTTCATGCTTGCTCGCAATAATATCGGATGCATATTGTAATTTAGTAAATGAAATTCTAAATACAATGAATATCAAGTTAAGAACAATAACCACATATATCTTGGCCACGAGAATTCAAAGTTTTATATTGCTAATAAAGAAATAAATTTTATTGAAAACTTTCATTTGATATACAATTATCATTATCCAATGATACAAGATCAATTCAGATGATATCATGACTCCGATTTGATAAGTGAATTGTGCTAGAATGACATTTTAATAAATATTTTCATAAAATATCTGGGATTTTATTGTGTAGATTAGTTTCTGTCTGCATTTGCATTGATTTATTGAGCGAATTAGTTTTCTTTTTATTGATTTATTATGTGTTGACCCCCTCTTTACTCACATTGTACCCACCTGATACCCATCTGTTACTAATTTACACATAGTGCATCAATTTACTCACTCGAGCCACAATTAGATATTTACACATAAAATATATACTTTAAGGTAAAATTAGCTTATAAAATATATTTGAGTCCAAACTTTAAGTAAAATTTTTATAAATTAACTTTAAATTATCAATAATTAGTTTATGTTATCTACTTTTGATAATTTAATAGTAAATATTTTAATATTCTTCAATTATAAATTTTAGATCTTTAAATATAAATGCTGATGATACACATGATGACAAAATGGTTGATAATAATATTATAATAGACGAAAATAATGTTAATGAAATGGTAATAATAATAAAAAGTTAAAGTATAATAATAATAATAATAATAATAATAATAATAATAATAATAATAATAATAATAATAATAATAATAATAATAATAATAATAATAATAGTAATAATTAATTATATTAATAGAAATCTGTTGAATATTACAGATATTTTATTTTACAGTTGTTGTATTTCTTAAAAAATATATCTTATTACAAATAGATGTGATAAATACAGAATTACAGTAGAACCTCGTTTTAACGGACCCTGTTATAACGGACTTCGGTTATAACGGACAAAAAAAATCGCAGAAATATATTAATTAAAATTTTCTTATTTTGACTTAATCTCTTAACAAATCCGTTCAATGCATTACAAATGATATTTATTTCTATCAATTAAACAATATTGATTGTATTTTTAAGTGAATAGCCTTCATATAAAATAGTGACCTGTTTTAAGAATAAGAAATAAAACCCTATTTTTTTACATTAGATTATTTTATACATTTCGGTATATTTTTTAGTGCAATTAAAGAATCTTTTATTTCTACTAATAGTTTGCTGTTCCTTAACCGTCAAAATGGATAAACGAAAAAGAACAATGCTCAGTATCAACCAAAAATTAGAAATAATTAACAAATTAGCATGAGGTGTTCCTGTTTCTCGCATATGTGAACAGTATGATATAAAGAAGCAAACTGTATCAGATATAAAGAAAAATGCCGAGAGAATAAATAAATTTGCACTACTCTGTGATGTAGGGAATATGAACAATGAACGTAAAAAAATGAGATTTGCAAAAAATGCATTGCTCGAAGAGGCGTTAATAAAGTGGTACATTCAACAACGCTCCTGTGGAATTCCAGTAAGACCTCTTGAGATTAAAACTGCTGTAATCAAGTTAGGAAAGTATATGAATATAAATATTAAAGCAAGTGATGGATGGTTGTGGCGCTTCCGAAAAAGACACGGAATATCAAACAAACGGATTTATGGCGATGCAATGAGTTGTGCAGTGGAAAAAATTGAACCATTCAGACAAATGTTTAAAGATTTTATGACTGCTAAAAACTTCTCAAAGTTTTAGATTTATAATGCTGACGAGACTGGTCTACTCTGGCGTACTTTACCTGAGAATACTCAAGCTTATAATTTCGATAAAAATACACCAGGAAGAAAAAGTTGTAAGGATATAATTTCAGCGTTGCTTTGTGCAAACGCAGATGGCAGCCATAGATTAACCCCCTGTGATTGTTGGCAAATCTTGCAAACCTCGGGTTTTAAAAGATGTTATGCATTCTTTGCCGGTAGTATATTACAATTCTAAAAAAGCATGGTTTACTTCAGAAATTTTCAAAAATTGGTTTTTTAATCATTTTGTTCCAGATGTTATAAAATTTCAACATGAAAAGCTTGGAATTCTTCCTGCAGAAGCTACTGGTATTTTGTTGTTAGATAATTGTCCTGCGCATCCGTCAGAAAGTATCTTAAGAACACCAGATGGCAAATTTACTCGCATGTTCTTGCCAAAAAATACAACAGCTCTCATTCAACCAATGGATCAAGGAATTATATTAGCAACAAAACGAATCTATCGCAAGAAGTTTTTAGATGAACTGATGGTTGTGTGCTTGAATCAAAAAAGAGGAAGAAGATACAAGAGGTCAACGCACAGTACAAAATTTGAAAAATTACAATATTAAATCTGCAATTTTTAATTTTACCAGTGCGTGGAAAGAAGTGAAAGAGCTGACACTAACAAATGGTTGGAAAAATCTTTTTAATGGAATTGATGAAGATATTGATATTGTTCTTGATGGTATTGAAGTTCGTGACTTTTATGAGGTGATCCAAAATAACGGGGAAACTAAAGTAGCAGAGGATGATGTTTACGAATGGTTGGAAATAGACGAAGATGATCCTGGCTATAATATTATGACTGAGGGTGAAATAGCAGATCTGCTTATAAATGAGCAAAACAGCGAAAAAAGTGAATCAACAACTGAAGAAAACACACCTCGAAGGGTAAAAATATCAACAATCGCTTCTCACCTTGCCGATCTGATCGCGATTATTGACACTTCGCCGGACAGTGATTTCCAACAATATTCTATGCACTTTCGCCTTTTTCGCGAGTTAATTATCAAGAAACAACGAGCGCTATTAAAATAGACAACTCTCGATTCATTTTTGATTACATCTTCATGCCCGAAACAATTAGATAGTGAAAAAACGAACTTCCAAGATGAAAAACGGGATAATAATTAAACAACTTTAAGTTAATTTTTTTATCTTGTAAAAAACTTTTATATGCGCATTTTAAATGCATAATTAACAATTGTGACATTGTTTTTAACCCAGAGTCTTTTTTAGAAGATTTATGGAGTCGATACGAAAATTTACTTATAACGGACTTTCGGTTATAACGGACAACCCCTTCCCCGATATAGTCCGTTATAACGAGGTTCTACTGTACTTGTATCAATTATCATTTTTCTGGTTTCTGAGTATTTTCAGTTTTCACACTTTTTATTTCATCATATTTTAAAACTCTTTATAGCAAATATGAATATCGCAAATTTTCAATATACATGGATTTTGTTTGTCCACAATGTAGATGCAATACAAGTGAATGTTTAACAAAGACTTGACTAATGAATGATCATCGTCATCAATAAAAGGATTTATCAGACGATTTCAAACAATTATGTGATAAAAACTTGTATATTATAGAAAAGTAAACTTGTACATTTTCATTTACTTATTTTCTTATGTTTTGATTATTTTATTATTAGTTTCTTTTATAAATTAGGGTTTGAGATCATGTTCACATAGTTAAAAGTAACTTGAATAATATTTCTTTAGAAACAAAATAACATTTATTATATATATTATATATTACATTACACATATATTACACATATATTACATTACCTATTAGAGTTTTAAAAACATGATTAACAAATAATGATATGTCTACATGGCAAATATAAAATATTGACCTTATTAATTAAACAACTTGAACATGTAAGATATTGTTTTTCTACTTCATCCAGTTTATCCTTGATTTTCATTTCGATTTTATCTGCATTATCAAAGTAGGATTGAATAACATATTGATGTTTACTAAACCTGAAATCCATGCATACCCAGAATATATTAAGCATATTAATTTCTGTAGGATTTATATTATTTAGAAATAATATACAACTAAATAATTTCATTTGTGACTTTTTGAAACCGAATAATTCTATGAGAATTTGAATATTGTGATGTTTAAAAGACTTATTTATTTTTGATAGTAATAAATAATCATAGGTTTCTGTCAACAGTCTATCGATTATTAAAGATGTCTGATTCCATTCAATACTAAATTCTGGTATCTTAATTTAGAAGATTATTACAATTAATAAAAATAAAATAAAACTTCTGTATGATTAATAGGTGATTCTGAAATATTTAATGTCATTTTATGAGAGTAAATATTATTTTACACCATATATATATATATATATATATATATATATATGTGTGTGTTTTCAATGTCTTTGTTACACAACAATAATATTATTAAACGTTGCATGCACATGACTTATAAAGATATGATCAATAAGGACATGATCAATATAAGAGTAACAAACACATGAGACATAAGAAATTATTATTCAAATATTGTAATAATAATACTAATAATATTAATAATAATAAAACGTGTATCAATAATAATAATAATAATAATAATAAAAATTAAAGAATATTTATAGCTATAACATTACTTATAAAAATTAGTAATAGAATAAAAATTAAAATTAAATAATATTAATAATTAAAACTCTACTTATAAAAATAAATAGTAATTTTAAATTTAAATTTTTTTAAATAATATAACCTTGACAAAATATGATGAGTCATTCAATGGCTTTGAATAAATTTTGAATGATCTTGAACAATTATTATGACTCATCCAATGACCTTTCATGAGTCATGGTCTTTGTTTAAATGCCTTGAAAATATAATGAGCCACCCAATGACCTTGAATGATTCATTGTCTTTGACTAAGAAAAAATTGTACTTTAGGACTTTGAAAAATTTCCTTTCAGCACGGGGAGGGTGTGTGCTGAAGATGACATGTGCTGGAGGTGACACATCCCACTACTCAATGCATTGAGATATGGTAAACTGCGTTCAAATTTCATGGTTACTATTTTCAATCAATTATTATTGTTTATAATTTTATCCACTTCTTTTTCTTTAAATTCTTATTTAAATTCTTTTTTAGAATCTTCTTTACGATTATTTGTGACGATATAAATAAAATAAATTTTTAATTTGCTCTTTTTACGAGTTTATTTTGATGTGTTTATTTGTTGAGTATTAATTTTTATTAAGTATTTACTAGGTTCGATTAATGTTGTTGAAATAATTTTATTATTATTATTATTATTATTATTATTATTAGTATTATTATTACTATTATTATTATTATTTTTACTACTATTATTATTAATATTTACTTTAAAATTTCATAAAATATATGGTGGATAATTTATTGTCTAATGTAGCTTGTTGCTTTAGGAAATATTTTTATAATGTTGATTGTTCGAGTAAAAGGGATTCCAAACAAGTGATTCGAATATTTAAATCTCACTTCTTAATTGGTAATTTATGATATATGAAAAAATTGTATTTTTATAAATGATTTTCATTAAATTATACAAGATTTATTGACCATCCTTTTTTTTTACAGTAAAATCAATAAAAATTTTAGGTTTCACTAAAATATTTTTAAAAAGCAACTGATTTAATCAACTTTTTAAATAGAACATAAAATTATAATTAAAAAATCATTTACTATTCAAAATCTATCAGTCAAATTAGATTCTAATTGGTAAATAATTATCTAAAATATATGTTTCATAAAAATTTTGTTCCTAAAATAAACTTTTATTTAAAATAATCCAAAAATCAAGTAAAATTTATTAAATTATCAAGAAATTAAGTGCTTCAAAAATTATAGATTTACCCTCATTTCTTTAATATTTTCTGCAAAAACATAATAGTCCCCAAATCCATTAAAATTCAACAGAAAACCATAAAATTTTCAAAGATGATTAAAATTTACTAAAATAAATTAGATATTATTAAATATCATAAAATTTCCCTAAAATCTCTAATTGATTTACATAGTCTAAAAATATTTTATTTTTGTCGAGTACAACCTAATCTATTGAAGTGTGTAATTAAATTTATTCAAAGTTAATTAAATTTTCATTGAAAATGACAAGTCAATAACAAGTCAACAAACGGAATTTTAATTAGTAGAGATTATATTCTATAAAGAAAATTTTCAGTGAAAAAGTAATATTGGTTGGAGAGTACATTAAGTGACTTAAATCGTTGAAATTACTGGAAAATGTGGGATAGCTAAAGATATCTACTAAATAGATGAAATATCAATTGATATATTAAAACCTTACAAGGGTAATATACTTTGAATGAAGAAATTATACATCGAAGAGGAAAATATTCATTGAAGAGGAAAAATATTCATTAAAGTGAGAAAATATTAATTAAAGTGAGAAATTATTCATTGAAGAGGAAAATATTCATTGAGAGAAATTTTTCGTTGGAGAGAAAAAATATTTATTGAAGAGGGAAAACAATCATTGAATAACGTAAAATATGAATTGAAGCTAACAAATATTTAGTGAATCGAGAAATGCTTATAATAAATTAGACGGTAAAATTTCTCAATGATGAGATGAAATATAAATTAAATATTGGATATGTACTTAAATTGACTTTCGACCCTTTAATTGACTTAAATTTACCTTAATGTACTCTAATGTATCTTAATTTACTAGAGGAACCTTAATTTACTCTAATATACTTAAATGTATTCTAATGTACTTTAATTTTTTTTAGACCCTTTAATCTATCTTAATTTACCTTAATTTACTTTAATATATTCTAATATATTCTAATGTACTTTAATTTACTTTAATTTATCTAAATTTACTTTAATATACTCTTATGTACTTTAATTTACTTTAGACTCTTTAATTTACCTTAATTTACCTTAATTTACATTAATTTACTTTAATATACTCTAATGTATCCTAATGTACTTTAATTTATCTTAATTTACTTTAGGTATTTTAAATTATTTTTATCTAGTGCCTAAATTTGCCTATGAAAATTGTGTGAACAAATATTTCAAGTGTATTTTTTACAAGCCTATAAAATACCCCTGTCAATTTTTTATCAGTAGGCGATTCAAGCCATTTTTATTTTATGCCTATAGTTACCTATAGAAAGTATTGACACCAAATATTGCATTGTTTTTTATAACGAGTTAAAATTATCCCTGACTATATTGTGTTCATCTTAGGCAATTTGAGCCAATTTTAATTTTATGCTTTTTTTTATCCTTAGGCCATTTAAGCCAATTATATTTTACTCTTTTTCAAAAATAACCCCTGACTATAGTGTGATTGAAAAAAAAATTATTCAAAAAAAATTATTCAATTTATTTCAAAAATTCGCCAAAATTTGAATTTAAAAAATAATTTGTTTAAATTAAATGTTAATTCATAATATTTTTAGTTGGTTTTGAGTACCTGAAGATGATCGCTGTGCTATCGAAATATATCGTATGAAAGGTTTTTTATTGGCGTTATCGTTTAATTAAATCGTTGCCAAATTTATTTAATTATTTATTTAAAAAAAATGTTCCAAAAATTTGAATTTAAAAAAAAATCGAGCAAAAACTTGAAAGAAATTTCGAAAAAAAATACATACAAAAAAAATTAATTAAAATACACACAAAATTAATTAAGTTGATTACATCATTATGTAATCAAGATAATCCGAAAATAATCTGTAAATAACCCCCCCCCCTTCCCCCGATATTATTATGCAATGGTGTGTGTCCCATTGTGCTCCTAACTACCTACTTTTATCGATATTTAAATTTTAATAATAAATATATATTTTATCAGGCCGATTATATCCGAAATATTGCATCGCTTCAGCATGTCATTCGGTAAAATGTCATGGTGAATTGAAGCGATACTACGTCCATACATTCTTTGGCATCAATTTTTTCATGCACTAAATGCGAGACTGCATAAGACATAAATTATTTAGAGTTTTATAAGGGGCACTCTACCCACTTAAATCAATTTACTCTAAATAAAAAATCTCTTTTTCGAAAAATAAATAAACGAAATAATAATAATAATAACAATAATAATACAACACATAAGAATAATAATAAACGAAATAATACATGGAGACATAATAATAATAATAATAATAATAATAATAATAATAATAATAATAATAATAATAATAATAATAATAATAAACGACCTGCTGCAAATATTCATTGTGTTCCCACTAAAATTAAATGGGTTGAACTCATCATTAGTGATGATGATGATAATATCAATAATCAAATAAGATATATACCCTTGCTAGATACTTATTAACCAATCAGAATCATGCATGAATATTGCATGGTTATTGCATTTTATGTGTGCCTCGATTATCATTATTTCTATATATGTTTTAATGTGCCAAATTATTAGTGTTATTACTATATCATCATAATCACTAATATTATTACTATTTAAAAAATTGATACTATTAAAACCAAACAACTACTAATAATATTACTATTTAAAAGATTTATACTAATAAAATCAGACTATTAAAAATATTACTAATCAAACCAAAACAATCAAATAAACAATAAAACATTTATTTTCTAAAAAGTTTAAATTTACAAACATTTAGAACAGATTTGACGAGCACTATATCTTTCGTATCTGAAAACGCAACAGTTGCAATCCAGAATACACGGGTATTCGGGTTCCATATCATTCATTGTTCGATTTAACTTAACATCCCATAAAGCTTGATCAATTATATTGAATATCAAGATATCTGTATCGGTGTCTACGAGATCTGGAATCATTGATGCTGGTTGTTCTTTCCGAATTGTTCGCATTTGAGGGTAAAAGAAGAGCAAGCGCTCTAAAATTACTTCTTGATATTTATCTGTAAAAAATGACAATAATAATAAATAATAAATTTACCATAATTTTCAATTTCGTTCTTTGATTTTATTGAACTTGTCATTGGCGTAGTATTTTCCATTTTAAAAATGAAATAAAATGAATAACCAAGTTGTTTTAATCAATAATTAGCCAAACAAATATCGACCAATACCATGATTTCATTGTGTATGTCAGTAACAATATTTTTGTACTCTAGATTTCGCAACCCTAATATGACTATTTTCCCACTAGCAAATACGTTAACATACATTGGGTTGTATTTTAAAAGCCTCAGTGCAGGAAATAGTTCTGGCTGGAACATATAAAGACATTTTGTTGACATATTGTATAGATTGATAGAATTTCCTATATCCATGGTAACCGTAATTGACTGTATTTTATTATCCTTTATTCTATATTGTAATTTATTGATATCTAGAGGTTTCTTTCATCCTTTTGCATTTGCCGGATTTGAAAAATATTATATGGTATTTTCCACTCCTATCAACAATTTGCTGCGGTTTACCATTCGGAAACGTCAATTTTGACAAGTTGAAAGTTCCTTTATAATTTATATTTGATAACCTAATTAAACAATAATGAAATATTAATCTATATATATATATATATATATATATATATATATATATATATATGATTTTTAGAAAGAGTTCATTAAATTATATAATATAAACAAAAACCTATAATTATATAAATTTTTAATGGAATTAAGAAATGATGCAGTATATCAAATCATTGGCCCAAGTGGTAGTTGTAAAATTATGTTTGTGTGTAAATTACTGAAATCTAATTTATTCCAAACAAAATTTAGCAAGATTTATTCGCATAGGGGTGCAGATGAAGAAGATGGATTAACTCAAGATAATTTCTGTAAATTGAAAAACATGAAAATCGTAAAGGGTTTCGATAAAAACTGGTCAAGTCGATTAAGGAAAGGTGATGTCATCATTATTGATGATTTGTATCAGGAAGCTAAAAAGAAAAGGATTTCAATAATTTATTCACAAAAATCAGTCGACATGTTAGTGTTACTGTGATCTTTATTATTCAAAATCTATTTCATCAGGGTGGCGCTCATCGAACAAGGAATTTAAATGTTCAATATTTATTTATTTTCAAGAATCCTAGAGATGCAACAGTTATTGATTTTCTTGCTCAACTAGCATACCCTAATAATCGTAATTTTCTTATCAGTGCATTTCAAGATGCTACAAAATCACCACATGGATATATATTTCTTGATTTCACACAACAATACAATGATGATTTACGGGTAAAAACAGATATTTTCAATAAAGAAGGTGCCATGGTATATAAACAAAGTTGAAAACATTAACATGTAAAAATGTTTATGAAATCCAGGCTTAAAAATGTCAGAAAACTTATACATCATCTAAAAAACTAATAACCAAGAATTTCCCGCCAATGAATCTAATTTCGAAAAACCATATTAATAAAATGAGTCAAAAAGTTAAAATTGTTAAAAATCATAAGAGTTTCCCATATTTTAATGCATTGTTAATCGCTTCGAGTATGAAAAGAATGTCTATTTTACAATCATTTCCAAATTTTGAAAATATCTGAGTCGGCATTATCACTAACAAGTGCTACCACCGCACAAATTATTCAATTAGTCGATGCCAAATTATTGGTGTGAAGAGTTCGTGTTGATCCTTCTGTATTAGCCGGTCATCAAATGGGGCTTAATTTTAAGCATGTAACTTTATATTGATAACATTTTAAAGTGAATCTCAATATAATGGATCATATTTAACATCGAGCTCAATTTTCAAACGTTTTGGTGTAACATCGCTAACTAAATAGTGATTATAGAGAAATATATACTCAAGATTTCGATAATGATAATTATTGTGCTACATATATGCAGAGTATAGTGAGAAATATGGGTTATTTGGATAAAAACCTTAATTGTGGTATAACTCTTGAGGATTTTAAAAGCAAATATCCATTCTTTAAATTTATTTTGGCACCCGATTTTTATTTAAATCAGAGTCAATTACCTCAAAATGGAAATTTACGATTAGATATAAAGTTTGCTAAATCTACAACTGAACCGGTGCATGTTGTAATATATAGAGTATTTGAAAATGAGGTTCAAATAACTGCAAATAGTACAGTGTTGGTTTGAACAAAGTTCGAACATTGTTGGTTTGAACGAACATTACTAGTTTTAATGGTATAAATGTATAGATAGTTTATGAAAATTCGTCATGGAGTAAGTTTTTTCATGTATCATTATTATTATTATTATTGATTTAGTTCTGTTCAGGTCTATCGAATTGGAAAAAAATACTAGAACATGAATTTTTAGGAGTTTTTCTTCTAGATAAAAATTCCATATTTACGTAATAATCAAGCCATAATCGTCAATACTCAATCGTCTCATCTCGGTGGAGAACATTGGTTAGTAATATATATATGAAACCTAGCAAAATATTTGTATTTGATCCTATGGGTTTCTATTATCCGGCTTTAATGGTTTCGAAACTGCAAACAATGGGTAAACCTATTGTGTATAATAAAACTATGTTTCAAAAACCATGGACCTTAACATGTGGTCAACATTGTTTAACTTGGTTATTATCCAAGCGATTTGAAGTTTAATAAATGTATTAATGTTGTGTTATGTTTTATTATTATTGTTATGTTTATAATTATTATTATTATGTTTTATTATTATTATTATTTTTATTATTATTATTATTATTAGTAGTATTATTATGTGTTTAATTAATATTTATTAATGTTAACAAAGCCAGTGCATGATAAGTGCGTGATTAGTAACAAGGAACACACTCAAGACTATATGTAATTTACAAAGAAAACACACCTACACAGTATAGGCTGCATGCGTATTGCTAAAATGTGATTGGTTAAATCCTGAAAATATTATTCTCTTTATAAACATCTACAATTTCCAAATTTGTCACAATTATTTCAAAAATTCGCAATATTCAAAATGAACAATAATATTTTAAGAAACCTTTTAACGTGTGAAACCGATAAGAATTTTTAATTTAATTTTTATTATATTATTTATTATTTTAGATTGGTTTTTAATAACCGAATATCAGGTCCAACCAGAAGTTACCATTATCGAGGATGAAATAGGTAAATTTTAAATTAATTTTGGTTTATTTAATAATTATTTTAGAAAACGATGTTATTATTATCGAAGATACTGAAAAGGAAGATATTATTATCAATGATAATCTAAGAAAATTTTTAATTTTATTTTTTCTATATATTAAAAAACGTTTTAGTAGATTTGGATGCAACCATTCTTGATGATGCCCACATTTCTGTTGATGTCCCGTTTCTGGGGAAGATTTGAATGACCTCTCTTCTATAGAGGATGATGACTCTTTGGATTCAGGGGATAAATGTTAGTTTTTTATTTAGTTTTGTTTATTTTTATTTAAAAATTAAGTTAATGATATTTGAAGTATTATTAAAATAATACATTAAATATCAATAATTTATAATAAGTTTTATGATAAATATATTTTATAACGAGTTTTATGGTAATATAAGTTGATGAAATTTAAAGTATTATTATAATAATCATTAATTTATAATAAGTTAAAATTATAAAGAAACAAATCTATTGATTTTACCATAATAGTTATTGAATTATATAGGAATTTTTTATTATAGATATTGATTTTACAATAATAGTTAGTGAATAATAGTTTATTATTAGATACTTTATATCGGGAATTATTTATTTTAATTTATAGTTTATTATTTTTAATAGGCACTTTTTATCCGAGATATTGCATCTGCTCTTTACAACACGCAAAAGATGCCATAAAGACATGAAAAAATATTATCGCCATAGATTTAATGGCATCGACTTTTTTATATGTACCATATGCAAAACTTTCCAGAGCGTTAAATATAAAGAATTTTATAGGGAACATACAATTCATTTAAATTCTTTTAAGTCTAATAAAATTAAACTTTTTAAGAAAATTAATAAAAATAATATAGGTATTTTGAATATAATTCAAAATTAACTAAAAACTAAATAAAATAAATCGAATAAAAGGCCTGCTGAAAATATTAATATTCCTAGTAAAATGATTGAAAAAGAAGTCATCGAAATCAGAGATGATGATGACTCTATTGTAAATATTATAAATAATATAAATAATGATATTATATCTATTTTAAATAATGAAAATATTATAAATATTATACCTATTATAAACAATGAAACTATTATAAATAATATAAATAATGATATTATATCTATTTTAAATAATGAAAATATTATAAATATTATACCTATTATAAACAATGAAACTATTATAAATAATATAAATAATGATATTATACCTATTATAAACAATGAAACTATTATAAATAATGTAAATAATGATATTATACCTACTATAAATAATGATATTATACCTATTATAAATAATGATATTATACAATTCGGAGATTCTTCATTAGAGAATGAGCCAAACATATCAGTAAATTTAAATGGCGCTATCAAAACTTTACTTTTTGATATATCTGATGCGCAACTAATTAAAATAACTTTAACTGAGCGAATCAGTAATAAATTAATTTGTAAAATAAATAAAATGGGGAGCGTTAAAACTCAATTCGCAATATTAATTAAATTTGAAAAAGATGGTGAGATCCGTGACAATTATTTTTCGAATAATACGGAGACATTTTTGGACAACTTTTTAAGCGAAGGGATTAATAAACTTAACGAAAAAATTGAACAATTCGCCCATTTAGGCAGTGGATGGCGTGTTATTAATATTATGGAAATACACTTTATTTTAACTAAATATGCTCTCATTAGTCGTCTGTCTGAACATAAATGCAATAAAAACCCTTCTGCTTTGAAAAATAGAGGAGCTATAGTAAATATAAAAAATAATGATGAGAAATGCTTCCTTTACTCCATTCTTTATTTATTAAAGAAAGATATAATTGGTGAAAAGTCTCAAAGAGTTTCCAAATATATAGAGTTTTTAGATGAGTTAGAATATGATGAGGTCACGGATTGTCCCATGAAACTTTGCAACATCCCAAAGTTTGAAAAGAAATGTTCTAATTTAAAATTTGCAATTAATGTGTTTTTGTACACACCAACTGTGATAATTGATAAGGTTCAAGATAATTATGATTTTCACCATCCTCATTTAAGTTTAATACATAGAACCAAAGTCACTGACGGAAACCTATTCATTTATTATTTCTTGAAAATAAGGACAGATACCATTATACCGCAGTGAGCAATATTGATAGGTTAATGAATTGCCATCAACCCCTTGACCGTAACATACAAATTAGATGCCGTTGGTGTCTGCATTGCCTTAATGGGTTTCGATTAGATAATGCATTCAATACACGTGTTGTATTATGTGTCAAAAATCAGACTGGCACAACCCTTTTGACATTACCCGAAAATACATTATTCAAAACATAGCACCCCACCTTTTGTGATTTATGCCGATTTTGAATCGGTTTTACCTCCTGATGATAGACATCATCAAATCCATATGCCTATTGCAGCAGGGATTTTATTATTTAATAATTATAACAATAGAAAATAGTATTCATATTTTTATGGTCTCGATTGCATTCTTGATTTTCTTAAGAAAATTGAGGACATTGCAACTGAAATTGTTGATCCGTATTAAGATTCGGAAGGTAATAAATCGATAGAGCCTATGACTTTCAATGAGGATCAACAGTTTAAATCTTGTCGAAACTGTTATTTATGTAAAAAACCGATTGTAATTCCGGTTAGAGATCATTGCCATTTTACAGGTCATTATCTAGGGGCAGCTTGCCGAAAATGTAATATCTCGTAGAATTTATCGCTTACTAGCTATCGTTTTTCATAATTTAAGAGGTTATGACCTTCACCATATTTTAAAATATGGTCTCGATCGCTTTCCTTCATGGAATTTAGATATCATACCTACCTCTATAGAAAGATTTATTTCATTAATTGTTTACATTAAGAAATTGGCTGTTTGCTTTATCGACAGTAGTTCGTAAGCTAAGACTGTGAAAACACTAACTTCTCTTCCATAGACTTCTATAGGTTCTATAGTTGACTGTAAAGGTATCTTTCCGTATAATTTCGCTATTTCTGAGAACGTTCTTGAGACTACTTATGAGTTGCCTCCAATTTGGGAAGGGTAAATGAAAATAAGTACGATAGGGCACAACTAATCTGGAATCAGCAAAACTGTAGAACTTTGCGTGATTATATGTTAATTTACATTAAACTTGACGTATTTCTCCTTTCGGACTATTTTCAGCTATTATTTACAATGGTCTTGAACCTCTAAAGTTTTATGGAATTCCATGTATGTCATGGGCCTCATTGCTTATGACATTAACGGAACCCATTGAACTTTTACAGGACATGGAAATGTTCAATTTTTACGAAGGCGGAATACGGGGTGGGTTAACATTTGTTATCAAACATTACATTGCTGCTTTGGAGGATACAGAATTATTGTACATGGATATAAATAATCTGTATGGTTGAGCTTTCAGCCAAAGTCTTCCTTACGCTGATTTTACTTGGATGAGGTTTTGAGTGAATGCGCGAATGTTGTGGATATTGAAATCCTTCCATATGGATATACTATGGAAGTTGATATTATAGAAGTTGATGTTATAGTCTGCTAGGAAATAAGTCAACAATGCGAGCTAAGGGTGTAAAATTACCTGGTACCAACATTAAACACCAATCGATTTAGATTGTTATAATAACAATACTATTATATCTGTACCTCAAACTGGGATAGGGACCCGAAATCATCAGCTATTTTTATTATAATATTTATAATATTAATAATATAACCTTTTAACAATAAAAATAATAATAATAATAATATTAATAATAATAATAATAATAATAATAATAATAATAATAATAATAATATTAATAATAACAATAATAATAATAATAAAATAATAATAATAATAATAATATTAATATTAATAAAAATTAAAATTAAAAAATATTAATAATTAAAAGACTACTTATATATATAAGAATTGATTTTAAATTTAAAATTTTTTAAAAATAATTTGACCTTGAGAAATTTTGAATGACACATACAATGACTTTGAATGAGTCATGGTCTTTGTTTAAATTACCTTGAAAAAGTTTGATGAATCATCCAATAACCTTGAATAAGTCGTTGTCTTTGTTTAAATGACCTTGAAAAATATAATGAGTCATCCAATGACTTTGAATGAGTCATGGTCTTTATTTAAATGACCTTGAAAAATATAATGAGTCATCCAATGACTTTGAACGAGTCATGGTCTTTATTTAAATGACCTTGGAAAAATTTTCATGACTCATTGTATTTGTTTCAATGACCTTGAACGAATCTTTGTATCAGAAAACTTGTACTTTTAGACTTGGGACAATTTTCTACCGGGAAGTGGAGGGTTATGCTGGAGGTGACATGTGCTGGAAGTGGCATGTGCTGGAGGGGAAAAATCCCACTACTCCAAACCCACTTAAAGTGATTTTAAGAATTCGAAGAATGTGAAAAAGGAAATATTACAGGATTATTTAGGAAAACCTTGAAATTCTGTTCACTTGGATACTAAAAAAACCGTCTAATAGTTTTCGAATAATTTATATAAATTTCGAAAAGTCAGATCATGAGTAAAAAATGAAAAATAAAAATAAATTAACAAAGAATCTCTAAAATGAAACTATATAATTACAAGGTCGTTTTTAATTAATAAGTATAATCAAAATTCACCAAATATATATATATATATATATATATGTATATATATATATATTTTAATAATACATCTTTTACGATTCTATTTGACAATTTTATTTTAAATATTTAACAAATTAATTAATTTTATAAATGATTAACTATATAATACTACCTCTGTCCCAGAAGAAACCGGTATTTTTCAATTTGAGTCATTGGTATAATGTGTATGAATAAACCAAGCACGAAAGTTAAAAAATGCTATTAATCAAAGAAGAGAGCTTCTAATGCCAGTATGTGGAATGTTAATGGATCCACCTCTTGTTTTGATGATTTCTTTTATGACAGTTGATTTAGTCCCCCACAAACTTTTCAATGCACTTGCATCATACGAGGGTAAGCATCTTGTATATTTTGCCAGAGTTCTTCAATATTCCTTTTTGTAGAATTTTCTATCCTGCTAGAGAGGGAATGAAAAAATATATTCCTTGCAAAGTTCTTTGACTTATTCTTTGCCCACTTCGAAAGCCTTTCCGAGTTGTTCTACCGTTTTATACTCCAAATCAATTGCACCCATTTTCATAAGCAAACACTCCTAATGCAACAAAATCAGAGTTTTCTCGTCATTGTTTCTTTAGTAAAATGATCAACCAAAAAAAGTCATTGCATATTAAAAAACTATTAAATATCCACAACTAAAATTCCTAAAAATGAAAATCCCGTTTTTTCTGGGAGGGAGGTAGTAAATATATAATGAGCTATGAGTTATAAGTTATATTTACTAATCCACAAAACAATCTGAGTTTTATTTAATGAAATCTGATAATAAACATAAGTGAAACCCAACTGCAAATTATTATTTTTTAAGAACTATTATAATAAAATAAAGGATTAAAATTTTACAAAAATAATATTGAAATCTATTTAGTTATGATGAAATTAAAATTAGAATGTTTGAGAAAAATCTTTAAGTGTCCACTTTGCATTAATCTACTCTTCCAGTTTTGAATTTGCTGTTATAGGTAATGTGATAATGTAATTTAATTAATTAAATAAATAATAACTAAAAAGGATGATTAAATAAATGGCCACAGAAACGTATGTTGTTGGTAGATGTGGTATGTAAATTCATCATGCATAAATTCGTTGAATAAAAATAATCGTGGAAATATGTTTTAAATAAGTAAACCAATTGGTTTGTGGATTTAATAAATATTGTTATATTTAGATTATGGATGTTATAAATACTAAAAGCATTACAATTAACAAATAATAATAGCGTCACATAATAAAGGATCAGGACCTATATGTTCGATTTATTGACATTGCTCGGTTTGTCAGTCATTCATTGACAAAACTGGTAAAGGATGAAGAAAAATTCATTGAATACAATGAATAGGAATAAATTATTTAAAAATTAATATTTTATCTTATAAAGAGTTTGATAAAGTGAGTGATAGCATTTTAATAATTTAATATTTATAATACTTTCCTCCCCATTACAAATTGTTTTGTCGCACTAATAATATGATTTTTAGAAATGCAAAAATTTTTTCAACAAAAGCAAATAAAAATAAAAATAATAAAAAAATATATTCAAAACAGCTCAGCCGGATTTGAACAACAAAACTGCAACTTGTCCAAGATAGAAATAAATGAAATGCTTCGTTTCGTGAGTTACGTAACTGCCGAAGTTTCGACCGACAATCGCATGCCAACTCGGATTGTATTTTCTGTCGAATTCTTTCTTCAAATAAGCAGCGATATCTTTCTCCACATTGTATTTCTCCATGGCCAATGCAGCCAGCTCGATGGCATCTTGTTGCGTTTCTTCACTCATATCTGCATTCTTGATAACGGCTTTTCTATCAGTCATTGTGACGGGATATTGTTGTTGTTGATGATAATGATGAATTCTCTGCGTCCGATCTCCGTATTTATACTATTCCGTCAAGTTATTTATTCTGCGTGCCGTTTTCCATTGTTGTGTTTGAGCTGTCGGATTTTTGTAGAATAGTAAAACTATTGTTTACATTTTTGTTTCTAATTAATATTAATAATTTGATTACGTAATTATGCAAATAATTACTAAATAATAAATAATAATAATAATAATAATAATAATAATAATAATAATAATAATAATAATAATAATAATAATAATAATAATTTTCAGGATGTGACTACGCCGAAAGTAATATTCTCTTTCATTTGTTTCAAAAGTTTCTTTGAAATTCAGTCAAGTTTGGAACATCAGAGTTGTAGACGAGAAGAAAGTGAAAAGATTGGTTAATCTAAGACGAAAATTAAATCTACTGGCAGGAAATGAAGATTTTCTTTGAATAATATATATATAACAGTAAACCCTTTGTGAAATAGAAAACTGATGTTTTAAAAAATTAATAAAAAATGTATTCGATTACTATAAGTTCTAACAAATTAATTAAATTTATTTATAAAATCTTGTGATAAACTGTGTTGATGAAATAAATTTAGGATTATTCCATATTTTTACTTCTAATTTATTAATCTGTGAGTTAGCTAGCTGGTTGGTTTAATGTTTAGTTGTTTGGTTGTGTTTTATTATGATTAATGACAATAAAACAAATTAAGTATATTATTGATCGTTTTAACTTTAAACGCATATTAAATGCTTTAGAATTTATTATTATTATTATTAATATATTTAAAATTCTAACTTAAATTATTTACCGTAAAATCCCAACGATAATGCGCTTTCTTGTGATTAATGTATAGCGCGCAAATTGTGTGCTCTATATAATGTTTTTGTATATAATTATAAGGTATCAAATATATATATATGCTATACCTATACACCAGGAGTTCATAAAACTTCATTTTCTTGCGACACACTTAACATCTTCGACGTTGGAAAAGATAGATGTAAAATTTAATTAATTATATTTTACAAATTAATAAAATTTTAAATCAAAGAGATTTACTGTTGATATTTTATGAGCACAAGCTTTCAAAATACGGTCTTTTTTTAGAAAGACTAGCACGCATTTCAGCATCTAGATCAATAAATAACAATTAAATTTAAAAAAATTTAATAGTGTTTATCAACAAATAACTTTACATCCAACATCAAATTATAATAACATTTCAAAATATTTCGAGGAAAAACACCTTGAGAACTCATGCTATACACTACTATAACGCTATAGATTTTAAAGTTAAAATTCTTTTAATAATAATAAACGCTTTATTTAAGTCAATAGTATTCAAAAATTAAAATGTCATATGTATGAAAATCCTGCAGAATTAAAAAAATTAGAAATTGTTCTATACACCGAAGACATCTTTTATTTTACATTTTCTAACTTTAGAATTTAGATGTGTTATGCTTTGAAAATTCAAAATATTACAAATTTGTATTAAAATGCAGTAAATGGTATCATCATTATGCTATCATTTTACATATTGTGGATTTCTCTAATCGGCCTGCATTTTTTGTCAACTCCACATGTTGAGAGTCTTGGTACATTGCTCCAGGTAAATTACAAATGCTGTAAAAATGAATTTATTTCAACTTCATTGCTAAATTACATTGCTAGTACATTGCTATATCTTCAATTTTGCAAAAAGGAAGTGTTTTAATGGATATTTCTGAAATATCTAAAATGCTGTGAAAATATTATATTGACTAAATATCATGAAAAACCTTACAAAATTATTTCATCATTTTCTTGAAAACTCAAAGTAGAGTTATCAAAGTTTTCTTGCAAAATTTTTGCCTATAATTATTTGTAAAATTTGTGTAAATAAATTATAAAATGTAATATATAGAGTTGTTAGTCATCTGAACATATCTACATTTTAAAAGTTAGTATGTATTATTTTCTATATATTGTTTTTGTGTGTTAAAACCAAATTTCTTCAAATTTCTTACTTTCTATAATATAAATTGTTACTCATTCGAACAAATTACATCACCTCAGCAGTAAGCATGTCTCTAGAATATAAGGTTATTGATTTTTTCATTTTATTATAGGAGTTGTATTACAGTTAAAGCAGGTGTATAACACCGAGAAAAAGCGCTAAATAAAGCATAAAGGACAAAAGGTGCGATTCATTACATTTATGGCTTTTATACTTATAAAGGGTTTGTAAATAGACCAATATCTCCTCTTTTATAATTTATTTCTTCTTTAACAATTTTTAATTTTTCTTCAACATTTTCCGCAAAGAGGAACTTCGATGCTATTTATTTCTGGAATTACTCAGAGTTTGTTTTTTTTAAAAATACAAATAAAACGATTTGTAATTTTTTCAATATAAAAATTTAATACTTGAACGTTTCATCTGGATTAGAAAAATGGACTGATTAAACCTAATCTTTTATCCGGATTATGCAAAACCGTAAAACGCAAGCTTTCACAAATTGTAATTTTCTTTTATTGGAACTCCGAAATTTGAGATTAAATCAAAGGTTCCCACCCAATCTTTGGGGCCATCGCCAACTTTGCAAGACAAAAAGAATAAAAATACTCGTCTGCTGCAAGTGTATAAATTTTTCTGTAAGTTGAAACATACCCTTAGAAAACCATTTAATAAACTTCAGAGTCCACTTTGGAAACGTCTGGATTAGACGAGCGCCAATGAGCATAAATAATTGGAATAATAGTTTATTTTCAGTAAATAAAAACGTTACAAAATCAAATTGAGAGATTTCCCAAGATTATAGTCTTAACTATAATAGCGATATGTTTATGTTTGCATACTCATTTAAAAGTTTTGAAAAGGTTTCAAGCAAAGACAGCAATTTGTATAAATGAATATATTTAAAGATCAAAAGATTTTCATATATAAAAACATTAATAAATTCTACTAGACCACACATTTTTATTGTAAGCAACCTGAACAATAAAAAAAAACATCAATTGTTTGAAAAACCTTTTATTTAAAACCTTCTTTTGTTGATGCTTATCAGATTCAACTACTCACGTAAGTGAAAGGCACTCTTAAAAAAAATTTTAAAACCTTTATGAATAATTTCATACAATCTTTGAATGCATGGATGAACTTTTAAAGTTTTTTTGTATTTTATTATTATTATTATTATTATTATTATTATTATTATTATTATTATTATTATTATTATTATTATTATTATTATTATTATTATTATTATTATTATTATTATTATTATTATTATTATTATTATTATTATTATTATTATTATTATTATTATTATTATTATTATTATTATTATTATTTTTATTATTATTATTATTATTATTATTATTATTATTATTATTATTATTATTATTATTATTATTATTATTATTATTATTATTATTATTTTGACAATAAAACACTCTTTGTACGATATATTTCGACAGTTACTGTCATCTTCAGGTACCAAAAATCAACTAAAAAATTATGGATTTATATAATTTTAACAATTTTTTTATTCATTAAATATTTTAATAAATAATAAATAAAATTAAAAAATTAAAAAATTTTTTTAATAAATATTAAATTTTTTATCTTATAAAATATTAAAATAATGAAACATTTTAAAAATTAAAAAAAAGTTTTAAACAATAATAAAACCTCAATTTATCCAAAAATTTAACATACTCAAACTATTTTAAAACATTCAAAACATTCGTTGGTCATAGAATTTTGCATAGTAGTCTTTGGATTCAATGAACTTATCAAAAATTCCTGACATATAAGACGTTCCCAATAATTATTACAAATTTTCAACAAAATCTTAAAATTAGACATTCTTGTTTTACTTTTATAACTTTTATTGTGCTCACTAATATTTGCCAAACCCTTCAATCGACAATGTTCTAGAATGTATGTGACATTACACCCATTACATGTAAATTGATAAACGAGATCAAAACACAATTCAACCTGAGTTTTTGATTTATTATTAAACATATTACGCACCTTACACTATTTAGAAACGATCTTATACTCTAAATTTCCCATCTGTTTATTTAACGTTTTCTTATAATTTGTAAAACCTTCCGAGTAACGCAATACAAACATAAATTTAAGCACATTATTTCAATTCACATTCAATTGTCAAAATACACTCAGACTTTCCCAAACATGGATCCTTAGGATATTTAATCAATTTGTCCACAGTCTCTATTAACAATACAGATTAATAATACCCATTCTTTATCAACAACTCAACCAATTTATTTTTGTGATATTTAATATGTTCATTAATAAGTCAAAAATCAGGTGTGAATTTGTTCAGATCTCGTTTATCAATTTACATGTAATCGGTGTAATGCCACATACGTTGGAGAGATATCCCGTCATCTCTGTACTCGAGTTCTAGAGCATTGTCTATCAAAAGGCTTGACCAATATTAGTGAGCACAATAATGGCTGTAAAAGTAAAATTGGCACGTTTGATTTTAAAATTTTGATAAAAAGTTTTAATAATTATTGGGAACTTGTGATATTTGAAAGCATTGCTGATAAGGTAATTGGGTCCACAGATAAATAATCAAATGTTTAATTTAAATAATTTAAATGTTTTTAAATAGTTTAATTTTGTAAATTTGTGGTAAATAATATTTTTTGTGTTTAAAGTTTTTTTTAAATATTTTAATATTTTTTTATTATATATATCATCATTATTATTATCAAATAATTGTCAAATATATTAATAATTATCATATCGTCCAAGGTCAGCTGATAAATGTCAGAGAGCAGATATGTATTTATATCAAAATTATTTGTGAATTTTGCAGTGCAATCTTGACAATATCAAATTAAAATTCACTGCTAATCATTAAAACAAAAAAATGTTTTCATGTGGCCGCCTGGTTCAAATTTCTAGGAAGACAGAAAATCCAGTTCCAAAGCTGTTGAACATTGTTGGCAAAGGTTATTTTATTCAAAACTCCAGACAATTCTCAACAGCATCCAATAAATGTAATTCTATTACTTTCTAATTTATTAGGATATTTTTTTCAATTTTTTGCAAAATTATTAAGTTAAATTTGCTTTTGATTTTGATTTACTTTTTTCCAACCACCAATGTTAATTGGACTGTATTCCCTGCACCGAACTAAGGAAAGAGTCATGAGATCCGGATCCTTCTATGAAAGAGAATAAGAAACAAAGTAAATCATATCTACAGACTCTTTTTCTAGTATTTCAATGGCAAATTATAAACCTTCTGACTTTTATGTGGAAAACTTAGTTTAATCAAGAGTTGCTATATTCAAATGCTAAGCCCTTCACCAAAGGTTGAGTTGTTGATGGGATTCTACTAGGAGCTTTTTCAACAGTACACAACATTTAGCATTGTTTTTTTAACATTCTTCTGATGTCACGAAGTTTGTCTCAAAAAAAATTTAAAATTTGATGTGAAAAATCCTAATTATTCTTTATATTCTCCAGACATTTCTACTTCTGGCTTCCCTGTATTTTATTTGTTTGTTTATCGTTTTAATGAGAGAAATCTGATAATACAGTTTCTTTTAAAAATGCCGTTTTTGAATTATTTTTTCAAAGATGTTGTCAGTTCATAGGTTTGCCGTATCTGACCTTTCTAGGAAGATGAAATAAGTGGTAAAGGTGTCATTTAAGGGACTTTTGTAAATATGAATGAAATTTATAAATAGCTGTGAATTTTTCTAAAAAATATAATAAGAGAAGTTTCTTTATTAAAACAAATTAAAAAATTCAAGATTTTTCAAGACATAAACATTTTCGTCTTTTCATCCTTGCCAAAGTTGTATCTGAAACAAAATTCATCCAAATAATCTTAAAGATGATTACTTGCATGTAAATGTTTTTTGCGCGTAAATTTTCAAAGTATTTTTGAGTCACATCCAAAGGTTTTCGATTAAATTCGTATGATAACCTGTTTCAGGATTTACATAATTCTTTGAGTGATTGACTGTCTGATGATAATATTCAGGCTCTGATTTGAAAAGTGATAGATAAGCAGGCCACATATCAGATACTACTGTTGTATTTTTCTCGATTGCTTACTTAATTATGCCTCTCAATGTTTCAGCCTTTCTATTTGGAAGGCTTCGGAGTACAAATGATTTTGAGACTGCATCTATTCTCCAAAAAGCCATTTTTCTCTCACAAGTCTTCGTTTATTATATTATTATATAGGTAAAAGTCCCTTATATTGACAAATGTCCTTTAAATGAACAAAAGTCGTTTATATGGACAAAAGTCCGTTATATAGACAAAAGTCATTTATATGGAAAAAAGTCCTTTATATGTACAAAAGTCGTTTATATGGACAAAAGTCCTTTATATGTACAAAAGTCCTTTATATGGACAAAAGTTCTTTATATGGACAAAAGTTCTTTATTTGACACCCTTACCGAATAAGTTATATATAAATATTAAATTAAAAAATATGTTATATTTCATGACATGACCAGACAAAAATTAACTCATTAAATTTTTGGTAAATAATATTTTATTTGGTTAAATTTTTTTTAAATTTTTAACATTATTTTATTAAAAATATATATATATATATATATATATATATAAGAAGTGAGAAGTGAGTCACAAAAAATACGATGCTAATGGGTGGATTGAAAATACGTAATTTTTGAAATTTTTACTTTATTTTTCATTTATTTTGTTTAAATTTAATAAATATTGGTATGATATACCAACCTGGGAGGCTAACTTGTGCAATATCGTCAATGTCATATGATTGTCACGATGCTGGATAAAGAAAAAAGCTGATTAAAAGATGACTAAATTATAAATGTCATTATTACTAAATTTAGTCAAAAATCCAATCCTATGTAAAAATTTCCTTTAAAGTAGAAAAGAGGTAGATATAAAAAAAGAAAGAAAATAAAGGAGAATATATATGGTAAAATGAGAAAAGCTGTTGGTTCTAATTTATATCATTCTTGAGCTTTGGAATAAATTTTGATTGACGAAAACTTACGTCTGATTCCAAAATGATTCGGATATCTAAATTTGGCAAAGTTTAAAAAGATAATAATAAATTTGTCATTTCTTAATATTCTAAAAATTATAGCGGCTCTGTAAATAAGTTTTCATTTTATTCAGTTTTGTTTCGTCGAGTAAACAAGAATCCAAATCGCAAATTTAAATTTTAAAAATAATATAATAAAAAGAGCGCAGGTTGCCGGCTTCTGCACTCATCTAAGGAAAATTAAAAAATATACTTTTACACTTGTTTTCTGAGACAATCTGTAAATGAGTTTACTACTGACTGAGATATGCCGACAATACCCCTATAAGGACAAGTGTAATAACGATATCTAGTAAGTTGTATGAAGGTCACACTTAATGGTCCATTTAACTGTATATTTACGCATCGTTGATAGTATAAACTTTATACCATTGGAATGCGATGAATATGTATACACTTGTGTGATTGTTGAACTGTAATATTTATCATGTCATTCAACAGTTTTAAACCGATTTTCCAAGTTATGATTGTCACAATAACAATGGGAGACTGCATTTTTATTCTAGAAATCTCGTGGACTACCAACTTAATTTGATAATCATTCCGATGATGAGCAGTTAAACATTTACGAGTTTTTTAATTTTGACCAATGATATGTTTTTATTTTACGAGTCGAAATGTTCTTTGAATTTTGGAATAAAACCATTAAAAAGTGATTTGATTTATTTACATTTTTATTTTATTAATTGTTACATAAATTTTATGATTAAATTTGGTAACAATAAATAAGATGTCTATAATATACGAGGTCTAAACCCATAAGAGAAATCTCATATTTGAACTTAAACATTAAATTAAGACAATAAATAAAATTAAAAGAGTGAGCAAGGTACAATATCAACAAGGTCGTCTTATTAGGAAGGTACAGTACGAAACAGGATTGACTACATATTAGTCACTAATAAGTAAATATTACATAATGAACCGTTCAGTGACCTTTTATCCACTCTTACTACTCATTAAAAGTCAGTATCTTATACATTTTTCTTTCGTAGTGTAAATGAGCATTAATATTATTAAATATATTAAATATTTCTACAAAAATGTTTTATTTAAATATTTTATATTATTTCTTATTTATAATTGTTTAATTAATATTATCATTTTACTTTGGTAATTATTATTTTTTCATTTATTTTTATTTAATTATTTTATTTAATTAATTTACTTTACATTTTTTTAATAATTTCTGTATATTAACTATTTTTTTATATATTTATTTTATTATTATTATTATTATTTTGTTAATTATTATTACTGTTATTATTTTATTTATTTATTATTTTTTATTTTTTGCATCGTATTTAATAAATGAACATTCTTAAAAAATTTCGATTTTATGATTAATTAATGTATAATTTTATTTCTATTTTTACAAATAAGATAAGATTTTTATTTTTTTCAATTTTTATCGTTTACAGAGCACCGCGAGGATTTACAATAAAGCTTCACAAAGGTGCAGTTTCAATAGAAATTTTATAAAATTAAAATATATGTAAATTCATCTATTTTCCTTTCTTAAATATCTAAATTATATTTTTTAATCCGGCCTGTCCGGTTTACATTAGTAAAAAATAGAATTTAAAAAATATTTTTGCTCATTTATTCTTTTTTGAGTAAATTTCACCGAAAAACTTTACTCTCTCTACATTTTACCTTTCATATACATATTTATTTTCAAAGGTTCCTGTCAAAAGAATAAAATGCGCCTCAATAAATATCGTCTAACATGTCGTTAATGTGGTTTTTGTCCTTTTATTTTACTTCGTTTTCCAAAGGTGGTCTTGAGAAGCCAAACTGTCTTGATGTCAAGGAATTGTATTTTGAGAAATAAAATATGTGAATTTTACATGATCTCTGTACGGTTACTTTTTGATGTACTTTCACATTAAATAATATGATAATTTATAGAAATTATAATTTTCATAAAATCCCATCTCTCAAAAGATTCAAAATTCTTTCAACAAGGTACTAACGCATTTGAATTAATATGAACATTAAAACAAAATAATGTATTGTGAAGTTTTAAAATGGACATAATTTGATGAGCCTTTTCATAATTACCAAACAATTAGCTGTAAATATCAACTAATAGTTTTATCTTGCGGTGGTCTGACATTTTTGCATCATTAATTTGATATTTACTCATTATGTTTGCAGAATTCCAAAGCAGTGAAGGTTCACACCTTTCTTGTTTGTTTGTTTTCTAAATTATGATGTCTTTATTATGTTTTCATATATCAATCTGTCATTTAAAAAGTAGAATTATTATTGCGTTCAAGTTAAATTTTGTTATTAATACATTAATGGCTTCTAGATTGAAGGAACTGAACTTTCTTTATATCCCTTCTGTTACAAAATTCACCTGGGCCCCGATGTGTTTGCCTGTTATATATTTTGCTCCCGAACTTTGTTTGTGGATTGGTTTTCTTGTTTATTCTGTAATCACTTTCGAAATTTTCGATAGGTTTAAAATGGATGAACAGTTATTTGCACCTGTTATCACAAGTAACAATAAAGAAATACGGCTGAGTAAATATTTAGAATTATATTTGAATTAAATTTTTGAAATAAATTTTCTTTAAAAATGAATTGAATATAAATATATTTCGAGGAAATTATCCTCATCATCAGTCTGCCATCATAATCTGTGTTAAATACTACATGCGTAAACAATAATGATGTGCCAGTTATGATTCATTGATTTAATTAAATAATCTCAATAAATTCGCTGCTGATTTAACGTTAATTGTAGGAGATTGTGATTTAATCACCAATGACTTACATGAAATTCTTTCTTTCTTATTATTAATGTATTTATATCAAATTTTAAAATCTTTAAAATCAGTTCTTCCTTTGCAAATTTTGCTATTTTTTTAATTTATTTTATTCTGTAAATATTGTCATAAATGGTGAAATTTTATTTAGTGAAAATTGATTATAATAATATTATTCGTGAGCATGACAATATATTATAAAAACGCTTTTTTGGTAAAGATTGTATTTCATTAATTCTTTCTCGATAATGATCGGTGACTTATTTCAATGTTGGGAGAAATTTTCTAATTGTAATTGTCAATTTTGTTTAAATGAATGTTTCATTGTTTCAAATTATAAGTCCCGCAAAACATTTTCGTTACTCCGATAATTTCCAGGATAAAATATGTTGTTTACATTCCTCATATGGACAATCATAGTTCACTTTTCGACTCGGAAATAATAATAAACAAATAAATGATATAAGTCAATCTCACGATAATAGATGTCAAAATTTACAAATGAATGGTCATTTCATTGTAATTGATTGAATTTGAATAAACAAAGATTTATAACAATAAAATATTAATAATTTACACAATATATTTTCATAAATTTTTCATTTAGGATAAAAATTTAATATTAATTTTTATTTTGAAATTTTATTGGTTAAATGTGTTATTTAATTATTAGCTAATAACATGAAAGCCAAATAAACGAAATATATTTCGTTGAAATTGTCCTCGTCATCAGTCTTTGTCAAATGTTATGTACGGATATGATAATGATGTAATAGCTTTGATTTATTGATTTAATTAAATAATTTGCTGATGAATGAACATTTTTTAGGAGATTATTATGTAATTAATAATGCCTCACATAAAATATTTTCCAACTTATTATTGAATTTTTTATATAAAGTTTTCAAATCTTTTAAATGAGTTGTTCCATTGATCATTTTTCTATGCTCAATAATATAACTCACATCTCTCAATCGAATTTGTTCCTGAAACAGTGTGCAAATATTATGGAAAGCCTCTCCAATGTATGTGGCCTTTCCTAATTACATGAAAATTTATACACTAGATCAGAAATTAAACCTATTGGGGTTTGAGATTTATTACTAAACATATTTATTGATTTTAACAATTTTGATACTATTTCAAATATTTTTGAATTGCCTCAAAATTTTGTGTCAGGCAATTTAATTTTTTTTTATTTAGGGGTCCACAAAAATTGGTTCCAAGGCTAATAACAATTTTGCTATTCTTTCTAAATGAAAAAAAAGATAGAAACGTAATGTTTTAAATTAAAATTACACAGAAGCAATCTTTTAAGAATAATCGAAAATTTTTTGTTTTTAAAAAACTTGCAAGGAACTGAAGAGGTTTATTTAACCACTTGCGCTATATTGATGTGCCAGGCACGCCTTGATGATTTTTTTCAAAACCGCAAGTGAAGTGTATACCACGTCGGTAGCATTTGTCGCAAAAACAAAAACGACGTGTGTGCAACGTCGGCTGACCGACGTAACGTCATTATTCTAACTGCAATTATAAAGTTAGTTCACATCGCGTAGAGTTATCGATATAAGGAATTAAATCATAGCGCAAGTGGTTAATAATCGAAACTTTTTTCAATATAATTATTTATTTGTAGCAGAAGCTTAATTTATTATTCACTTATCTGATATTATTATTACTTTTATTATTATTATTATTATTATTTTCAGTGATATCTGCCAACCAGAATGGGTTTAGAAGTTATACTCTAAAATCGAAAATATTTGACAAAAACATATCTGTGCAAAACAGTCAAATAAGGTCACTTCATTTATGCAGGTAAGAATAATTTATAGAATCTATATTTTCAAATAAAATTATAATAAAATAAATAAAAAAGGCTATACCTTTACAACTCACCATCAATTATATGAATTATTCACTAAGAAACGAAATAATTTATTTAGCCTGTATTTTAGGATATCGTGCATATCCTTAAATTTACCCCTTTAAATTTTGAAATGTATTGAGAAACGTTTTTTTAATTTGTTTGATCATATTACATTGTGACTGTGCAACACCCAAATTTTGCCGTCTAAAACAATAATATTATCTAGCTTTCTTCCAATTGATTTTGGTGCATAAATATTATGTTGTTGATTTTTGTAAAACTATTGTTATTTGCGAGTAAATTTCTACATTATCTTGGTTTAATATTTTAATTCCGAAATAAACTTGTATAAATAGTTATGCACCATGTGTGAATGGCTAAAAATGCAGCGAATTGACATGTCATTTTAACTTATATTAGTAAATTTGATGCTCCATAATATATAGATTAGTGATAGAACTGCCAATTCAGCAAAGATCACACGAAAAATTATCCATTCCATATCGACATTTAGTATGCAATCCCAGTCGAGTGGTTAATATCACCAAACAAAACTGACTCAAAGTATGCGTATACTATAAAAAAGAGAGTTTTCACCTGAAATGTCTTTAAATTTAAAATTCTAATTTTGCCGTTCGAAGTGCTTATGAAATATTTTGGTGAAAGCTATTTAAACAGTTTAAAATCCATATACTTCTACTTTTTAGAATCTACTCTAAACATTATTATTTCTAATAAATCACGTATCAATATAATGTAGCAACAGTTGGGTGGTTCTTAAGACCTAAAATAATAAACGGCACGGAAAATAGTTGTTGGTTCGTGTGGACGTTAACTCTCGACACTGGTGTACATAGTGATTCAATTATTTCATTGTAAAAATATTATTTTAGAATTCTACAAACCAAAAAGGACACTGATTATGTAATTGTTGGAGCCGGATCGGCAGGATGTGTATTGGCGAATAGACTTTTGGCCGATGGCAAGAACACTGTACACTTAATGGAAGCCGGCTCAACAGATAAAAATAGAACTATTCAAATTCCATTAGCTTTGGGAGAGTTGATGGGGGGGACATGAGTATAATTTGATTGCCGTTATACTATGTGAGGATAATTATTAAGGTTCAACTGGTGTTTCGAAACGAAACCTCAGTTGCATTTGAATAAACGGAAAATATTTCTTCCAAGGGGCAAAGTTATTGGGGGCAGCTCATCAATTAACGGGATGATTTATATGCGAGGTCATCCGTATGATTATGACCGATGGGAAAAACAGGGAGCTTCTGGTATCAGTTATAATTTTCTTTCGTTACTACAAATAAAAGTTTATAAAATTTTGAAATTGTTTTACAGCTGAATAAATCTTAGCATTATGAAGATAATGTGAATGTCAAAATTAAATAATGCCTTCGTTGATTGTGTCGCAGCAAAATGAATCAATCTTAAAATTGTAAATCATATGCATTACATTATTTTCCGTATTAAACGGAGTGACATCAGGTGGAATTATGTCATCAATCACATTCAGCTTAATAACACATTTGTCTATAGTTTCACACACCATGATTTGCTATTATTTGTTATCCATTGTAACAGAGTAACTCTATCAGTATATCTATATAATAAATAAAATACAATAAATGGGCAGTAATGTCCAAGAACGATAGTCCACTCCCATATGCTAATTTCTCTTATATTTAAACTTATAAAAACTCTCTGTTTATCATTTTTTGTTTCAAATTATTTATGTGGGTGTAAAAATTATAAAGTAAAATTACCGAGCAACACTAACAGATGACCATTTGTTATCCAGCCTAAGAATTTGTATTAGCATTTATATCCCAAACTACAAAAATTTAGTTGATTCAATCCAATCTTGAGACATCAACATCGAAAAGTTATATAGCTGATTACTCGAAAAGTTAATTGTCATTAAATTTGATTTCTTAACTTTTTAAATTTATATCCATTTTTTTATAATAAATAGTTATTACTTTAATTTTGCATGTTTTGACATATATATTTGTTTTATTGTAATGAATTTATTACACTGGAAATAAATTTTATGTAAGTAATAAAAAGTAGATTACGAACATATTTCAGAATTTTAATATAGCTCTGCTAAAAAAATTAGTGGGCTCCCCTGATCTACATAATTTAGTATCAGCTGCTTTTCCATACATTTCAATTTCTTTCTGTTCAATTAGTCAATCAAGAAACGATATTTTATAATTTCTTCTTTGAAAATAAACTTAATATTAATATGTAAGTTATTCATATAAAACAATAATAAATACTAGAAAAATGTCATCTACACCAGGGGTCGGCAACCTATACCACGCCGTGGAGTTGTTAATGTCACTCTATACACCAATATAAAGTGGGCTGGGTAATAGCGATTCTTATACAACTAAAGGCTGTTTCACATAAATTCTCTGATATTTTTAGATAAAATTATATATTTGTATTGGTATTGAAATGGTATTTTTCGCTTTATTAAACATCAATTTTAGATACAACATCAAATAATATCACATGCATCTCTTGCGTTGACATGTGTCATTAAAAAGCTGTAGATCGTACATGTGTTACTGTGGAGCTTTCAACGAGAGTGTAAATATAGCCCTGTAACTTTCTTCGGACTCTCGTCGTGGAATTGAGCTGGTCTTTTTAAAATGAATTTCGTTCTGTTGTGATACCAGTTAAAACGTATACTTTTTTAGTGTTGGCTTTTACCATTGATATATAAAACAAACCAGATAGCCATTACTTATTTGTAAAAAAATAAGGTGACACCCTGAATTAATTGGCAGTGTGGCTTGGTACACCATAGCTAAAAGGTTGCCGACTCTTGATGTACACAAATTATAGAATAACGCTCTAAATTTGACAAAACCAGCGCATTTTGAAATTTGGTCCAAATCAGTTATTAGAAATCGAATTCAGATTGAGTGTTTATATTTTTCTTTATTTAAACACAAAAAAACATTAATTTTAATTTGTTAAAAAATAAAAAAATAAAAGTTAATGCCAATGATAACTTGAAAAAAATATGAAACAAAAAAGTAATGGCTTTAATAAAAAAAAATTATCGAAGAAAACCTAATGGTAATCGGAAATTTAGTAAAGGAAATTTTTTCCTGGTTATTTTTTAGACAGCTAGAAAAGGTTTTATTAACCCCGCCTTTGTAAAAAGAAAGTTTTTTAATATTGAAAAACAAATATTTTTTTATTCGATTAGTTTTCCAAATTTCGTAGAATTTATTTATGTTGATAACTTACTCAGGTTGGTCATACAGTTCTTGTTTGCCCTACTTCAAAAAGGCCGAAAAACACGAAGCAGGAGAAAATTTATATCACGGTGGAAATGGGCCTTTGCACGTCACTAGAAGTAAAATAAATCAAGTTCTTCATGAAACTTGGGTCAAAGCGGGAACACAAGCTGGATACGGTCATGCGGAAGATTTCAACGGTTTTAGGCAGGTAACTGACTTTCATTTTTACTCATTAAATATGTTCAAAAATATTCAGGAAGGATTTGGTCATTTTGATATGACAATTCACAAAGGAGAGAGGTGGTCATCGGCTAAAGCCTATCTTGAGCCAGTCATGAAGAACAAGCATCTAACAGTTACTACAGACAGCTTGGTTACAAAAGTCATTTTTGAAGGGAAACGAGCAATTGGAGTTAAAGTTTTGAATAAAGAAGGAAAATTAGAAAATGCGATAATTTGTAATTTATTAATTTTATTTAACTAAGTAACTTTCCAGGTTTTCGCTAACAAAGAGGTTATTTTGTGTGGTGGCGCGATTAACAGTCCACATTTACTGTTACTCAGTGGTGTAGGTGACGGAAATGAGCTAAAAAAACATTCCGTTAATATTGTTGAACACATTCCAGGAGTAGGGAAAAATTTTCAAGATCATCCTACAATTTATGTACGATATCAATGCAAAAAAGTAAATTATTAAAATATTTATTTAAAAAATAATAATAATAATAATAATAAAGATTCGTCTTTTTTCTTGCCTTAAATCCAAACTTTGCAAACTTATTTATGTCCAGTGCATCAGGATAAGTTTATAACAGTGTATAACATAACTTGACACAGTTTTTACACTTAGCTGGCGCTTAGAGAAATCTGATGAGAGCCATTAGCTCGAAACCAGTATACTATTGGGAAATGTGCTCGATATCACTTAATCTATCTTATATTCTTTGATTAGAATCAGACAAAGTGATTAATAAAAATAATAATAATAAAATAATAAATAATATAACAATAATTTTGATAATTTAAATTTTTTTATTGTCCATCAATATTTTCTTTAGGAAACTTTACTATTTACTACACGCAATACATTATTTAGGAATAATTCTAAAAATTCCCTCATCTTTTAATCAGCTTGCTTGGAATTTATTTGTGTTTTCTCCGAAATATCTCGTACTTGATTTTAGAGTCTAGAATTAGCATGTAATGTTATTTCCCTTCCTAATATTATCTCAAATGATGAATATTTCGTAGCACTTTGATAATCTGTGTTTATACTGAATTCAATTTGAGGCAGTTCGTGCCATTGTTTCTCACCACAGCCATCTTTCATCGCCGTCAAAGTAAATCTCTCATTGTTCTGATAACTCTTTCCACGAATTCATTCGACTGATGTTGATACGGCGCAGTAAATTCTTGTCTTATTCCCAGTTGTTCTAATTTTTTCTTTAAATATTTGCTTTCAAAATTTCACCTTCTGCCCGTCAATATACATTGAGGTTTACCGTATTTATATATACAATAGTTTTTCATCTTGGTTTGCTGTGGCCGTTAGACCAACTAATTTGCTAAACCTATCATTAATAACGAAGACATACTTTTTGTCTGTTGAAGTTTTCTCAATGACAACAACAATACTTAACACATCGTTTTACTATATTTTTAACAGTTAATTGTATTTTTTATCAGAAAATAATTCCTTCTAGGTAGTGAAATAGTTTTCTTAATTCCAACATGACACAAATCCTCGTGTATTTTAATCACTAATTTAGATTGGTAGCTTTCTGGGATTACTACTAGATCTATTTTATCCATTTCCATTACAAGATATCATCTGACATCTTGAATCGATTTTAAGTAAAATAAAATTAACAATACAAATATAATTAAAATAAATATAAAACTTTCGAAAAATGCAACTTATAGTATATTTAGCCCGTTACGCTGTTTTCACTGCAATCGCCCGAGTTCAAGAAAAAAGTTGATCAGGATTGGGACGAACACAAAACTGGCTACGGAGCTACAGTTCACTTGACATCCGGTGGATTCATAAGGTCCGAAGCTAATGTCACCCATCCAGATATACAATTCCATTTTTTCCCGGGACTTTTATTAGATCACGGCCGACAGACGATGACAAGCCATTCTTTTCAAGTATTTGAAATTTATTTTAACAGCCTCCTTCAATTCATTTATTAGATGTTCGTTTCTCCTTTGAGATCCGAATCAAAAGGCTCCATTTCACTGCATTCAATCGATCCGAAGGAGCACCCATCAATAGACCCGAATTATTGCTCATCTGAAAGAGATATCTGTGAATTTAAATCGGCTATTAAACTAACTAGAGAAATCATAGCTCAGTCAGCTTTTGATGAGTACAGAAGCGAGGAAATGAGTCCCGGTCCACTTGTCCAGACCGATAAGCAGATGGAAGAATTCATTAAAAACTATGTAAGGATATGTTTTGACTTTAAAATTTATGATCTTTTATATATTCACCTATTTTTTTAAACTAATGTAAAAGAAAACTAGAAAACTAATGCCAGACCAAACTGTTAGTGAAGTTTTCATTAATGAGAAGAACCTCAAACACCTTAGTAAAGGTAAAAGTACAGCTTCATTAATTTATGATTTGGTCTTTGGTTTTGGTATTTTATCAAATAAATGGCAAGGTGATCTTCATAGGTGGGTATAGGTATGCTAACCTAGTCACATTTCTTTCATCTTTTAATGTTTGTTGATTTGTCTGATTGAATAGAAAGGAAATTTGTGTGTTTCCTTGAAAGAAGTTTTACCGTGTTTTATCTATTCTAAATTAACATCGATGTAATTTGTTTACGAATCCGATTTTGGCTCATTTTAATGTTTCCTATTCAGTTATTATCTAACATCGATTCCCGTATCTAGTCATTGCTACAAGTATGATTTACATTACGCCTAAATACCCACAGCCTGAGCCCTTTATCTATTGTGCTAATTTTGCTTAAAGTAAACAAAATGGTTGTGGGAAAGATATAAAATAAAAGATATGTTGTTCTAGAATTTTCCAAAGTAGGATGAATAGAAGAAATGACGACAAACAATGACGTCTTCAAACATTATACATCTCTACATCTGTCAGAGATAATAAAATAACTGGAAAGGAATAAAGGGAAGTTGCTTGTAAAAATAATCTAAACAAAAGTCGATATCAGTAAGGCTTATTAGATTGCAGACTATAAAAGTAAACACAACTTAAAATAGAAGAAAAATTTCTAAAAAATGACAAGGAAACTCAAATTAAAAAGAAAAATGGAAACACAATTTTAAAAGAGGTTGCAAAGAAAACATAATTAAACAAAGTGAAATGGACGATTATCAGAGAATACATTGTCTTAATTAAGTTACAGTTATTAATGACGAGTGTCAATTTATGTCAAGTAAAAGCCAGGAAAGCAATCAGATCGAATCTACCGATCATAGAAATCTGAAATATTAGTTAAGTGGTTGTGAATTTCAATTTGTATTGATAACGTGCAATTCCTCTCGAAGATTTGTAATAAGCACTCAAATCTTTGAATTAATGTTTAATTATTGGTATCCCTGTAAATTGATAGTCACATGTGTTTATCAATAAACATTTTATTGCCTGGAGCTCGGTATTGTTGTTAAATAAGACCCGCTTGAAGTCAGATCGATTATTGACATTATTAAATTTTATCGACAACTCTAAAAATTTTAAAAATTTTGTTTTTAAGTTGAGTATGTTTTTTATTTTTATAAATGAAAAATCTGAAAATATTTCTTATTATATGGGCTCCAAATTATATATGATATCACTACAGTAGGTAGTTAGTGGCTATCTACGGTACAAAAAAAACATAGGGGGAGGGGGGGGGTATGTAATAGCGGATTAAATTTCGGATTATCTTGATTACATAATGATGTAATCAACTTAATTAATTTTGTGTGTATTTTTTTTTTAATTAAATTTTTGGCGCGATTTTTTGAAATTTATTTTCGAATTTATTTTCAATATTTTTTAATTATTTCTAATTAAATTTTTTAAGTAATTTTTTATCAATGTAGTTTTTTATATAAGATTTTAAAAATATGATTTTTTATATATGATTTTAAGTAGATTTTTAATTATAATTTTATCGTTGAATTTTTATATACGAATTTTTAAGATGAAATTTTTTCAGTATAATTTTTAAAATATAATTTTTCAAAGTAATAAATTTTTAACATAATTAAAAATTTTTTATACAAGGTTTGTTTTCGGTATATTTTTATCGATGAAATTTTTTATCAATTATTTTTAAGATAAAATTTTTCAGTATAACTTTTAAAATATAATTTTTCAAAGTAATAAATTTTTAACATAATTGAAAATTTTTTATACAATGTTTGTTTTCGGTATATTTTTATCGATGTTTTTAGTTTAAATATAAAATTTTTAGGATAATTTTTACAATGAGATTTTTTATACAAGGTTTGTTTTCGATATAATTTTATTAATGGTTTTAGTTTAAATATAAAATTTTTAGGATAATTTTTACAATGAGATTTTTTATACACTTTGATTACGATCAAAGAAATTTAGCGTTATCAAAATAATAATAATAATAATAATAATAATAATAATAATTCAACCAATTAAAATCTTTATAAAAAACAATAAACACACAAAATAAACTCGTAAAAGATCAAAATTTATTTACATCATCACAAATCTGCTTATAGTAAGCTCTTCTTAGCTCAGCCAACAAAATATGTACAACTTCCTTCTTCTTGTAGTCTCTGCAGCATCTGCATCTAAACGGACAAGTCAACATTGAGGGATCTGCACAAACAATACAGTCGTCTAAACATTTCAAACCAGATCCTTGAACTGATTCGTAGTGCATCCGTACAATTTCTTCAATGTTGATTCCTGTCATTTGATAGATCCGTGTAGCCAAGTATTCAGGAGCACAATAGGAAAGTTTGTTTTTCATATTCGGAAAAAGTTCTTCCATCTTCATCAGAATTGTTTCGAATACGTATGCTTCTTGCTCGTCGATCATTTTTACAATCGTCAGAATTGAATCTATTTAAACACAATCATTGCTTAATAAATAATCTAGTATTTCTTCGTCAGTATTAAGATTATTAATTTTTGATTTTATAAAATTAAATATTTCTTGTACTAGACTGTTGTATTGCAGTGTTTTTATCCCCATGACAACAACTTTTCCGCTTGCAAATACATTCACACACAGTGGATTATACTTGACAAGTCTTAATGCAGGAAACAGTTCCGGTTCGTAAATGTTTTCTGTTTTTATGGACAAATCATACAAGTTGATTCGACAACACATGTCAATATTAAATGATAATGATTGAATTTGTAAATCTTGAATCTGATATTTGAGATCTCCTTCCTGTAATGGTCTTTTACAACCCATTACTCTGCATTTTCCGCTCTTGAAGAATAAGATTGGATATTTTCCACTTCTATCAACTACATGTTGTGGTTTTCCGGTCGGGAACTTCATTCCAGTTACTTCACATCTACCTCTATAATTTATATTACTAATCATTTTCCAATATCAAAATAAATGAATCAGTATATCAAATTATAAACAAATTAAATTAAATTAAATTAAAATTAAATGGAATTAAGAAATGATGCAGTATATCAAATTGTAGGACCTAGTGGGAGCGGAAAAACTTTATTTGTATGTAATTTATTGCAGTCAAACATGTTCAAATCAAAATTCAGTAAAATATATTGGCATAGGGGTGCAGACGAAGAACATGGATTGACACAAAATCAGTTTTGTAAATTGAAAATGATAATAGTTAAGGGATTTGATAAAACTGGTCGTCTAGGTTACGTCGAGGCGATGTAATAATTATAGACGATTTGTATCAAGAAGCAAATAAGGAAAAAGATTTCAATAATTTGTTCACAAAAATCAGTAGACATTGTGGAGTTACTGTTATTTTCATAACTCAAAATTTATTTCATCAAGGAGGAAGTCATCGAACTCGTAATTTAAATGTTCAATACCTAGTTATTTTCAAAAATCCTCGCGATCAAACGATTATTGATTTCTTAGCCAGGCAAGCCTATCCAAACAATAGAAAATTTTTAATTGAATCATTCCAAGATGCTACAAGCGTTCCCCATGGATATTTATTCTTTGACTTTACACAACAATGTAGTGACGATTTACGTATCCGAACAGATATTTTTAATGAAAAAGGGGTTACGATTTATAAACAAAATTGAAAACAAATAAATGATTATCAATCATGTCATTTAAAAAAGTACTTGTCAAAAATCAAATTCAACCCAAAAAAGTTATTCGTAAAACCAAATCAAAAGTAAAGAAGAATCTAAAAAAGAAGAAGATTTTAAAAAAGAAGTGGATCAAATTATAAACAATAATAATTAGTTGTAATTAGTAAACATGAAATTTGAACGTAGTCTACCATATTTCAATGCATTGGTAAAGGCTCAAAATAATAAAAGAATAGCAATTTTACAAGCTTTCCCTTCATTTGTTATCGACGATTTGCTTGAAGTTATTGTAAATATAGTTCGAGGTAATGTCAATATTAGTAAAGCTAAAAGAGTGGTATTACAAAGACATAAGAGATCCCTTTTATCATTGGTAAACACTAAAAATAGACGTTTAATGAAAAGAATAATGTATAAACAAAGGGTGGGTTCTTGGGTACATTAATTCCTATAGTTTTATCTGCAATTAGTGCAATTTCATCACTAAGATCTTAATGGGTTTACAATACTCTAAACCAGATAAAGTTGTCCATATTTTAACATCTTGTTGTAATAATGAAGGACCAATTAACCAAAAATCCACTCAAAACAATCTGGACAAATCCAAAAGATCCAGATGGTTTTGGTGGTGTAGAAAAATTAACAAAAAGAGTGATTAATTCTAAAAAAGAGACTCAAAAATGGTTATCAGACCAACTAGCATATAGTTTAAATAAACCGATGTTGAAAAGATTCCCACCAGACCATACAAAACAAGAGGAATCAATGATTTGTGGCAAATGGATTTGATGGAAATGATACCTTATTCGAGAATCAACAAGGGGTACAAATATATTTTAACATGTATTGATGTTTTCAGTAGATATGCCCGTGCCATTCCAACAAAAACTAAATCTGCTAATGAAATGGCCATTGCAATTAAAAAATTATTTAAAGACGGACAACCTCACAATCTACAGACTGATTTGGGTAATAAATTTAATTAATTATTTATTTTAATGTATTTTAGGTAAAGAATTTTATAATAGCAAAGTAAAAGAAGTTATCAAAGCCAATCATTACTCTGTATTCTCACAATTCAAAGCTTGTTATGTGGAAAGATTTAATCGAACTTTGAGAGAAAGATTGAAAAAATACTTTGTGCATCAAGGTAATAAAACTTGGATACATGTTTTACCGAAAATTATTTTTAGTTACAATCATTCGCCTCATAAAGGATTAAATGGTCTCAGACCTGTTGATATAACAGACACCAGCAGAAACCAATCATTAAAGAAAGAAAAAATCAATAAGCCAAAATACAAGGTTGGTGATCATGTAAGAATTAGTAAAATCAGTACTTCTCCGTTCATCAAGAATTTTGACAACAATTGGAGCGATGAAGTATATGTAATAAAGAAAATAGATACAAAACAGAATCCAGTAATGTATTTAATAACAGATCATGAAAATAAAGAAATTAGTGGAAAATTCTACGAACAAGAACTTCAAGTCATTCCAATCCCAACAATATTTAGAATTCAAAAGATTTTAAAAACTAAAAATGTTGGTAAATATAAACAATACTACGTCAAGTGGCATGGATACGAAACTCCAACTTGGATATCCTCATCTCAATTGATTAAATAAATATTATGAAAGAAAACCAGTTTTATATGATTTTACCTAGTAATAGTTGTCCACTTATTTATCCTAATAACGAAGCTAGTAATTTTAATGTACAAGTAAATTCTGTTTACTTGGATGGGGAATGGGAAGTTGCATTGATTGATTTTACTTTTGTGTATAATCCTTTTCCGTATTATAGTAATTCTTGTATACGTTATGAATCTGTAAAGAGTGGTAGTGAAATAAAGTATTTGAAAATAAATAATCAAAATCATACTTATGAAATAATAAATCCAAAATATACTCCAGATGTTGACATGTTTATTGAAAAATATGAGAATTTAGTTATTGTCTGTCCGCATGTTCCATTTAAAGTAACATTCCCCGATATTCAACATGCGTTTAGTTTTGGACTAAAATCTACATCAATCATTTGTGAAGAGGATCATTGTCGAATAAAATTACCAAAATTTACAGATGATGGTGTTATGGAACAATTTGGTATAAATATAAGTTATGAAGAAAAATCAATATTTGAAAAATATTTTGAAGATAATTTATTCATAAACACTTTATCGGAATTACAAGGTCATTTGTTGTCATTTAATCCTTCTCCTTTTAAAGAATTGATAATTCAAAATAATGAATTGGTCAAAATAACACTTGCAGATGACATTTCAAATATATCTTTTGACACAAACTTAGCTAAATCTTTGGGATTAATACTAAGTAACTATTCGGAAAAAAATATATTTGGCACTAAAATTCCGAAATTATTACATCATCATCAACAAATGTTCATTTATTCAAATATTATCGAACCAATAAATGTTGGTGATGTTAGAGTTCCACTATTAAAATCTATTTGGATTAAAAAATATGATCAAGGAGAAATTGTACAATTAGAAATGAAGAATCCAATGTACCTTCCAGTATCGTATTCAACTATAAACATCATTGAAATTAATATTCGAGATGATAGTGGGAAATTAATAAAATTTAGCAAAGATACCAAAACACATTTATCGTTACATTTTAGAAAAGTAAATGAATAAAAGAGATTTTTACGTGAATTTACCTAGTAATAGTTGTCCACTTACATTTCCAAATAATGAAGCTGGAAAGTTTAATGTAGAATTTCCAAATCAGATTTACTTGGATGGTGAATGGGAAGTTGCTTTAACTGAATTCACTTTTGTGTACAATAATTTTCCGTTTTATAACAATTCTCATATTAAATATATTAAGAGTACATTACATAATAGTTATGAATATTTTTATTATATTGAAGGAAACTATACAATCAGTCACAACTCTACATTTTATCTGATATATATTGACAATAAAATTTTGAACATTAATTGTAAGTATTTTCCATTCAAAGTAACATTTGATAGTATTGAAGAAGCTAATTGCTTGGGATTTAATAAAAAGAAGTAGATTTTAATGATGAATTGAATCAGATACGTATACCAAATAAAAAATCAAAATTAGATACTATACGATTAACTATAACTTATTATTATGATGTAGAGTATACTGAGACATTTAAAGAAAATTTATTCATTACTGAACTTTCACAAGTCACTGATCAGTTAATGACATCTTATCCCCATCCTTTCAAGTCTTGTGAAATTAAACAAGATCAACTTGTTAAAATTGAATTGGAAGAAGATGTTAAAAGTGTTAAATTTAGTAAACTGTTGGCTCATAGTTTGGGATTAATTGAGGAATCTTATAGTGAAAAGATCATTGTTGGATCTAGTTTACCGACTATAATGCAAAGAAATATACAAATGATGATTTATACAAATATTATTGAACCAATTCTTGTGGGTGAATTAAGTGTTCCCCTTCTTAAATGTGTTTGGATAGAAAAACATAAAAAGACGACCTTGTTCAATTCATTGAGAAAAATCCAATGTATTTACCAGTATCATCCTCGTATATAAACAATATAGAAATCAATATTCGTGATGACAGTGGAAAATATATATTTGGTAAACAAGACAAAACTTACTTGACATTACATTTCCGTAAAATAAATGAGTAATCCAGACATTGTAAACTTTTATAGCACTCATCAAAATGGTGGGGATTTACCTTATTTTGTAGGTAAACAGTATGGATCTGGTTGGTTAAAAACAATTGGGCGATTTGCACTACCTATTCTTAAACGTATCGGAAATTTTGGTATGAAAACTGCTAATGACGTAATAAATAATAATGCACAACTCTTACCTGCTCTAAAATCAAATGCAATATCTGAAATTAAAGATTCTATGCCCTCTGTAATGGAACACTTACCTTCTGTTATTAACAAAGTTTCTGATGTATTTAATAAAGAACAAAAAGGTGGAACAATTAAACGTCGAAAAATTATCAAGAAACATATAAACAAAGAATGAAAGGATACGGAACTATATTCCAGTAATGATTAGTGCAAAATCAGAATTATGCATCTTTGATAGACCATCTCCTCAAGCAGTAATTGAAAATGGTTCTTTTGAAGATATTTATCCAGTGAATTCAATTACAGATCCAGGAAACACCTCAATTCAATTTTACATTAATAGCTCTCAAACCGAATACTTGGATTTGAATGATACATTACTCTACATTCAAATGAAAGTTGTAAATAGCAATGGGGAAATTTATCTAATGAATCGGATGTTACTGCAAACAATTTCTTTTTCCAAACTCTTTTTAAAGATGTTGAAGTAATTTTTAATTCTACTAAAATTGAAGGAAGTAATGATGTATTCGCACACAAGGCAATGATTGAAACTATTATTAATTACAATCACGATACAAAACATACTTGTTTAGGTGGAATGGGTTACGAAGAAAATGACACAAAAAGAAAAATTTGGATTTCAAAATCAAAACCAATCAGTGTTTGTTCCCCACTTCAATTAGATTTCTTTGATCAACCAAAATATTTATTACCCGGTGTTAGTGTTCAAATTAAATTAACAAGATCCAATACTGAAAGAAGTTTAACATGTACAAAAATAATTCCACAAATAATATTATTAGATGCAAAGTTGATGGTAAGAAGAGTTCGTGTTGAACCGTCAGTTTTAGCTGGTCATCAAATTGGGCTCACTAATAGAAATGCAATTTATCCAATGAAAAGTAAGGAAGTTGTTCAATTTTCATTGCCAATGGGATCATCTTCATTTTATAAGGAGCAAATATTTGGTGATAGACGACTACCAAATTTTATTCTTGTTGCTTTCCAAGGGAATAAAAGATATGGAGGATCGTATTTGGAAACATTTTCAATATTTGAACACTTTAATGTCAAGTCTTTAACATTAAGTAAAGGAAATGATTATCGTGAAAAATATAGTCAAGATTTTGCCAATGATAATTATAGTTCTAGTTATATGCAAAGTATTGTTAGGAATATGGGTTATCTTAATAAAAATATGAATTGTGGTATTACCTTGTCAGACTTTAAAAATAAATATCCCTTTTTTACATTTGTATTGGCACCTGATTTTGATCTTAATCAAAGTCAGTTACCTCAAAGTGGAAATTTACGATTGGATATAAAATTTGAAAATCCATTAACCGAATCAGTATCAGTACTTGTATACGGAGTATTTGAAAAAGAAATTCAAATCACATCAAGCCGTACAGTACTTGTTTGACAAGCATTGTTGAACATACTATAAACCAATGTGTTATTAGTTATGATTAAAAATGAAGTAAGTATTTTAATTAATTTGTTAATTTAATTAATTTTAGTTCTATTCAGATACAAACTATTGCTAAAAAACTAATTGGAAAAAATTTTATTGGTGTTTTTCCATTGGACAAAATTCCCTATATAAATATCAACAAAGCTTTGATTGTAAATACTCAATCAGCTAATCTCGGTGGAGAACATTGGCTTGCTATTTACGTGAAACCAGATAAAATACATGTATTTGATCCAATGGGATTCTATTATCCACCTTTATTGATATCAAAACTAGAATCAATGTTGATGCCAATTGAATATAATCGAATTCGTTATCAGAATCCATTGACCAAAACTTGTGGCCAGCATTGTTTAGCTTGGTTAAAATCAATGTTCTCTAAATAAATTTTTGTATCATAGTGTTTATTACCTAATATGATTTTGTGTAGAATGGTAATGTGTGTTGATTAATACAAGTGTAGATGTGTTGATTTTGATTGGTTAAAATAAATACACACATTTGAATAAATATAAAAACATTTTTATAATTTGTCATAATTTACAAAACAGTTTTAGTAGTAAGTTTAATTTTTCTTTTAATTTTTTATTAACATTTTACAATTTTAGAAAATGAACAACTATAATAACAAATATGTATCAAGTAATTTAAATTTTATATTTTATTACAAATTTACCTTTTATTTTAGATAATTTATTAATTCCACAAAATAATGGATATTATCAACAAATTATCCTCAAAACTATGAAGGAAATCAATCAAGTGAGATTTTAATTTTTAATAAATAAGTTTTTAAATTTATTTTTAGGTTTTAGTCATCAATTTTATCAACCTCAAATTTATGAAGGCAATGAATCAAGTAAGATTTTACTTTTTAATAAATAAGTTTTTAAATTTATTTTTAGGTTTTAGTCATCAATTTTATCAACCTCAAATTTATGAAGGCAATGAATCAAGTAAGATTTTACTTTTTATTAAATAAGTTTTTAAATTTATTTTTAGGTTTTAGTCATCATTTTCATCCTCAAAACTATGTTGGAAATCAAAATTCCAGTAAGATTTTAATTATTAATAAATAAGTTTTTAAATTTATTTTTAGGTTTTAGTCGTCAATTTTATCAACCTCAAATTTATGAAGGCAATGAACCAAGTATGATTTTAATTTTTATTAAATAAGTTTTTTAAATTTATTTTTAGATTATATTCATCAATTTTATTATCCACTAAACAATGGTGGAAATTATCAGTATCCACAAAATTATGGTGGAAATGAATCAAGTAAGATTTTACTTTTTTATTTAATAAGTGTTAACTTTAATTTAGTTAACCAACAATTTTATCCACAAAACGCCGGTGGAAATTATCAGTATCCACAAAACGATGGTGGAAATTATCAGTATCCACAAAACTACGGTGGAAATGAATCAAGTATTAATTTTTAATTAACAATTGATTTAATATTTCTTAAGATACAAATTTGCCATTCACTGATTCTCAAGAGGACAATACAATTAATGTTCAAAAATGTAAGTATTTTATTATTAAGATATATTATTTAAATCATATATTTTATCATATATTTTTTTTTTATTTTAAATTATCATGTTATATTTTTGTAATAATGAAGGACTGACGACCCTTTATTATTGAAAATAAGGGCAGACCCCTTGATTTTTTTTTTTTTTTAATTTTAAATTCTCATAATGAAGGACTGACGACCCTTTATTATTGAAAATAAGGGGAGACCCCTCGATTTTTTTTTTTTTTTTTTTTTTTTAAAAACGTATTTTTGTAATAATAATGAAGGACTGATGCCCCTTTATTATTGAAAATTAGGGCAGACCCCTTGATTTTTTTTTTTGAATTTTAATACATATATATTTTTAAACAATAATGAAGGATTGATGCCCCTATATTATTGAAAATAAGGGCAGACCCTTTGATTTTTTATTTTAAAACTGACCACTATATTTTATAAGAGAACAAGTTTTTGAATATAATTTGTCAACAATTATCCCCGCTCAAAATTTTTTATAAATATACTAGAGGTAAACTTTTTTTTTAAAATAACATGTTTACTATTAATTACAAATTATAAAAATAAACAAAACTTTACAAAAGATAAAAAAATTTATTCAACAACATTTAGAATTTTCCAAATAGGTTTGATAATAGAATTGTTAATCTTGACTCCTTTAATAATTATCCGTATTTTATATTTTTTATTATCTTGTACTTGATCCTTCAATTGACTTTCACAATTAATAAATGAAAATTTTTCATTAAAAACCATTTCGTTATTCAACAAATGTAGTATATCTGAAATATTTTTTCGATCTTCCTCTTCAATATTTCCAATCATAATATTGTATTCATAAGCTTTTAAATCAACTGATTCCTAAAAAATAATTAATCAAATTAAATTAAATAAACATTACTTTGAACGTATATGTAATAGGAAAATTTAAATAGTTCATACTGTATTGAAGGTATTGAACAGGAGGCTTAAATGTCATCCCAATAACAGCTGTACTGTTTTCTTCTAGGAGTATTTCATATACTTTTGACATTGTTGCTTTTTCATCAAAAATATTTTTATTTATAGCAAATAAATGATTTTTATTGGTTGCATACATGCGCATTTATTTTAATAATTAAATTAATTTTTATTTTATTACTAGGTAAATTATATCCAAATTATTGCCAATTAACTGTGCATAATAAAATAAAATGTCACAAAAAAATGGAAGAGTATTATGGTAAAAAATATCATAATACAATTTATTTTATATGTCCCGTGTGCATAACTTCCCAACCCATTCCCTATTTAGATTTTTATGAACATCATAAAAATCATTTGCGACAGTTTAATGTTAAAAAAATTAAATTATTTAAAAGACCCGTAACAAATAAATTAAGCAGCATCCAAATTACCCCTATAAGTGAACCCATTAGAGAACATACAACTGATTTTATAAATAGTATTTTTGAATCTGTAAATGATATTGGAATGGTGAATGAAACAATTGAAGCGGACGAAGACATTGAAGCGGACGAAGCGGATGAAGACATTGAAGCGGACGAAGACATTGAAGCGGACGAAGACATTGAAGCGGACGAAGCGGACGAAGCGGACGAAGCGGACGAAGATAATGGATCGATTGATTCATGGCTTAGAGCAATTGAAGAGATTGAAGATATTGGATCGATGGATTCATGGGATGGAGAGATGGAAGAGGTACAAATGGGGCAAAATAACAATATACAAATAGGAGGAAATTTACCTATAATCCAAAGTGACTTACGAGGAACACATAAAATAATTAGTCTAGATACGACCAACTTGAACATTAAAGAAATTGTTTTTCCCATAGAGATAATAAACAAATTAAGAGAGATAATACATGAACTTAGTTATGTAAAAATTCAATTTGGAATTGAAATTGAATTTGAGAAAGATGGAGAAATAAAATTAAATAATATAAGCAACAGTGCTAGACCACTTACCCAATCATTCTTTGACGACGGTATACAGAAGATCAATGAAAAGATATCTTCAATAACAGAGTTAGGGAGTAGTTGGGTTATTAGAAAAATAACTGAAATTTACTTTATAGTAACAAAAATAAGTAACATCAGTAGGTTAAGTGGTAGAAGATATATTAAAACACCAAAAAAATTGGCTAACAAAAAGTGTATAACAAATGTAAAAAATAGTGATAATTTATGTTTTATCTACAGTATATTATCAATACTTAAAAAAATAATGAGATTGTTAGGCAAAATAGAAATAATATTTATAGTTACACAAAGTTTCTACATGAATTAAATTATGACCCAAATGATATGCCCATGAAATTAAATGGTATTCGAAAATTTGAGTCAAATAACGAAGGGTTAATAATTAATATATTTAGTTATGATGAAACAGCAAAACCCGAACATGATGACTTTGTTTTAAAACACCCTTTTATAAACATAATACATAGGTCCAAAATTACTGAAGGAACAATTATTAATTTATTGTTATTAAATAAAGGAGAACAATATCATTATGTTGGGATTACATCACTCAATAGGTTATTGAATTGTCAAGATAAAACAACAGAAAGAATTCGATCATTATGGTGTCACAGATGTTTGAATGGATTTAGAAATAAAAAAGCATTGGACAAACATGAGATCTTATGTATGAGAAATCAGTTAGGGACAACTTTATATACTTTCCCTGAAAATAAGTTTATTAAATTCACAGATTGGTCCAAAACTGTAACCCCACCATATGTTATATATGCTGATTTCGAATCTGTTTTGCCAAAGGACGACGTACACCATCAAATACATTTACCCATTTCAGCAGGACTTTTGTTAATAAATAATTTTGATGGAAGTACAATGTACAAAGAATTTATAGGTGAAGATTGTGTTGAACAATTTTTAAAAACAGTTGAAAAAATAGCAAAATATACTGTATTACCGTATTATTATAAAATGGGAAATAAAACAATTAAAGAATTAACCAACATACAACAGATTCAATTTGATACATGTATAAAATGTTATCTTTGTTTGAAAGATATTGTGGATCCGGTTAGAGATCATGATCATTTTACTGGGGAATACTTGGGTGCTGCTTGCAATGAATGTAATATTAATAGAAAAATAAATAAAGTTTTACCAATTGTTTTCCATAACTTAAAGGGATATGATATGCATCATATATTAAAATATGGATTGAGTAAATTTAAAAATTGGGCTTTAGGATGTATTCCAATAACATCTGAAAAATTTATTTCATTAATTGCTCACTTGGGAAAAATTAGTGTGAGATTTATTGATTCGTATCAATTTGTAAATGATTCTTTAGCAAAAGCTGTTAAAACTCTGACAACTTTACCATTGACTCAATCAGCTTTTACAGGGACTATAGTAGATGAAAAGGGAATCTTTCCGTACAATTTTGCTACTAGTTTAGATGTTCTTCACGATACTTATGAGTTACCACCGATTTGGAAAGGTGTCACTGAGGCTGAATATGAAAAAGCTCTGCTTATTTGGGATGAAACTAATTGTAGGACTTTACTTGATTATATGAAAGTTTACCTGAAACTAGATTGTTTTCTTTTGGCAGACTTTTTTCAACAATTTCGAGCGAAATCTATAGCACATAATAGATTAGAACCTTTAAATTATTTTGGAATTCCTGGAATGTCGTGGTCTTCTGCTTTAATGTCCTTGGATGAACCTATAGAATTAATCACTGAAAATGAAATGTTTAGCTTTTATGAGGGAGGTATTAGAGGTGGTCTTACTTTTGTTAATAAGCACTATGTTAAAACCGACGAAAACACAGATTTACTATATATTGATATTAATAATTTATATGGTTGGGCTTTAAGTCAACCATTACCTTGTGGTGAATTTAATTGGATATTTGAAGGATTTGATACAATATTATCTGATTGTTTGACTTTGGATCTTGAATCTTTGTCATATGGGTATACACTTGAAGTTGATCTTGAGATTCCTTCGGAACTTCATGTTAAGTTAGATGATTTTCCAATTGCAGCTGAGAAAATGAAACCTGAGGGTTCAAAGGTTGAAAAATTGTTGCTGACTCATTATCCTAAATATAACTATGTAATTCATTGGCGATTATTAAAATTATACATGTCTCTTGGTGTTAAAGTGACACATGTTAATCGCGGAGTAAGATTCAAACAGTCTAATATTTTTAAAAAGTATATTGACATAAACACTGAACTTCGAGCTAAAAGTACAAATACACTTGATAAAAATTATTATAAGTTGTTAAATAACAGTTTATATGGAAAAACTGTTGAAAATCTGAAAAAGAGAATGAATTTGCGTCTTTGTACAACTGATAAAAAACTAGTCACTTATACTTCAAAACCTACCTTTAAAAAATCAATAAAAATTGACAATGATCTTATAGCTGTGTTGTTAAATCCTGATTCGATATGTTTAGATCGACCAAGCTATATAGGACAATCTGTGCTTGACTTGTCGAAACTTAGAATGTATGAGCTTCAGTATAAGGACTTGGTAAAATATCGACAACAATTTAATTGTGAGATCAATATAGTTGCTGGAGATACAGACTCTTTCTTCTTGGAGATTAAAAATTGTAAACTAGATGTTCTTTTGTCTGAAATGGTTAAGGATAATCTTTTGGATACATCTAATTACCCTTCTACTCATCCACTTTTTTCTAACAAACTTGATTCGGTTATTGGAAAATTTAAGGACGAAAGTAAGGGAGAAGGTTATGACGAATGGGTTTTCCTTCGACCAAAATGTTACAGTTTGTTAGGTAAATCTTCTTGTCTAAAAGCTAAGGGTATATCGTTAAAGGATACCGGTCTAACACATAAAACTTATAAAGAGTGTTATGAGAAAAACTCAGTCTTTTCGGTACCACAATTTAGAATAGGATCAAAAAATCATCAACTTTATAGTTTTAAAAATACTAAAGTTGCACTAACAAATAGAGATGATAAAAGGGTTTGGGTGGGTAAAAATAAAAGTTTAGCATACGGGCATATAAATATACCTCGAGAAATTGACGTTGATGAAGAAATTGTCGCTGTTGATGAACTTATTGGAGAAATAGAATCATGTGACGAAAATATAACAGATGAAATTCAGCAACATAACTTCGAGGAAGAACTAATAGATATAGATGATGTGCAGTTCTCTGACGATGATGAAGAAGATGAAGATTTTTATTAAATAAACATTATAGTATAAATTTGTTTTTGTTTTTTATTTTTTGATTAATTTTTATTACATACTTTATGGGTTTATTTTATGTGTTTATAGTTTTTTATAAAGATTTCGATGTTTTACGAGTTTATTTTATGTGTTTATAGTTTTTTATAAGGATTCGATCTTTTACAAGTTTATTTTGTGTGTTTTTTTTTTATAAAGATTTTAATTGGTTGAATTATTATTATTATTATTATTATTATTATTATTATTATTATTATTATTATTATTATTATTATTATTATTATTATTATTATTATTTTGATAACGCTAAATTTCTTTGATCGTAATCAAAGTGTATAAAAAATCTCATTGTAAAAATTATCCTAAAAATTTTATATTTAAACTAAAACCATTAATAAAATTATATCGAAAACAAACCTTGTATAAAAAATCTCATTGTAAAAATTATCCTAAAAATTTTATATTTAAACTAAAAACATCGATAAAATATACCGAAAACAAACATTGTATAAAAAATTTTCAATTATGTTAAAAATTTATTACTTTGAAAAATTATATTTTAAAAGTTATACTGAAAAATTTTATCTTAAAAATAATTGATAAAAAATTTCATCGATAAAAATATACCGAAAACAAACCTTGTATAAAAATTTTTAATTATGTTAAAAATTTATTACTTTGAAAAATTATATTTTAAAAATTATACTGAAAAAATTTCATCTTAAAAATTCGTATATAAAAATTCAACGATAAAATTATAATTAAAAATCTACTTAAAATCATATATAAAAAATCATATTTTTAAAATCTTATATAAAAAACTACATTGATAAAAAATTACTTAAAAAATTTAATTAGAAATAATTAAAAAATATTGAAAATAAATTCGAAAATAAATTTCAAAAAATCGCGCCAAAAATTTAATTAAAAAAAAAAAATACACACAAAATTAATTAAGTTGATTACATCATTATGTAATCAAGATAATCCGAAATTTAATCCGCTATTACATACCCCCCCCCTCCCCCTATGTTTTTTTTGTACCGTAGATAGCCACTAACTACCTACTCACTACCCAAAGTATTTTTAAAGATTCAACTATTTTTTTATGAATTTGGTTATAATAATTTTTAGTTGCTTTGGCATTTAAGTGTTTTTCATCTAAATTATATTTCTAAATAGATCATCATATTTCATTCTAGATATTCTACTTCCATTTTATAGTTACTGCTTATTATATTTATTTTAATTTTCATTCTGACAAAAGATAAAAAGTTAAGATAAAGTCAATAAAACACAAATTTATATATATATTCAAGTTTTTATATTTTGACTTGAAATTTTTTTTCTTTACTTTTAATTTTTGAATAATTTTTTAGGCTTGTTTTCTATATTCTGAATTTCATTGTATTGAGAATTTTTCTAAAAATCCATATTGAGAGAATATTATATTTTCAGTGAATTTGATTCTTTTATAATATTTATTTAATGTTTTGTTTTATTTGATTTTGAATTTTAAATCTCAATTAGAGCGAACATACGTACCATCCAACGTCAACTTGCAAAATGGGAGCAACGAATGGCAACGATACAGTTGTTGATTCGCAATGTCGAGTAGTCGGAGTGGAGAATTTGCGCGTAGTTGATGCGTCCGTTATGCCAAGCATTGTCAGTGGGAATACGAACGCACCAACAATGATGATTGCTGAAAAAGTGGCAGATATGATTCTTGGGAAAAAGCCACTGCCGAAATTAAACGTTCCAATTTGGACCCCAAAAAATCCTAGCAAGCAAAGAGAAGCCGAATAAATTATTGGATAGCGAAAATAATTTGATTTTTAATTTTATTAAATTCCATTACTATCAAAATTTCATCTCTAAATTTTATTTAATTATAACAATTTAGTTGAATATTTTTAATCCTAAACATTTTTAACCATTGGGTAGGCATAGACAGCATATTTGGTGCTTTTTGGCCACCCCTTATTACTTATGGAAAGACAGAAACTAATAAATAATTTACATTTCACATTGATGAGCATTGATTAAACAAAACGTAGTAAAATATTGAAAGGTTAAACGTTAATTTTAATGAATTATTTATATTTAATTATTTATAAACCATTTTAATAGTAGAAATTTTTATGTTAATAAATAGTTTTAATTAACAGCTAAATAATATTTTATTTATTTTAATTTTATTATTATAATTACCGTATTTTTCGTACCATAAGGTGCACTTAAAATCCTTTCATTTTCTCAAAAATCGTCAGTGAAAGAGTTGAATAAGTTTGATAACGGTTTTATTTTCATACATAAGGCGCACACATTAAATGACAGAAAACTCTGATAAGTCAGTCGATCAATGATATTGCGCCTTATGGTCCGAAAAACATAGTATCATTTTGATTAATATAATTATATATTATTTATTTATTTGTTATTGGATCTATTTTACATTATGATAATATTATTAATTTTATTAATTTAAATCATGCTAAATAAAATTTAAAATTATCTGAACAAGTCATTTACAAAATATAGGAATAAATAAACTGTAAGGAATAACTACTAAAGCTTTTCACGGCTAAGTTGTAAGTAAGGATTAGATGCAAATGAATTAGAGTTTGCAAACCCGTTAAAACCGAAACTGAAAACCCGTTTTTCTCTAAAAAAAACGAATAATTTTTTTAAAAATTTAACATAAATTATACAGAAGGAGACAAACTAATTCTCAAATCTATAATTTTAATTGGAAATTTGGGGTAATTTTATATTGAAAATTAAAGCGTTCAAAAATATATCTGAAATAATGCTTAAAGATATTTTTGATGCTTTGTCACTCATACAATTAGTAGTGGAAGCATTAGAACCAAAAGTCTCTGCAATAATTACAGCCGATACCAAAATCACATTTATGTTGAATAAAATAGATCAACTAAATATGAAAATCAGTAAATGTTTATTCAATTCATTAAAAAAGAGGGTGCTCGAAATTACAAATATTAATTTAAATATCTTTGGCAAATTATTTAAAAGATCCGAATACAAAAACCAAATCGCTCATTCAACCGGGAGTTTCTCGGCCATATTCGTCAAAAACGGAAATTCTTTGCCAAACGATTATTGGAAAGATTGTTTTAAATAGAATCAGAAAATGAAAGTTGTGTCGCTGGTGAAGATAGTGAGCTTAGTATAACAAATGTGATGAAACATGTCTAACGAAAAACAGTGAATACAAAAATCACATTTAGAAAGGAATGTAACATTTTTCGAAGGAACCGGGAAAAGAACTTAGAACCATTTAGAATTACACCTATCCCACGATTTACACAGTAGATTGGTTCCAGAGAATTCCGTGTAAATCAAAACAGTGTAAATGGGGACAAAGACATTTTATTAAACATAGTAAAGTGTTACTAAATTTTAGTCAACAGAATCCTCAATGTACTGCCTTCTCTTTCGAAATGGAATAATTTCACTTTCTTCACGTGAAATGTATATTTCTGAATCATTTATAGACTGTGTAGGAACTTCTTCCGGTGTGAAATTTGTCACAAAATCTGTAATTTTTGATCAAATCTTTACAAATTTCTTGATATTTCACCAAACTTTCATTGAATTCTCTTTGAAATTGATTAACTCGCTCAACAACTGGATGATTTAAAAAATAGATTTCTAATTTTTTACCTAATTCAAGACCTTCCCGAACAATTGTTGAAGTTAATTCTAACGGTAAATAGCACAGAAATTGAAAAAATAATTTCAATAAAAACTTGTTAAAACACGAATACTTAAATGGGGGAATTCCTTGTTTATGCTTATATCTTTATTTTTAAATAAATATGTATATACATATGCTTGTTATTATTATAAATATGTATTGATAAGAGTGAAATAAAAATATTATATTTTTCAAAACTGTGTAAAAGCAAAAACGTACAAAAAAAGTACCGTTTAAATCAAGGGATAGGCGTTCTTTTCAATACCTTACTTACAGTTAAACCAACTTCAATCGACTGAGAAAGAATTTTGACTTTTCTGTAAAAGGAAAGTTATGATATAACAATAGAAGTCATCTTGTGATGAGTCGATAAATGCTTTGGTATTTCTAAAATATTATTTTCTTTCGAACAAAGACTAAAATTCTTCAGGAAAATTTTTTTTTACTTATATATATATTTGTACTATTTTAAAAAATTGTTACTGGTTTTATTATTTTTTGTAATACTAAATGAATTTTTGCATTTAAATTGGAAATATAAATAAAAACAATAAAAAATCTTAAATTAATGACTTTTGTAGCAAAGCAATACAATAAGGGCGAGTTTATTACACATTTAATTTTTTTTTTAGAAACCCGGTTTTACAAGAATCACGGTTTTTTGCAAACCATAAAATGAATAATATCCAGCTTTATGACTGGACCAAATTTATAGTCCCTGGCATTATTTTTATTATTATTATTATTATTATAATTGTTATTATTATTATTATTATTATTATTATTATTATTATTATTATTATTATTATTATTATTATTATTATTATTATTATTATTATTATTATTATTATTATTAATTATTATTATTATTATTATTATTATTATTATTATTATTATTATTATTATTATTATTATTATTATTATTTATTATTATTTAGTAATTATTTGCATAATTACATAATCAATTTATTAATATTAATTAGAAACAAAAATGTAAACAATAGTTTTACTATACTACTAAAATCCGACAGCTCAAACACAACAATGGAAAACGGCACACAGAATAAATAGCTTGACGGAATAGTATAAATACGGAGATCGGACGCAGAGAATTCATCATAATCATCAACAACAACAATATCTCGTCACAATGACTGATAGAAAAGCCGTTATCAAGAATGCAGATATGAGTGAAGAAATGCAACAAGATGCCATCGAGCTGGCTGCATTGGCCATGGAGAAATACAATGTGGAGAAAGATATCGCTGCTTATTTGAAGAAAGAATTCGACAGAAAATACAATCCGAGTTGGCATGCGATTGTCGGTCGAAACTTTGGCAGTTACGTAACTCATGAAACGAAGCATTTTATTTATTTCTATCTTGGACAAGTTGCAGTTCTGTTGTTCAAATCCGGTTGAGCAGCTGACATTGGCCGTCTGTTATGAATACATTTTCTGTTGTTTCGTTTTTGGTTTTTACACTTTTAAACTTACCGAGAAAAACGTTTGGGTTATTATTTGTTAGTTTATAGCAGAGTTTCCAAAACCTTTTTCACACCGAACCTATTTTGGTTTACGAGTTTTCAAGGGATCCCGAGATTCCAATAATTATATATGGTAAATTTTTTCACGTCTTTAAATACATTCAAAGGCAACTAAAATTTAAAATTAATAAAATATGGTTGTCAAATAAATGTTTAAAAATAAAAGATTTTTTATATATTTCTTAAGTACAAAACACAAAATACAGAGTTATGAACAATCTTAGCATAAAATTACAACGGTTTAATAGCCTTTCATGAGAATAATGTTTTTGTTTCATAGTTTTATAGTTGAGAGTTTGATTCTCAAGTCGGCAGTGGCATTAAGTCTTCTTGGGTATTTAGTTTTGATGGCAGTGTTATGGACTACAGCCTTATTTTATGTGTTTGCGTTTCCCTCCATTGTTTTCGTACTGTGCACCCTTATTTATTTTTGTTTTGGGAAATAATTGAATTAATTAATATATTATATAGTAATTACATTACTATAAGGCAGGCTTCCGCAAACTTTTTAAGTTGCGCCTCCATTTTCAACATATTTATTGTTGGCGCCTCCGACTTTATAAAAAATCATAACGCCACAATAAAAAAGACGTAAATAAAATAAACATTTTTAAAATAATCAAAGTGTATTTTTCTATTTATTGTAAATTGAACAAATTAAATATTATGAAAATAACAGTTCTAATGCTTTAGCAAAAAAACAATAATAAATATTCAACGAAAAAACCATACTTCGTTTGTAAAATCTAACAATTTTAAAATTTTCTGGAAACAAAGAATTATTACATTTTAAAATTTTCTGCGCTCCAAAATTATTATCACGTGCCCCGATCCGGAGTCCGCCTGCTAGTTTGCGCACCTTTGCTATAGGGAAGAAAATTACAAAAAAATTTATGTAAATCGAGGCAGAAATTTATAAAGGAAGATTTTATGAAAATAATTAAAATTTGAAGATTAAATACGAAAATGAACAAAAGAATCTAGAAGGAAGACGAAATAAAAAAACAAAGATTAATAATTAATATGGAACTTATTAATTACCAACTATCAAAAGAAGCAAATTGACCTCTGGCTATTCACTGAGGTTCATCAGTAACTTAAACAATCTAAACGAAATTTGAGCATTATTGGCAAAACTATTCACTTCGTTATAAACCCAGTTGTTTCCGAAAATACCTAAAGTAATATCTCTGGAACGGATAGCAATCTTTCTGAAGCATTTTCTGTTCAAAGCCAACAAATCCGTCAAGGTTAACGTATATCTATTAGTTAAGAACCAGCCTTCCTCTTACAAATAAAGAACTATCTAGTGATATTTATTATTATTTATACGGTTGTGGTTTAATAAAAATTATATTTTTAATTTTGGTTAAATAATACTTTTTTTATCCTTTTTCAGTGTGTGACAAAACTAGTATAACATAGCATTCAACTCAGACCGTCCCGATACTTTTCAGGTGACTTCTCACCTCTCTTCTTGTTATACTTATTCAGTTTTGAACATTTAAACTCTTTATTGACTTTTGAGAATGGGTTAATCTCATTATTTTCAAATTTATCGCTCGGGTTTTCCATACCGCTCGGGTTTTCCACATAACTTGTAAATTATTCATTTATTTTTAATCCATTTTTATTTTTTGAATGCCTTTCTGAGAACTTTCATTGACGTTGTATTATTGCATTTGTATTTGTCTTACTATTTACTATTAGTACATACTCATTACCTCTGCAATACGTCAACTTTTCATTTTACGAAATTTTTAATTAATTTATTAATACTGAATTTGTATAAATTTTGCCGTTTATCAATTTGCACTCAATTTCTTGCACACCTAAATTTTCTTTGCACGACTTTAGACAAATCTCAACAGAATTCAAGAATCTTAATTAAAAAAAATTTAAATTTTAACTAACATTACAAAATTTTCTATGTTTTTCGCATTTTCATTGAAATACTTTTGATATTTTTACAGATTTCATCTTTTTTCCAAGTTTAATTATTTTTATTGCTGGAATTTTTTTTTTTTCAATGCATTTATTACTATATTTTTTTTTAAGTTCCCAAACAAGGTTTATATCATAATTTAGGAATTTTAACTTTTCTTTCTGTGTTGTTTCTTTCGGAATTTTTTGGAATGCAACTTTAAAGATACCTTGCTGAAATCAAAATTATATATGTTGTTATTAGTTTAAATCAAGGTACTTAAGATAAAAAGTCGGGAGGTTGATGTAGAAAGTTATCAAAAACTCAACATAGAAAAACGATTTCTAATCATTAAAACAAAGAATTCGAATTTCAACTTTTATTGTCATTAAGTACAATGATGTAAAAAGTAACTTGATAAATTTAGAATTGTTGTCTTCCTTTGACATAGCTTGTACTTTTTATGTCATCAAATAAAACAATTAGAAACCAACGCGAAATATGACAATCTTTGAAATATCAAGTCCAGCTTGCAGGACCTTCATTAGTACTAGAGATTCAGTACCCAAATTGTAAATTTCAATATCAATAATAATTAACGTTCTTGCATCTTTATCGGATATTATCTTTATCGTCAATTTTTTTACAGTGTATAAAAGTTTTATTATTATTCATTGTTTCTTAATTTAAAATTCCAATAATTTTAATTTCCATAATTTTCAAATTTCAAAAATTTTATTTTTAAAACATTCATTTTTTTACATTTAATTCTATTTATTAAAAACAAAAATAATTTGAAATAATTAAAAATGTTGTTGATATTGCATTTTATTTCATTCTAAAAAAATGATAAAAATTATGTGTTGCAGAGAATTAATTTTTGGTCTTTTGTAGAAAAAAGAAATTGGTATGGACCGATGCCAATCGAAGAGATGATTACGGAAATAATAATTTAAAATTGAGTTGGGGCCCCCTAGAACAATTATTAAAAAAAATACAAATTAATTGATTAATTAAAATTACGAAAACAAATAAAGTAGATTAGGGTGAAATTCTCCAAAAATTAATTTAATTATGTGGAAACTAATTATCTCCAAATTCGATTTTTTTTAAAAGATTTTCCCAGGAACACAATCAAAGTCTGAAAAATCCAATTAGTTGTTTGATGAAATATATCTTATATAATGAGATTGTTTGATTTTCTTTGTTCTCGATTTTGGCAAAGGATTCAGTTCAATCAACTCCGGTTGAACGTTATTTTGAAAATTTAAATGATGTTAATTTATTTTAAAATTATTTTCCTTTCGAATTTCTTGACCGTTTATGGAACATTGAATTCTTATGAGTAGATAATACATGGTCGCTTTTTCAAGAGCTTCTTGAATATAACGAGGAAATTGACCAAAATCTTGTCTGTCAATAGTCCCAGAAGCTTTGGGTTTATTATGGAAAACATTACCTTAATTATAAAATGCTCGCGCAACGCCAGGTTTGTCATTCAACTTCCGGTAAATTTTCAACTGGTGTTCATAACAAGTTATTGATTCATCGAATTTTCCAAACATTTGCAATATATTGCCAAGATTTCCACTTGCTTTACCTTTACCAGGTAAATCTTCGAGCTATCTCGATAAGTCTAAATCTAGCTTATGGTAATGCAATGATTTACCATAATCTCTCAGTGAAAAATATGCATTGCCTAACTAGCTATAAATCACCATTAAAATATTCAAATCATCTGTTCCCAATGTTAAAGCAGTATCAAAAATTTTGATACCTAATTTCGTTTCATTTGCTCTGCCTATACGTTGAGCTTCACAAGCTAATTCAATCCAAATAACGTTTAATTTATTATTTTTGGGTTCAATCTTAATAGCCAAAATAATCATTAACTTTTAATTTCGAACAAATAAATAAAATTCAACCAAATCGTCTTTTAAAATTCAAAATTAAACTCCTTGCAAAAAACATATTTCAAAACTTTTAAAACAAATCTCCACCATTTTAACAAAATTACATTAATTAAACAATCAAAAAATCAAAATAATTTTCCATCATTTTGAATTAAACGCAATCAAGATTCAACAGAGATCTCAAATAAACAACTGGAAAACACATTCTTCCATAATATTTTGACACAAACTTTGCTGAAATTTTGTTACGAATGTAAAAAAAATTAATAATAAAAGACAGATTGAATAAAAATCAGCGAACCTTAGTAGTACAATATAAGCTGTTACAACCAAGGGGCAGACTTGTGTATTACACCGTCACCGTATCGGTAATGGTGACGTAATTACATATACTGCAACGTAATTCCTTGGTTCTACCTAGCTCGTGTGGTTGTATAACGGTTGCGCAACCATCGGATTTTGTATAGCATAGCTGATTGCATGATCACGTACACTATTACACAATAGGTCACGTGGGACATTTGGGGTCAAGGTCAAATTATGTCATCAACATATTTGTTTTAATCAAGTAGCCATTTTAAATTTTTGTTTTAATGAAGTGGTCGCCATTTTAAAAAAAAATATTTTTGTCTTAATTACTATTATAGATATTATAGATATTATTAACATTAAATTTTTCTTGATACAAGTGAAAAAAAATTAAACATTTACTTAATTATAATAAAATTGTAAACAATGATAATAAAAATTATAACTTAATATTTTACTTATAAATGTTAGTAAAATATTATCTTAATTTAATTAAAATAATTAATTAAAAATAATTTAATTAAAAATAAAGACGCTTCGTGAGATAAGATAAGATAAAATTATAATTAAATAGATAATAGAATAGTTTAATATTTTTTCTTAGTAATAATAGTAATTATTAGTATTATATAATATATATTTTTATAGAATTGATAGAATTTAATTTTAAAACAATAAACTATAGGGTTTTAAAAGTTTATACAAATTTATAAAACTGTTTTAACATAAATAATAAGATTAATATTCTATGTTTGAACATTTAGGTTATGAAATAACCCAAGAAGAGTGGGAAAGGTTTGATTGAAACTATTAGAAAATAAAATATGCAAGACTATATAAAATAGTTAAAAATATATGTATTTAAAAAATTAATTTTCAATAAATTTTTTAGATTTAATTTTTTTTAAAATTTAGTATACTAAATTATTGTTTAATTTAAAATATATTTGTTTATAATAAAAACATATTATATATATATAAAAATAAAGTTATTGAGTTAAATTAATGCTCAAAAATACTTTTTAAATAGAAAATATTAATTCGATTCGATTCATGAAATTTAAATAATGTAAAAAGTTTGAAAATTCTTTAAGTTATTTTGCATAATACTCAGTGAAATAAAATATATTAAAATTGTTTTAATATAAAAATAAATAAAAATTGAATTTACAATTTTGTTTTGGTACATTTTTAAAAACTGACCTAAAATTTGTGTCAAAATATAAAAAAACATCTTTGTTTTCTCTACTAACATATACATCCATAAAGATATTTATAATTATATATAAAATTTTATTGCGAAATTTATAAAAATAAAATTTAAAAATATTTAAATAAAAATTGAAAAAATAAATATAGTTTTAAATGAGTTGTGGTTTGAATACAAATTAATTCATGAAATTTAAAAAATGAAAGTATTTTAAAAAATTTTTCAGTTATTTTGCATAATATTCAGAAAATAAAATAAAATATAATTAAATTATTTTAATACATAAAAATAAATAAAAATTGCATTTTAAATTACGTTTGAATTGGCTTACAGTTATTTTTTACACATTTAAATATTAATTATAAATTATAACAAAATACACATTTTTATTATTTCATTTTAAAAACATAAATTTAGAGATTTTATTTTTATTAATTTTTTAAAATTTAATTTTTAATTAAAATATATTTGTTTATATTTACAACATATATTATGCATATATTTTTTATATCAGACTTAATAGTGACTAATGAAAACTTCGTTGATTGTAACCTAAGGTTCTTTGAATATTTAGAAAACTCAATTGGAAAAGATATGATGACACCTTCATTCTTGAAATGTGGTTTTGATGAGGCACTGATGTCAACGGTTGCCAATAGACCTGCAACATCAAAGCCATTTATCGTTTACATGCATGATTCTAATGATGATATGCATAGTTTATTTTTCATGGAAAATGTTTGCAATGAGATCGTTTGTGAATATCTTATCAAAGAATATTGGCCAATTCGGCCGATAGATCTCTCCAATCAAAATGAAAAACAACAATTGTTTTCAATTAAAAACATGTATAGAAATTTGATTGTAAAATTATCCTAAAAATTTCATCTTTAAAAATCATATATTAAAAATTCATCGATTAAATTATAGTAAAAATTCTATTTAAAAATCATGTATAAAAATTCCTTTGTAAAATTATTTTAAAAATTTTATCATTTAAAAATATGTATAAAAATTGATCGATAAAACTATACTAAAAATTTTATATAAAATATTTTATCATGCAAAATTGTCGACTCTTTAACTTTAAAAATTCTTACCTTATGTAACTTACCTTTTGACCCTCTATTTACTTTTAAAAAATTCTTACCTTATGTAATTTGCTTACTATAACTGTTTTTAAAATTTTCAGCTTTAAAAATTTACCTTATGTAACTTAACTGTTGACCCTCTATTTAATTTTAAAAAATTCTTACCTAACTTACCATACTTTACTCTAGGCACCTTAATTCACCTAAATGTACCCTAATGTACTTAAATTGACTTTCGACCCTTTAATTTACTTTAATTTACCTTAATGTACTCTAATGTATCTTTTAAACATGTTTTGTGAATGATAAATTAATTAGTAAGTATAAATGGTTGTAATTGATAGTAAATAGAAACTTGATTAGAAAATATTCTTAAATTAGTTTCACAAAATATATATTACTTTCACAGTACTTGAAATAAATTTTCATATATTTATTGAAAATTATTAGACTTTTAAGTTTCTAAACTTCATTGAATAAACTTAATAGATAAAAATTAATTATCATCTGTCACACTACTAGAAATTAAATGATTATCGACCAACCACTAAATAAGTTGAATTTCTAACAAAGCTTAAAAAATCTACACGGAACAGGTACTGATAGATACCGATAAAATCTACTAAAAATCCAAATATGTATGTTTAATTGTTGTAAAATATTTGTTTTTCTAAAAATAAGACTTTTCCTTAAATTATGATTATCATGTGATTAGAATTTGATTAAAGTTGTGAGAAAGTTGTGAATTTAAAATAAAACTGATTAATTTGTAAATAATGTTATTACTGTGAAGAAATTTTAAAAAAAGACATTCAGCAAATTGGTAAGAAAATATTAGTTATTGAGTAATACTTATTAAAATTACCAAAGTTTTATAATTTTTGACAAGTCTTGATAGATCTTTAATAAAATTTGTTAGTACTTTGAATAAAAATTTTAAAAAAGTTTCAACACAGTAGAAAATAGTATATTTATATGTAAAGAAAATACTACTTATCAATTAATTAAATTAACTAAGTTGTAAAATAATTGAAAATATTTGTTAGATTTTTTAAAATTTTAAGATTGTTAGGTAATTGTTACTAGTACTTGTTGAATGAAAAATTAATATATGTTATCGACTGCTCATAGTATTTAATTTGTACAATTTCTCTTCATTCCTGGAAATATCGTAAATATTTAAATTATTCAGAAAATTGTCAATAATAACTTAAGTAATGGGTAACATAAATCTTTTAAATACTAATCAATATTAGTTTTTAATTAAATTACAAATATAATAATAAAATCAAATAAATACTTGAATACATGAATCGAAAAATTTCTTATAACTGAACACGTATCGTATATTTTATTCAGATTCCAATAATATCATTAAAATTAACCAAAATCTTATTGTTATATTTTGATCACCCTTAAGTCAATGAAAATGCATCGATTTCACTAAGTATCCATCTTTTGACATCGATATCCAACCAAATAAATCCCTTTAATAATATCATAAATTCCCCTTATTGACCTATCATTTCCCCCTAAAATTATATAAAATTTACTATCAACCAATCATTTCTCTTTAAATGACAATAATCCAAGCTATATTCATTATTTTCATAAAAATCACCGACTTATATCGATATTCAACCGAATAAATTTCTTGAAATCCCCTTTAAATAAAATTCATCTCTTGACCAATCAATTTCCATCAAATGACAATATTTCCAGCCATATTCAATATTTTTCACAAAAATCATAAAAATATTCATTTAGATAATATTTATTCTTTAAATAACAATATTTAATCAACTCACCCCCTTAGAAATGACAACAAACGTGTTCTTAATTGACTATATTTCACTTAAAATAAATTCCACTCTTGACCAATCTTTCCCATCAAATAACACTTTCACCTAATTTACTAACTATATTCATTATTTTTTATAAAAATCACCTATTAAATAACGATAGTTAACCATTTAAAAATATCAACAAATCTGTTTTTAATGGATTATTTCCCATTAAAAGATCCTAAATTCTCTTAGCCAATTGTTACACATTAAAATAAAATTTACTCTCAACCAATAATTTCTTTTTAAATGACAATATTCCAAGCTATATTCTATATTTTTCATAAAAATCACCGACTTATATGAATATTCGAGGCGCTTGATGGGGTACATTTTGGTTATTATATAATAACGTTTATTTATTTACCTTGCAGTGGAATCAGCGGTTGATTCATCTCGCATGCTATCAAGGGCACTCAGAGGATGTCAAACTGCTGATTTAGCACAATTGTGATAACGAGGCGCTTGATGATGTATATTTTATTGATTATTTAATAATATTTATTTATTTTCCTTGCAGGATAATCAGCAGCCAATTCATCCTGCATGCTATCAAGGACACTCAGAGCCAGTCAAACTGCTGATTGAGCACAATTGTGATATGGAGGCGCTTGATAAGGTACATTCTGATGATTATTTATTAAAATTCATTTACCATGCAGCGGAAACAGAAGCCGATTTATTGGGAATGTGAGAGCGGCAATATTGAAATTGTCGAATTGCTGATTGAAAGAAAATGTGATATTAATGCAAGGGATAAAGTAAATGTTATGAACAAATAAATATTTTCATTTAATGCAATTCAGTGTGAGATGAACCCTCTGGACATCGCTGTAAGGAATGAAAATAAGGAGCTAGTTGAGATCCTCGGGGCATTTTAATATAAAAATAAATAAAAATTGGATTTTAAATTTCGTTTTTGCTACATTTTTAAACACTCACCCAAAATTGTTGTCAAATTTTAACGAAACATCTTTGTTTTCAATTGTAACATATGCATACATACAGACATTCACATTTATATATAAAATTTATTACATAATTTATTAAAAGAAAATTTAAAAATATTTTAAATAAAAATTGACAAATAATTAATTAAATATTATAAAATCCTTTAATATATTTTTTAATAACAAATATAATGTAAAATACTTTAGGGGTTTCAATTAAAAATTAATTTAAAAAATTAAAATATTTTTAAAATTCTTTTGGTTATTTTGCATAATATTCAGTAAAATAAAATAACATATAATTAAATTATTTTAAAATAAAAATAAATAAAAATTGGATTTTAAATTTCGTTTTGGTACATTTTAAAAAAACCCCAAATTGTTGTCAAAATTTTAACGAAACATCTTTGTTTTCAATTGTAACATATACATACATACAGACATTCACATTTATATATAAAATTTATTACATAATTTATTAAAAGAAAATTTAAAAATATTTTAAATAAAAATTGACAAATAATTAATTAAATATTATAAAATCCTTTAATATATTTTTTAATAACAAATATAATGTAAAATACTTTAGGGGTTTCAATTAAAAATTAATTTAAAAAATTAAAATATTTTTAAAATTCTTTTGGTTATTTTGCATAATATTCAGTAAAATAAAATAACATATAATTAAATTATTTTAAAATAAAAATAAATAAAAATTGGATTTTAAATTTCGTTTTGGTACATTTTAAAAAAACCCCAAATTGTTGTCAAAATTTTAACGAAACATCTTTGTTTTCAATTGTAACATATACATACATACAGACATTCACATTTATATATAAAATTTATTACATAATTTATTAAAAGAAAATTTAAAAATATTTTAAATAAAAATTGACAAATAATTAATTAAATATTATAAAATCCTTTAATATATTTTTTAATAACAAATATAAGGTAAAATATTTTAGATGTTTCAATAAAAAATTAATTTAAAAAATTTAAATATTTTTAAAATTCTTTTGGTTATTTTGCATAATATTCAGTAAAATAAAATAACATATAATTAAATTATTTTAAAATAAAAATAAATAAAAATTGGATTTTAAATTTCAATTGAATTGACTTACAGTTATTTTATACACATTTAAATATTATATATTAATTATAACAAAATACATATTTTTATTATTTCATTTTAAAAACATAAATTTAGAGATTTTATTTTTATTAATTTTTTTAAATTTAATTTTTAATTAAAATATATTTATTTATATTTACAACATATATTGTGTATATATTTTGATATCAGACTTAATAATGACTAATGAAAACTTCGTTGATTGTAACCTAAGGTTCTTTGAATATTTAGAAAACTCAATTGGAAAAGATATGATGACACCTTCATTCTTGAAATGTGGTTTTGATGAGGCACTGATGTCAACGGTTGCCAATAGACCTGCAACATCAAAGCCATTTATCGTTTACATGCATGATTCTAATGATGATATGCATAGTTTATTTTTCATTTAAAATGTTTGCAATGAGATCGTTTGTGAATATCTTATCAAAGAAGATTGGCCAATTTGGCCGATAGATCTCTCCAATCAAAATGAAAAACAACAATTTTTCAATTTGATGAGCAATCGTCTTGAAGCCAAAGAAATATTTGCGTACCCCTTACCAATGTTGATGATGTGTATAAGAGAAGGATTGAGTACTTTCATTACAGAATATATGTGCAGTCCAGATCCAATGATGAATGTTGAAAAATTATTCGACTGTGGTGGTGCATTTCAAACCGATAAAGAATTAAAAATTAATATGATTAATAGTATTAGAGAAAAATCGTCTATTGCAAAAAAAAAGAAGAAAGAATCTGAATTAGAAGAAAAGAGACAGAAGGAAGAACTAGAGAGAAAAGCCCGGTTTGGAAGAACAAGAAAGAATTGAGAAAGAAAATCTTCGGCTGGTTGAAGAATCCAATCGAAACAATGCCATTGAATTTGCAAAGAGTCAACTTGTTTATGTTTCTCCATCTCATTCCAATTTCATATTTAGAATACGTTTACCAAACGGACAAATCCTTAACCGAGAATTCAGTGAAACACAGACCGTAAATGATGTTCTATATTTCATTGAATCGACTGGACATCTGAGATCAGAAATAAAGGTCATGTTTTCTTATCCAGCTAAAAACATGTGCGATATAAATGATAAATTGTTGGCATTGAAAGATTCTGGAGCGAGTAAACGTGAAGCTGTGAATGTTCAGAAATTATAGAAATATACTTTTCAAATGAAAAATGTTTAATATCATGTGTTGAATAAATGTTTTCATTTTACCTTTTATTCTTTTAATCTTTTTATAATTTTTACTATAACAAAAATATGAATATAATTTGAAATACTCTTATCACTTTTCCGTCCACAGGCGTAGCTAAGGGAGGCATGGGAGGACAAATATTCCTGATCGTCAGACCACCAGGACGCCAAAATAGGGTTTGGAACTTTTTAATTTAGTATTGTGTAACTTTTTTTATCATCGTTTTAATATGATATCTACCAAGAATAATTTGACTATGTTTAACCAATAGGAGATTCACGGCTATTATTTAACATAAACTCCAATTTTGATTAGTTAATTTAAAGGGAACCAGAATGAAATTTATTATTATATAAGCAAAAAAGTTTCATACCCAATATTCCGAAACGATTGTCAAACAATAACCTATCTTACAAATTTAACCTCTATTACTACAACAGCGCTACTCAAATTTTGGATGGTTTACAAAAAGAAAATATCTTATCGTCATACATCAAATCATATGGAATAAACGAATATTTTATACGCTGTGTTTATCAATAGGGTATGCTTGTAATCTATTATCATTTATGTCAGACATTAGGTAAACTATTATATTTGATATATGAACGCTTGTTTGTAGTTAAGAATAATTTCATTTTAAAAAGACTGGCTTTCTACCATTTTAAAATTAGTTAAAAGTACTTAAATATTTATTTAAGTGTTTATTTATTAGAAAATTAAATTAAAATTATAAAAAAAATAATTTGGTTAAATTATAAGTTAATTCATAATATTTTTAGTTGGTTTTTTGTACCTGAAGATGACAGTTATGCTGTTGAAATATATCGTACGAATAATTTTCATTAGCTTTATATTTTAATTAAATCGTTACTAAATTTATTTAATTATTTATTTCTACCATAAGTTTTATTTATTACAATTTCATAAAGTTGCAGAAAACCATTTATTAAAACACAAGATAATTTGAAATATCTTAACTATAGTCATAAAGCTTTAATCTGAAAATTCAATTCATAAAGCTTTTACATTTATTGCAATCATATTCATTAAAATAATTTTAGGTAAATTATTTGCCAGATACTACAGCAACAGTAAACATTACATAAGTTGTCATAAAGCTAAAGGAACATATACTAGGAAAATATACTTTCTAAACAATTGCTACATGTCTTGTGTGCCAAAATGTTTATTTAAATCCACACTCAGGTTTTTTAAACAATACAAAAGCCCTTTGACGTCTGTTTTTACAAGCAAATGGTATGTTTTAAAAAATATTGTCTTGATTAACCCTTATCAAAGAGCATTGTTAAGAAACAATGGATTAAATCAGTGTTAAACAACCAAATCAATCGAAGGGCCAAATTTTCGGAAAAAAAATTAACGCGGACCACAATAAATTCATTCGGTATTTTCAGTAAATTTATTCCTTATTTTCAATAAATAGTACATAGCAAATAGTACGCAGTAAACAGTACATAGTATTTAAACAATTTTTATGCGATTGCTACTTCTCAATTTCCTCCGAGAGTTTGGACAAGTTGATCTCACATTTTTTTGAAGAAATTCTTCTATTGTAATGTGTAATTGGAGATTACACAAAGAAAGCACTAATTAATATATTTGAAAAATTACTTTATTTTAACGGATTTTGTAACACAGTCGATCCCGGTTAATATAGCGTCCTTCGTTCATGAAAAAAGTCGATAATGACCATGACGTGATATTATCTGATGTAAAATCAATTTTATTTGGCTATTGAAATAAATATAACTCGTTTTTACGATTCAAGTAAACTTAGAATCAATTTTTTAAATTAAAAAATATGCTTAATTCGATTATAAATTCTAAAAAAGCCAATTATTGAGCTGATATTTAGAATTTGCTTTGCGGTCCACTGGTTGGTCATGACTGCATTAAATGAAGAAATTTCTGCCAAATCTGAATAAATAAAAGAAGTTAAAGGAAAAGTTGAAGGAAATACTTTAAATAAATTTTAAAATTTAAAATCCGATACGCCTATTCCACTCATACAGACCTTGCTGTGCTCACAAATATTGGTCAAAATCAAAATCAATATAAAAATAATACTAAAAGAAAATCTCAGATCAAAGGTTAACAAAATGATAAATCAGTTGAAATTTTACTAGTTAAATGATCCGATTTTCCTTTTAATATTCTTTAGAATTCTTAGCCTAGTCCTTTTTTTATAAAACACATGAAAGGCTAAGATATTACATTGAAAAGAAAGTTAGGAAAACTTATAAATTATAAATCAAAAACGAAACAACAGAAAATGTATTCATAACAGACGGCCAATGTCAGCTGCTCAGCCAGATTTGAACAACAAAACTGCAACTTGTTCAAGATAGAAATAAATAAAATGCTTCGTTTCGTGAGTTACGTAACTGCCGAAGTTTCGACCGACAATCGCATGCCAACTCGGATTGTATTTTCTGTCGAATTCTTTCTTCAAATAAGCAGCGATATCTTTTTCCACATTGTATTTCTCCATGGCCAATGCAGCCAGCTCGATGGCATCTTGTTGCATTTCTTCACTCATATCTGCATTCTTGATAACGGCTTTTCTATCAGTCATTGTGACGAGATATTGTTGTTGTTGATGATTATGATCAATTCTCTGCGTCCGATCTCCGTATTTATACTATTCCGTCAAGCTATTTATTCTGCGTGCCGTTTTCCATTGTTGTGTTTGAGCTGTCGGATTTTAGTACAACAGTAAACTATTGTTTACATTTTTGTTTCTAATTAATTTTAATAATTTGATTACGCAATTATGCAAATAATTACTAAATAATAATAATAATAATAATAATAATAATAATAATAATAATAATAATAATAATAATAATAATAATAATAATAATAATAATAATAATAATAATAATAATAATAATAATAATAATAATAATAATAATAATAATAATAATAATAATAATAATAATAATAATAATAATAATAATAATATTTTATAAATTTCAAATCATATTTATTTTTAAATATTGTTAGATAAAGCTCTTTTTACCAGAAATTAACTGATTAACATTGTCTATTAAATAATTCTCGCCTTTTACTTAACCTTGAGTATTGATATTTTTAAACAAATGCTAAATTTATTTTAAATTTAAAATGTAATTTTTCAATTTACTCTATTTTTTAGACTGAAACTGGTCAAAAGATGTTTAAGAGCAACCATGGGAGAATATCTTGTCATTATTAACTCATTCTTACAATATTGTCCTCCTGGCCACCTTTCACTGTTTTCTAGGCAACGTGGATACTTTGGCAGAAGCGTTGAAGTCCCCCAAAAGTGAACGTCGTCACCCAAACGGTTTTGGTCTGGACGTACCATGAGTTCAGCCTTTGCTCGTGTGTACTGTTTTGATCCATATTAACTGCCATTATTTCTACGAATTATCTATGATTCTGTTTAATTAAATTTAACTAAAATTACCACGCATATATTTCAAATAATCAATTATTTAAATACAAGATAATTTAAATATCTTTACTCTCCTTTCTTAAGGTTTTCTCCATTTTTTCAGCCACTAAATGCTTTTTTTTCGTTCCGCCTTGGGAATGAAGTTCGTCTTGAAACGGAGTTAAAACCTTGACGATTTAGGATGTGCATATCATCTTTGTGCCTGTTATGCAGCTCTCTGCGCGGTAATACTTTTGCACCAACCTGCCTTTTCTGCTGACTGCTATTTATGCTTAACTATATTCTAATGTAAAAGTTCTTGCCAGTCCTTCTCTTCACACTTGCCAACCAATGTCGCTGTAATAAGATATCTTACCATTCTTATGGCTCTTCAGCTAATTCGTTTGACTTATCCTGGTAAAGTAAGCTCAATTCCTGATTAATATTAAGTTTCTGTTGTCTTTCCTTTAAATATTTTCCCTCAAAATTCCGGCTTCTGTCTGTCAATATGCTTTTTGGTTTTCTGAAACGATAGATCCAACTGTTAAGTGTCGTTTTGGAAATTGTTCCTTCATCTTGCTTTGTGATTGCGGTCAAAGAAATAAGTTTACCAAAACGATCGACCATTACTAACATATATTTTTTATAATATTCTTCTCCATATAGGCTATATCCATAACCATTTGTTCTAGAAATGCAGTACTATATCTTGGGATAAATATTTCCTTGGTTCTTGTCTGATCGATATTTCTCTTAGAACAGTCTAAGCTGAATTGACTTGTGTAACTTCGGCGAGTAAAATATCTTTTCCATATAATGGAATAATTTCTTGGTGTAAGGTTGTTGTTTATAAACCTGCAAATGTTTCTGGGACTAAAATTAAGACAGTGTGGTTCTTTTTTACGGAAAATAATCCTCCATAAATTCATGTATTTTTCACGTTGAATGGAAAACAATTTTTATTCCTTTGTACACTTCCATTTTCCAACATTTCTAGTAGCTATTGAAATCTAATATCCTTCTGTTGTTGCTCCAATAGTTTTTACATACCCTCTGTTCTTAGGATAGTTGATGTATATCTGATCTTTGACTTTCCTTCTTTGGTTTCTTCATGTCTTGTTTGACGATCTTGATAGACAATCGGCATTCAAGTGTTCCTCTCCTTTTATGTATTTTAGTTGAAAATCATATTCACTCAGATTTGCTAAGAATGTTTGAAATTGTGAACTGATTGGCGTTTTTGTTTTATTGATGAATACCAATGCTTTGTGATCGGTACGAATAATGAACTTTTCTAGTAAGGATATTCTCTAAAATACATAAAATATTCATATACCGCTAGAAATTCTTTCCTGGTTACACAGTAGCCCTTTTAATGCTCTTTCATATGTCTCGAATCACAAGCTATAACATTTTCATCTCCATCTTCTTTAACTTGGCTCAAAACAGATTCAATAGTTTAAAGCTAGCGTCTGTGTCTAAGATAAATATTTCACTTTGTAAAACCTGTTCTTCAGTACTTGGAAGCTTTCATTACATTTTTTAATCCAAATTATATCTTTGACACATCCAGATGTTACTGCAAATAATGGTTCTGAGATTCTGCCATAGTCTTTGATGAATCTTCTGTAGTAATTTGCTAATTCGAGAAATAATTTTAACTATTTTGAACATCTTGATACTTCTGCTTTTTCAATTACTTCAACTGTTTTTCTGTTTGTTTGAATACTCTTACCGTTAACTGTATGCACAAGGAAGCACAGTTCTGTTTTATTGAATTCGCATTTTTCTGATTTATCTTCAACCCTGATATTTGAATTCTTTTAAATATTTCTTCTACCAGCTCATCGTGATCATTTTTGCTTTTCCCATATATCAAAATATCATCTAAGTAAACTACTACTCCTTTGAAAAGGATTCATTCTAATACTGTGTGCATTAGTCGCTCAAAAGTTGCAGGAGCTGTTGATAATTCAAACGGTAGCCAATTGAAGCAGAATTGTCCTTCTCTAATACTAAATGCAGTCATTTCTTAAATATCTGGAGCCAGTTCTACTTGGTAATACGCTTGATATAAATCAATAAACGAGAATATTATTGCATCCGCGAGATAGTCCAATAACAATTTGGAATTAAGTATTCGGAAAGATTCCTTTTTTGCTATAGCATTCAATCCACGATAGTCCACACAAATCCTGATGGATCCATCTTTCTTTGCCATTATCACTAACGGAGCATTCCGAGAACTCTTACCGAATTACATTTGGTTTTATTAATTCTTGTATCAGGTCTGCAATTCTTTTCTCCATATGCATTGGTTGACGCCGTGGATTTTGCATTATTGAACTTCCTGACGTATGCATCTCGTGTCGTACTAAATTAGTAAATCCCAGATCAAATTTTGATGTCATGAAAATTTCAGCGTATTTCCTAATCATTAATTGGTCCATTACTGGTTTTACCCTTAAGAAAAAACCGGTATTAACCGAACAATACTCATTACCGAAATACCGAATTATTGATGACTTATTGCCAACAATTTCGGTAAAAAATATTATACAGCTGCAGGTCAATGGGCATTCAAATCAGTTAGAAAAAAAATGACTTAGTGTACATTGTAATAAAATGTGGTTTAAAACCCATTAAATAAGATAAGTTATGTATTCCTGTCGAGAAAATGAAATAAAACATCCAACAGAAGAAGATATTGACCATGAAGAGTTTGATGAAATTCCAATGCGTGATAAGGAAGAACAGGAATTGGAATTTGGTTTACGAATTGAAACAACGAGTAACCACACACTCCAAATTGTTTCACCGCTAGTTCTAGATATCAAACCAATAGTAGGTAAAATTAGAAAAGTTGTGAAATTCTTCGACTGTCACCCACGAAAAACGATGATCTTCTACATAAGCATGGTAAAGAAGAATTTGTGAGTGAATTAATGCTAATATTAGGTTGCCAACCCCCAGGTGGAATAGCTTACTTTTAATGATTGAACGATTCTATAAATTAAAGACCTACGTTCAAAAAGCCTTAATAGATGGGAAAAAAGATATTAACTTCTCAGCCAATGAATGTAAAAAAATTTCAAATATAATGTCTGCTCTAACTCCAATAGAAATAACAGTTGAGAATTTATGCTGTGCAAACACCGATTTATATAAGGCTGATAAAGCTTTAGAATTTATGCTTGAGGAACTTATAAAGAAAGAATTCTCACTCAGTAATGATCTTAAAAAGGCATTATTAAAACGTATCAATGTTGGACTTTTTCGCTGTCTTCATATCCCTAATGTCCGGTATTTATATAGCTAGGATTATGGACTTTTTAATCAACTCTGACAAAATACTTTAATATCCCCAATTGTTAACATGTTAGAACGTTTTTGTGTTAGCGAACAAATTTAGGACATCATTACAGATTCAGATACGGATTTGATTTCTGATTACATCCAGTAGAACCCAGCTCTCTGAGATTAGACTTCTCAAAAGAATTCTGGAACGATGCACACAACAAACATCTTAGCTATCACAAACAAAACCCAAGAAGATTTAATAAAAGTAATTCGCGAGGAAGTATAGTATTTTCAAAGTGAAGGCATCAAAGGAAAACATTTAAGCATCGTACATAATTATTTAAATACCGTTTGGGCTACCAGCGTCGATGCAGAAAGGGCTTTCTTTGATGCTGGATTGCTTGTCATGAATATCAGATCAGTGCTTTCCGACAAAAACGTCGATAATTTGTGCTTTTTAAGCTCATATTTTTAAAATATAAAATAAACATATTTTTCTTGATTTTGATTTTTAAAATAGACATAAATGAATAGATCTTCTGATTATCTTCTTTGTGCTTGTGTGGATTTGGTATGTTGAGTATTCTGCTGGGCTCTCATCTGCCATCTCTCAGTCATGTTTGATTATGTTCTTGACAGTTAGCTTTGATATGTTTCAATTTATTTTATTTTCAAAAATCTTTGCCGGTGCTCTCATTTTTTTAAATTTTGTTTCTGACTTTGTCAGTAATATTTCTCTTAGTCTTGTATTGCGTGCTTTATTTGTAATGAGATCTTGAACAATGTCTTTTTCTTTTTGCCCTGAATTCAAAACTTTAGTTAAACATTTCTTATTCGAATTTCAATTGCTGAAAATATTTCATCATCTTGTTGCTTCAAATCTACCAAATCGCTGATTTTGTCAGTCATTGATTTCTTAATTGTAAACGTATTTAAAACCTTAACTTCTTCTACTAATAGCACATCGAATGTGCTTGTCAACCTCTGTCTATTTATCAACATCCACTTTTCTATATCTCTGTTCCATTCTTCTGCTTTTTTGATCCTCGTCCATCATAACGTCGAATGTTTAGTGAAAGCATATCTTGACATGATTTTGGCAGACATTCTATTAATGATTTCGTTGTTTATGAAACTGTGTTGATATTCTTATTTCCGGCATGGTCGCCAGTTACATCCAACTAATTTTTTAACGAATTAAATTCAATCAAGATGTATTTCATAAAAAGTTCCAAATAATCAATTATTTAAACACAAGATAATTTAAATATCTTAACTATATATACTTATATTGATTTTGAATTTGACGAATTTCTTGGAAATTACTAGGCATTTCTTACTAAATTTCAATGAATTTGGTAAATGATATCTTAAATAACAATTTATTTTTAATTGAATTAGATAACGTATCCGTTGACATTCATATATCTCTATTCCTTACTTGATTATCTAAGAATTTGATAAATGTTACTGATAATAACTATTTATTTTCTAAAACATTGTAAATGTCCATGTTTTAACTATCTAATATAACTATTATTTGTTAAATGTTGTCTAGAACTGATTTCATTAACATAGTGTTTAGGTGTAAATCTCATATAAAACTATGTAAATTTACCACAAAATGACTTTAAATTACTTAAAAACTTTGAATGATGTATTATATATTAATATATTTAGAAATTAAATATAGATTTAAAACTATGAATGTCAAGTTAAAAATTTGATTAAATAGTTGTTAATTAATAAATTTTTAAATTATGACTTAATACATGAATAGTTGTACAAATACTTGTATATGTTTTTTGAATCTACATAAGCGAGAAATAATTCATGTGTTACTTGTTGAATTGTAAAAAATTTATTGTAATATTTTGAATAAAAATAATAAAATTAAATAAATGTAAATATAAATACTTAAATTTTCTTGATTTGAAATTATATTAGTTTAGAGATATTAACACGTTAATTAACTTTTAAAGTTAAAATAAGTACATCTGTGTTTACAATAAGTTATGTTGGAGTTGAATAATTATGTGATAAATGAAAATGTGATATGCACTCGGGTCTCGTATAACACGGTTATATGGTTCCACAAAAATACAAATCCGTGTTATGCAAGGTTTGAAGTTCATACGAAATTAGGGGTTGCGTTCCAAAAAATATACCGAAGATAATTTATATAAATATATACTTTATTTTTTAAAATAAACAAATATACATTTATATATTCATGAAAAAAACTTTAATAACATAATATGGCATTCATTTATCATCACTATCACTTATAATTCTATATGTTTTACTTTTTTCAAAATCGGTTGTACGTTTTTATTATCGTAAGACTCTGGATTTCTTGTGGTTGTAGCCTTCAAAAATTCGGTAATAATCGATTGTCTGCTTTTAGCGTATAAATTCTTACGTATTTCCTTAAAAGGTTCCAAAATCTGTTGCAATTCCCTCTTAAATTTCGAAATTCTTTCCTTTATAGTATCCTTTTCAATAAAAAAGTTTTCTAATTTTATATCCAATTCCAAGCCGTCATTTATCATTTTAATGTGAATAATGTAGCTGCTTCGCTGTAACTACTTTCTGTGTCGTTTTTTGTGGTGGGTTCATCTAACATTTTGACTAACTCTTCTTCGTTAAACATAAGATCCTACAATATTTCTTGGAAGTCACGAATATCCATGTCATTAAAACCTTTGGTATTCATCTTCTATTGTATTCACTACTTCTGGCCATAGTTTTTTCCACCAAGAATTTAAAGTGCATTATTTTATTTCTTTTGAAACCGTGATATATAAAGCGTGTTGTATAAAAATGTCACAATTTATAGAACCTTGTTGTATAAAACCGTGTTATATGAGGCTCAAGTGTATATTCATGTATTGTTACCTGAATTATCGTCTTGATAAATGGAAATTTTGAAACAGTCATGCCTGGTTACTTTTAATATCTTATTTACCATTGAAATATTGTTTGAAAATGACTGCATTTGTAAATTTGTATTTAAGAATTTTATAAATGACCATATATTACTAACAAATATTCATTAAATACCTGAGAATTTGTTAAATGTTACTCAAAATAACCAGGTATTGCCAAAGTATTCGTAAACGATATTAAAATGTTCATGTTTCACTAATATGATTTTATTAAATGTTTTCTGGAAAAGATTTCAATAATCGTATATTTCAGATAAAACTATGCATTTACAACTTAGAATTTTAATGATTATAAATTATTTTGCTGTTCCAAAATCTGATGGATATAGCCATTAAAATATTTAACAATGAAGTATAAATGAAAAGCTATAAATGCCGAGTTAAAATATTCCAATTTTATAATTGATGTTAATAAATACAATGCCTATATTTCAGTGTTTCGGTACTGCGTATCCCCTTGATCATTTTCAGTATATAATGTACCCCTTTGCTTTAAAATTTGATATATAATGATTAAATTTTTTTATAATATCTTTTTTAAAATATACGACCTTTAAATTAATAGCATTAATGAAAAATTAAAACGAAGCGATTTACATTTTAGTTACATTTATATAAAAGATTTACTTTATACTTTGATTTTTAAACTTAGTTTATTTCTAAAAATATGTTATTGATTCAAAAATATAAACAATAAATAAAAAACAAGATTATATTAATTTTTTTCTGTGTTAATAAAATTTTAATAAGACATTTTAATCTAATTAAATTTTTTTATTTATCTTTTAATATTTAGATAATAGAAGATTGAAAAGACCTGCGTACCCCCAAAAAACACTGCTATGTTTGAACAAATAATAATATTAATAAATAATTTTTTCAACAATATAATAATTACTTTGCAGCATGAGCTAATTTTATTATTTACTTAACTGTTATTATTATTATTAATTATTATTATTATTTTTACTATTATTATTATCATTAATGTTGTTATTATAATTATAAAAATAATTCTCATCATAATTAATTAATTATTAAAATAACTGTTTACGTGAAACATACGAAAGCCATATCACCGTCTCGACAAAAAATTGAGGACAGAATTTAACAATTTAATTACCATTGAGACTACTCACCAAGTCGAAAGCCCTATAAATGATAATAGCCTCCCCAGATTATTCCAAGGAGCTTGCACACATGTCCAAGGCAGTAATTTTCACGTCAAGCCTGACAATCAAGCCATCGTCACAGTTTCATTCATTTTAACCTTTCAGTTGTCATTTGTTTATGAGTTTATTTTTAGTACTTTTCTGTCATATATTAATAAAAATAAATCAGTATAATTAATGTATTGTCAACAAATGAGAAACAATAAGTTTAAAAATAACAATGCAAAACGAACACCACATCTCTGTTTTGGTGTTGATCTGAAGCGTGATCACGTGATTAACATTTGTTTTTTGGTGTTTCACTCTGTTGAGAGTTTGTTTACAAATTTTGTACTTTTCTCACTGATTACTCATTGATTCAACTGGCATAAAATTAGTATGAATCGAATTTTTTTTTTCGTTTTTCGATTATTTTTTTTTTATTTATAAATAAATTTATTTCAATGGAAAATTTTTATTTTATTTTTAAATTGGTTTTAAAATTATTGTTGAGGTAGGAATTATTTGATTTTTTTTCCCTATTGACAAAAAAAATTTTTTAATATAAATACGGATTTTTTCTTTTTAAATTAATTATTTAATTAATTCATTATTTTTAAATTTATTTGAACGAATCTTTGAATTTAGTTGATTATTGATTTTAGCACATTGTGCTTGGTGACCTCATTTCGATTTTGTCAACTATTTTCAAGTTGTCATTTTAGTCGATAACGTAATATTTTTACAAACCGATTTTCACTGAATTCTTCAGTTTTAGACATTCTTTAAGTCGATAATTTCTATTGATTTTGGTGCTTGTAGACGGAATACCGATTTAGATTGTTATAGATTGAATTGAATGTTTTTTTTGTTTTGTGGAATATTTTTTTATGTTGATAAATTTCTGCGATTAGATGTTTATTTTTCCAATATTAGACAGATTGTTGTGATAATTATCGGATGTATGCAATCGGATTCATAGATTTTCCTGGCACATTAATTGACTTTATAGACCACAGATAAATAATATAAGATTGATAAATATTTTTATTATGAAGTATAAAGAAATAAATCAGTTAATTCTTTTATTGTCACTTTTTTCTATCGATTTTCGGTAAATAATTTCAACGCAGACGAATTATATTATTTAATTGATATATTATTTTCATTGACTTTTGCTCATTTGTTCACGTATCGGAGAATTGGCAGCAACATGCTCAATAACTATAAATAAAATTCATTGAATCATTAATGAGTAATATTTTATTTTCGTTTCATGGTATATAGTGAAGAATAATAATAATATAATAATAATAATAATAATAATAATAATAATAATAATAATAATAATAATAATAATAATAATAATAATAATAATAATAATAATTTATAAAAATAATTAATAATAATAACAATAATAATTAATAATAATAATAATAATAATAATAATAATAATAATAATAATAATAATAATAATAATAATAATAATAATAATAATAATAATAATAATAATAATAATCAATCAATCAATTTTCCAACATCATGGTGTTCACTATCTTTCATTTATATCAATCGAGTTAATTAAAACAAAAAAAATTCTCTTACATTTAAACCCAATTAAAAAGACATGAAAATGTTCGCTTTTGGTAACCTCAAAACTGAAATTGGCCATATTGAATCCGAATAAAATATTTTCGAATCGAATTGTTTCGCATGAAACATTCAAATTTTTAATAAATACTAAACCTTATGAACTTTGTGAGGGTTTTAGAATCTGACGAAGATTAGAAAAGAATAAAGTTGGAAAACATTAAAAATTTAAAAAAGGACTGAATTTTTTAATACAAAAATTCACAAGCTTAACCGTAGGAAACTATATAAAAATTAAATTTAAATTGTAAAATAAAAAATTTGTTATCCAAGTCTTATTAAATTTATAAATTCTAATCACAACTCTATTGAAAAATATTGGAATAATTAATTTAATTATTGTGTTTAATTAATTAAAATTAAATATTTATTTTTAAAACCTTCTCATTAATAAAAATCAATCGTCAATTGTCATAACTAAAATTTATTATAAAATTTATTATTAAATTTATTATTAAATTTTAGTAATGTCAATTGACAATTGACTTTGATTAATTGGAAAGGGTTAAAAATAAATATTTTATTTTAATTAATTAAACACAATAATTTGTGCTATTTAGAGATAATATATTTCTCAAAGTAATAGACAACTTTATAATCTTTTAGTTTCTTTATGTCGAATAATTTGAGATGTACTTGCTTGTATATTTAACTACATATTTATTTTTACCCCCCCCCCTCCCTACCCCCGAGTTAGTAAAATCAACCCAATCTACAAATAGTTTGCATTGGATTCCTAGGGAAAACATAAATTTTGTTGACCACATACTTGAAATTTGGAATTACTGCAGTAAACAAGTTCTATATTTATATTTAATTGGGATATATTTAAACTCAAATTTGTTAGTGGAATTTAATTTATTTGTTTGTCGACTGCATGGAATTGTTGTGAGAATTTTGTTGTTGTGTTTCATTAAAAATAAAACCAAATACCGCCAATTTATTAATAAATTATTCTGAATAATATATCATTATTATTTCAGGTGTTTATTTACAGTGCAAATTTTTCACGAATTCTTAAAATATTAATTATTTATATTTATCATATCAGTCCTTCATCCCTGAATACTTGGGCATAAGTTTCGTGCTAAATATCTTTGTAATTTTCCTCTACTCTTTATATTGTAGAATACAACATTTTCTATTATTAAAAAAAATCAATACATTTTATAATATACTAACTTTCCTTAATTATCTTTAGAAATGATGCATAACATTGGCAGATGGTAAGTTAAAATTATATTTTTCATTAAATTTAAACATTAAAAGGTTTTTAATTTTTTAATGTTATTAATATTTTTCTTAAATTAAAGCTTCTTATTTATTAGGAATTTCAGTTCATTTCTGCTTACTTTTTAAAAATATGAGATTTATTAAGTTTTTATTTATATATATATAGATTTTTAGGTTTCTTAAAATTTTTTCATTCACAAATAATTTTGGGGAAAATATTTTATGTGATTGTAGCAATTTTCTCCATGAGTTCAATCAAGTTTTTTTTATCAATTTCTGAATACTTAATATAATATATACCTAATAAATATTTAATATTAAAACTATTATTTTCCGTAATTTCCAGTTATCTATCATCATTTTCATGATTTGTAAAAAAGTTTTAAATTATAATTTTGTTAAATAATTTATAATTACATTGTTTGTTTCTTCTATCTTACTCATGTAAAGGTGAAATGTGATAAAGGGCTTTAAAATATATATCTTTCATGTGTATTTTTTATTTTCTAGTTGTTGTGTGTAGTGCACATGTGTTTGTATTGAATTTTGTAATGAATTCCTAAAAGAAATAAGTTAATAGACTTTGGCAATTTTTTCGTAAATTTAAAAATTAAATTGAAATTTTGAAAATTTTGGAAATTTATTAATCAAAGTTTGTTATTTTTTGTTTTCGTATCAGTGTATTATGAACTGGTAGTTTTTTACTTGAAAGGTTTTTGAATTCGGTCTGGTAAATGTAATTGGAATTTTTGTGAGTTCTACATATTGAGAATAGCTATGGTTTTGAATCAAGAATTTAAAGAACTGTTGGAAAAATTAAAATCTCACGATAATGTCATTCGAAAAGCTGAAATTATGACTAATGATCAAATATTTACTGAAAATGAATTGTATTTTAAGAGTGGATGAATTACTATTATATTCAATTAAAATTTATTAACAATTGAGTAGATTTCATTGGTTAATTATATTTAAATAGGGATATATATTTTGATGGATAGTTAACAGCGGAAGAATAGTTAGTAAAACGTGCGCGAGTATATATTTTTACAAAAACAAATATTTTACAATAATTAAGCATACATATTTGGATTTTTAGTGGATTTTATCGCTATCTTTCAGTACACAGGTACCTGTTCCATGTAGTTTTTTAAGCTTTGTTAGAAATTAAACTTATTTAATGGTTAGTCGATAATCATTTGATTTCTAGTAATGTGGTAGGTGATAATTTTTTTTGTTATCTATTAACTTTATTAACAACAAGAGTTGAAGTGAAAAGAATAGAAAATGTGTAAAAATAAATTTAAGTAATTTTTGTTTTGTGCTGTTAGCAATTAATTTATTTAGGGGCATGTGAAAATTAAATGAAAAGGTTGACATTCATATTTGAAAATAACTTTTAGTAAATGTTTATTGTTGGATATAATTAAAAATATTACAAAAATAATAGAAAAATTTCAAAGTTTTTAAACAAAACTATTAATAATTTCAATAAATTACATACAAGACTGTAAACAGAGGAATACATTTTTATTCAGAGAAAATACAACAATTGATTGGGATTCAATGAATTTGATTAATAGTTTCTTGATAGCAACCAGTTAACTTAGCAACCAAACAATTTGGAGACATCAAGGATCGATAAAAGAGTGAAGAAGTTAATAAAATTTGTAATTGAAATTGTACTTCTTTTGATTGTTCAAATTTTTATGTGCTTTTATTTAAAGATTTCTTGGTCAGTAAACAATTATTTTTTTTATATTGATTTGTTCACTAACTAGTTATTGATAACGTATTGTGTGTGTGTGTATAGTGAATAACGAAGAATTTTAAAAGGAAATAATTGAGAGAAAATTTTATTTTATTTTTAAAGTTGGTAAAGTTGGTTGAATATCGGTGTTCAAAGGGTAAATATTAGTTAAATAGGGAATTTTAATGACTAAGATACTCAATTATTCAATGCCTAGTATTTATATAGTGAGTTGTACAGTACTCAGTCATTTGTATACAGTACCTAGTGATTGTTGTTCAGTTATTAATCAATTGATTGTTCAGTGTGTATGGGTTATCAGTATTCAGAAGTTGATACCAAGTAAGTTAACTTTTTCTTTGGTTGTTGATGAATTTATTATTATTATTATTAATATTAATATTATTATTATTATTTTGAAAATTTCATATTAATTTATTTTTCACATCTTACTTTAAAAAATTTTTATCGTTAATAACATGTATAAAAGAAAATTCAGGAACATTATCCAAGAATTAAAAATACGTTGGACTATTTCTCACCAGAGTTTTTCGCAACAAAAATTTACCATTTCACAGGGATTAACATTGAAGAACTTCTCGAGATTCACTATGACAACGTTCAGGGATCTGGTGACCGATGTGTTGCAAATTGCATTGTTTGTAAAGATAGTATTAGAGTAACGTGTTCAAATGGATGTCCATGTTGCCACGATTTCAAACGTGACCAAACAATTCATATATTGTTGGCCGAAATGCGTAAAGCATATTACTCGGATATTTTTGATTTGAAAAAAAAAATAATCTTTTTTATTTAATCTTTATTGTCAATAAAAATATTTATATGAATTGAAAGTTTGTTAGTTTTACAATTCAAAATTTATCGATGAATTTTAATTCTTTTTTACATTGAAAAATTATGGTTATAATAATGAAATAAAATAATAATAATAATATTAAATAAAGAATTAATTAAATAAAAATAATAATAATATTAAATAAATAATTAAATGAAAATAAAAAATAATTATTAAATTCACTTCATTAAAACAAACAATTTAATTTAATAATAATATAATTAAAAAATAAATAAAATAATTGACTTGATTGAAACAAAAGTAGGTAGATGTGTCCCATCTGGCCCACTTTTTGGTACCCCCCCTGACAAAAACAAAACAAACTAAAATATAATGTAATCACAAAAAATTATAAAATAATGAATAAGAACAAGAACGTATATAGGTATACATTTATTAATTCAATGACCAGTTGGCTGAGCTGTTACATGATCGGTTTGATAAGCTGTTGGATGTGCTGTTGGACGTGCTGTCGAATAATCATGTGGAAAATTATTATCTTTATTCATTGTCAGTCTCAATCATATAATGACCGCATGCCAGACTTACATTCTTTTCTACCCAAACCCTTTTATCCTCTTTGTTTGTTAGTGCAACCTTTGAAGTTTTAAAACTATAAAGTTGATGATTGTTTGTACCAATATGAAATTGAGGTACAGAAAAGGTTGAGTTTTTCTCATAACACTCTTTATAAGATTTATGAGTTAGATTGGTATTCTTTAATGTGACTCCCTTAGCTTTTAGACAAGAAGATTTACCTAACAAACTATAACATTTGGGTCGAAGGAAAACCCATTCGTCATAACCTTCTCCCTTACTTTCATCCTTAAATTTTCCAATGACCGAATCAAGTTTTTTAGAATAAAGTGGATGAGTAGAAGGGTAATTAGATGTATCCAAAAGATTATCCTTAACCATTTCAGACAAAAGAATATCTAGTTTACAATTTTTAATCTCTAAGAAGAAAGAGTCTGTATCTCCAACAACTATATTAATATCACAATTAAATTGTTGTCGATATTTTTCCAAGTCCTTATACTGAAGCTCATACATTCGAAGTTTCGACAAGTCAAGCACTGATTGTCCTATATAACTTGGTCGATCTAAACATACTGAGTCAGGATTTAACAAAGCAGCAATTAGATCATCAGCAATTTTGATACTTCTTTGAAAGGTTGGTTTAGAAGCATATGTAATCATCTTCTTTTCTGTATTACATAATCTTAAATTCATTCTTTTTTTCAGGTTTTCGACAGTTTTACCATACAAACTGTTATTTAACAACTTATAATAATTTTTATCTAGTGTGTTTGTACTTTTTGCTCTTAACTATGTATTGGTATCAATGTAATTTTTAAAAATAGGAGACTGTTTGAATCTTACTCCGCGATTAACATGAGTCACTTTAACACCAAGAGACAAGTATAATTTTAATAATCGCCAATGAATTACATAATTCTTTTTCGGGTAATGAGTCAATAACAATTTTTCAACCTTAGATCCCTCAGGTTTCATTTTCTCAGCAGCAATAGGAAAGTCGTCTAACTTATCGTGAAGTACAGAAGGAATTTCAAGATCGACTTCAAGAGTATACCCATATGACAAAGATTCAAGATTCAAATTCAAACAATCAGATAATATTGAATCAAAACCATCAAGTATCCAACTGAATTTGCCACAAGGTAAAGGTTGACTTAAGGCCCAACCATATAAATTATTAATATATATATAAAGCAACTCAGTGGTTTCATCAGTTTTTACAAAGTGTTTATTAACAAAAGTAAGACCTCCACGAATACCACCCTCATAGAAATTATAAATTTCCATGTCTTGCAATAGTTCAATGGGTTTATCTAAAGTTATTAACGCAGAACTCCAAGACATCCAGGAATACCAAAATAATTTAAAGGCTCTAAACTATTATGAGCTATAGATTTCGCCCGAAATTGTTGGACAAAGTCAGCTAAAAGAAAGCAATCGAGTTTCAAGTATATCATCATATAGTCAAGTAAATTTACACATTTAGTTTCAGTCCAAATTAATTGAGCTTTCTTATATTCAACTTCACTCACTCCTTCCCAGATTGGAGGCAGTTCATAAGTATTTTCAAGGACCTCTAAACTAGTGGCAAAGTTGTACGGAAAAATACCTTTTTCATTAACAATGGTACCAGTAAAAACAGAGTTTGTTAATGGTAAACTAGTCAAAGTTTTCACAGCCCTAGCTAATGAGTCATTAACAAACTGGTAAGAGTCGATAAAACGTATTCTAAGCTTACCAACATATACCATAAGTGATAAGAACTCTTCACTACTAATTGGAATACATGATAAGTTCCAATTTGGAAATTGATTTATTCCATACTTAAGGATATGATGTAAGTCATACCCACGTAAATTATGAAACACTACAGGTAATAATTCTTTGATGCTCCTATTAACATTACAACTTTTACATGCTGGACCAATATATTTTCCTGTAAAATGGTCATGGTCTCTAACCTTATCTACTATATTCTTATTGCACAAATAACAATATTCACTATTATCAAATGAATATTCTTCATCAAAAGTAAGTGGTAACATTAGCTTTTTCCCATTTTCTTTATAATATGGTAGCACAATGTTTGTTCCTATATCTGAAACCTTCTTCAAAAATTCATAAACACAGTTTTGACCAATGAAATGATGGTAACTTGTCATAACAGTGAAGTTGTTGATTAATAAGAGTCCAGCAGAAATTGGCAAATTTTTTTGAAAATAAATGTCATCTTTTGGTAGAATAGATTCAAAATCTGCATAGATAACGAAAGGAGGTGTTATAGTTTTTGACCAGTTTTTGAACTCCAAATATTTATCTTTATCTTTTGGTAATGTATATAGCGTAGTACCCCACTGATTTTTCTTACATAACTCTTGGTGTTTTTCAAAGGATTTTGGCTTACGAAATCCATTTAAACAATTTTCACACCATTTGCAACGAATTCGAACATTACAATCATTGTTTTTATGACAAATCATCAAGGATTGTAAATTAGTTACTGCTGTTATAATGATATTTTTCACCCTCCTTTATCAATAATAAATAAATTTGATCCACTCCAGTTACTTTTGTTCTTTGAATTATATTTAAATATGGATGCTTCATTATAAGTTTTTCTCTATCCTCAAAATTTTCGTTATTATAAATCATTACATTAATTGCTAAACCAGGATTTTTCTTTTCAAAAGTTGAAATATCACACAGTTTCATTGGCATATCGTTAGGATCGTATACCAAGTCATTCATATACGGTAAATATTTTCTTGGTCTATCTCTATGTTTCTTGATTTTATCAGATTTCAATACAGCCAAAACACTATATATGAAACATAAATTATCGGTATTTTGTACGTTAACTATTGCCTTTTTACCTATTAGAGCTTTAGGTGTTGGAATATAACTATGTCCAGATAACCTAGATATATTCGAAACTTTGGTTACCTTGAAATTTACTTCTAGTATTCGGTTTATTTTCCAACTACTTCCTAATTCTGTTCGTTCAACAATCTTTTCATTTATTTATGCAATAAATTATTAGTTGATTCCTCACAGAGAAATAAAATAAATAAAATATAACTAATAGGTTTGAAAACCAAATTTTTAAAATCAAATTTAATAACACAGGTTGCTATAGTTACATGGAAAATATTAATATCAAGATAAATCAATGATATATGATGGTCACATCGGGAAATTAACTTTTTAATAAATTATTTTGAGTAAACTACAAAATGAAAATACTTATTGATTTATTTCTCATTGATTAATTTTTCAAAAATACATACTTATGCAATAAGTTATTTGTTGATTCCCTACAAAGAAATTAATCGAATAACTTGTAACTAAGATATTTGAAAACTAAATTTTTAAAATCAAATCTAATAATATAGGTTGCTATAGTTATGTGGAAAGTATTCATATCAAGTTAAATCGATAAAATATGATAGTCACATCATAAAAGTTATTATTATTATTTTTCTTTTTTAATAAATTAGTTTGAGTAAGTTACAAAATGAAAAATATAATTATTGTCTATTAATTTTGTGTAAAGAATTTATAATTTATATTTAATTAAGTATTATATTAATAATTTATGTCACCACTAAAAATTAATGGATAAAATAAATTAAAATTTTATTTGAAAAATAATAATAATTAAAAATTGTGTTACAAAGAAGCTAAAAGTAAAATAAACAATTATCATTTTGAAGTTTAATTACTATATTATTATAAAAAGAATTAATAATTAAATCCTGTCAAATAACTATATTTGATATTTCAATTTATAATGAAAATAATTTTGAATAATTACCTTATGTAAAAATAACTTTATTATTCACAGAATAAAATTCGAAAGTACAAGTACTAATGTAAATATATTACTTATGTAATTGCTTATAAAAATCTTTTAATTTGAGAAAGTTCTTCATTGACAATAAAATAAGATGAATTCAACTGATTGAATTAAATAAATCACTTATGTACAACTACGAAAATTCTAATTTTCAATCATATACAATAATTATTTTAATTGTAAATTTTAGGTAATTTTATTAAGAATCTTAACAGAATTATTTAAGTTAAACACTGGTTCATTGTGTAGAATTATGTTTACATGAAAATGTCTGTTTAATTTTAATCTGATACATTTTTTCACAATGTCAATCAAATTTTTTAATTTTGCTCTATAATTCATGTATTTGTTTACTTAATGGCTTCAATAAATAATAATAATAATTTACGACTTAAGTAAATCAGATTTATATTTGCTGACCCTATTTCTATTACTTAATTTCTAATACTTAAAACTCTGATAAAAAATTTTAAATTTAGAAGTCATTGATTTAATTTCATTTTCAAAAGATATTATTTAATTGTCAAGACTTTAAAATCTACTTTAAAATAAAGTTTCCAGTGTTAAACGTCTGTCAAATTTTAATAAATCTGTTCTAAAAATAAATTATACGAAGAGCTAATTTTAATTTTAAAAATAAATCGTTATTTACAAATTATCAAAAATGTCAGCTTAAAGCATTTAATTTATAGTTCACGAAATATTTCTCAATAAATTCTTAGAATAAGTTCCAAAATTTTCTATTAAAAACAATGTTAAAATCAAGTTGTTCGTTGGATCCAAAATGAAATCAATAAAATAAAAAGTAAAACTAGTAAAATCAATGAAAAATAAAACGAAACAAAAACATAATAGAATTGTAAAATTAATGAAACTTAATCAAAATATAAAATTATTTCCAGGGAAAACGTAAAAAATTGAACAATAAATCTTGAAACTAACACTGATATAATAATAATAAAATTTTAGCGAAAGACCCTAGAGAAAGTTAAAATTGATAAAAAAAAAACTCTAATTAAAATTAAATTTATTTGGATGAATGTGAAATCTGAGGCATGTACACGATCGGGTTGTATGGGAAGCCCAGGAAAATATTAAAATGAATTTATTTAAATTTTCGAAAAGTATCGAGTACGATGCCGAACAATTGTTTTATGTTGGACAACTTGATTTTAACATTGTTTTTAATAGAAAATTTTGGAACTTATTCTAAGAATTTATTGAGAAATATTTCGTGAACTATAAATTAAATGCTTTAAGCTGACATTTTTGATAATTTGTAAATAACGATTTATTTTTAAAATTAAAATTAGCTCTTCGTATAATTTATTTTTAGAACAGATTTATTAAAATTTGACAGACGTTTAACACTGGAAACTTTATTTTAAAGTAGATTTTAAAGTCTTGACAATTAAATAATATCTTTTGAAAATGAAATTAAATCAATGACTTCTAAATTTAAAATTTTTTATCAGAGTTTTAAGTATTAGAAATTAAGTAATAGAAATAGGGTCAGCAAATATAAATCTGATTTACTTAAGTCGTAAATTATTATTATTATTTATTGAAGCCATTAAGTAAACAAATACATGAATTATAGAGCAAAATTAAAAAATTTGATTGACATTGTGAAAAAATGTATCAGATTAAAATTAAACAGACATTTTCATGTAAACATAATTCTACACAATGAACCAGTGTTTAACTTAAATAATTCTGTTAAGATTCTTAATAAAATTACCTAAAATTTACAATTAAAATAATTATTGTATATGATTGAAAATTAGAATTTTCGTAGTTGTACATAAGTGATTTATTTAATTCAATCAGTTGAATTCATCTTATTTTATTGTCAATGAAGAACTTTCTCAAATTAAAAGATTTTTATAAGCAATTACATAAGTAATATATTTACATTAGTACTTGTACTTTCGAATTTTATTCTGTGAATAATAAAGTTATTTTTACATAAGGTAATTATTCAAAATTATTTTCATTATAAATTGAAATATCAAATATAGTTATTTGACAGGATTTAATTATTAATTCTTTTTATAATAATATAGTAATTAAACTTCAAAATGATAATTGTTTATTTTACTTTTAGCTTCTTTGTAACACAATTTTTAATTATTATTATTTTTCAAATAAAATTTTAATTTATTTTATCCATTAATTTTTAGTGGTGACATAAATTATTAATATAATACTTAATTAAATATAAATTATAAATTCTTTACACAAAATTAATAGACAATAATTATATTTTTCATTTTGTAACTTACTCAAACTAATTTATTAAAAAAGAAAAATAATAATAATAACTTTTATGATGTGACTATCATATTTTATCGATTTAACTTGATATGAATACTTTCCACATAACTATAGCAACCTATATTATTAGATTTGATTTTAAAAATTTAGTTTTCAAATATCTTAGTTACAAGTTATTCGATTAATTTCTTTGTAGGGAATCAACAAATAACTTATTGCATAAGTATGTATTTTTGAAAAATTAATCAATGAGAAATAAATCAATAAGTATTTTCATTTTGTAGTTTACTCAAAATAATTTATTAAAAAGTTAATTTCCCGATGTGACCATCATATATCATTGATTTATCTTGATATTAATATTTTCCATGTAACTATAGCAACCTGTGTTATTAAATTTGATTTTAAAAATTTGGTTTTCAAACCTATTAGTTATATTTTATTTATTTTATTTCTCTGTGAGGAATCAACTAATAATTTATTGCATAAATAAATGAAAAGATTGTTGAACGAACAGAATTAGGAAGTAGTTGGAAAATAAACCGAATACTAGAAGTAAATTTCAAGGTAACCAAAGTTTCGAATATATCTAGGTTATCTGGACATAGTTATATTCCAACACCTAAAGCTCTAATAGGTAAAAAGGCAATAGTTAACGTACAAAATACCGATAATTTATGTTTCATATATAGTGTTTTGGCTGTATTGAAATCTGATAAAATCAAGAAACATAGAGATAGACCAAGAAAATATTTACCGTATATGAATGACTTGGTATACGATCCTAACGATATGCCAATGAAACTGTGTGATATTTCAACTTTTGAAAAGAAAAATCCTGGTTTAGCAATTAATGTAATGATTTATAATAACGAAAATTTTGAGGATAGAGAAAAACTTATAATGAAGCATCCATATTTAAATATAATTCAAAGAACAAAAGTAACTGGAGTGGATCAAATTTATTTATTATTGATAAAGGAGGGTGAAAAATATCATTATACAGCAGTAACTAATTTACAATCCTTGATGATTTGTCATAAAAACAATGATTGTAATGTTCGAATTCGTTGCAAATGGTGTGAAAATTGTTTAAATGGATTTCGTAAGCCAAAATCCTTTGAAAAACACCAAGAGTTATGTAAGAAAAATCAGTGGGGTACTACGCTATATACATTACCAAAAGATAAAGATAAATATTTGGAGTTCAAAAACTGGTCAAAAACTATAACACCTCCTTTCGTTATCTATGCAGATTTTGAATCTATTCTACCAAAAGATGACATTTATTTTCAAAAAAATTTGCCAATTTCTGCTGGACTCTTATTAATCAACAACTTCACTGTTATGACAAGTTACCATCATTTCATTGGTCAAAACTGTGTTTATGAATTTTTGAAGAAGGTTTCAGATATAGGAACAAACATTGTGCTACCATATTATAAAGAAAATGGGAAAAAGCTAATGTTACCACTTACTTTTGATGAAGAATATTCATTTGATAATAGTGAATATTGTTATTTGTGCAATAAGAATATAGTAGATAAGGTTAGAGACCATGACCATTTTACAGGAAAATATATTGGTCCAGCATGTAAAAGTTGTAATGTTAATAGGAGCATCAAAGAATTATTACCTGTAGTGTTTCATAATTTACGTGGGTATGACTTACATCATATCCTTAAGTATGGAATAAATCAATTTCCAAATTGGAACTTATCATGTATTCCAATTAGTAGTGAAGAGTTCTTATCACTTATGGTATATGTTGGTAAGCTTAGAATACGTTTTATCGACTCTTACCAGTTTGTTAATGACTCATTAGCTAGGGCTGTGAAAACTTTGACTAGTTTACCATTAACAAACTCTGTTTTTACTGGTACCATTGTTAATGAAAAAGGTATTTTTCCGTACAACTTTGCCACTAGTTTAGAGGTCCTTGAAAATACTTATGAACTGCCTCCAATCTGGGAAGGAGTGAGTGAAGTTGAATATAAGAAAGCTCAATTAATTTGGACTGAAACTAAATGTGTAAATTTACTTGACTATATGATGATATACTTGAAACTCGATTGCTTTCTTTTAGCTGACTTTGTCCAACAATTTCGGGCGAAATCTATAGCTCATAATAGTTTAGAGCCTTTAAATTATTTTGGTATTCCTGGATGTCTTGGAGTTCTGCGTTAATAACTTTAGATAAACCCATTGAACTATTGCAAGACATGGAAATTTATAATTTCTATGAGGGTGGTATTCGTGGAGGTCTTACTTTTGTTAATAAACACTTTGTAAAAACTGATGAAACCACTGAGTTGCTTTATATATATATTAATAATTTATATGGTTGGGCCTTAAGTCAACCTTTACCTTGTGGCAAATTCAGTTGGATACTTGATGGTTTTGATTCAATATTATCTGATTGTTTGAATTTGAATCTTGAATCTTTGTCATATGGGTATACTCTTGAAGTCGATCTTGAAATTCCTTCTGTACTTCACGATAAGTTAGACGACTTTCCTATTGCTGCTGAGAAAATGAAACCTGAGGGATCTAAGGTTGAAAAATTGTTATTGACTCATTACCCGAAAAAGAATTATGTAATTCATTGGCGATTATTAAAATTATACTTGTCTCTTGGTGTTAAAGTGACTCATGTTAATCGCGGAGTAAGATTCAAACAGTCTCCTATTTTTAAAAATTACATTGATACCAATACATAGTTAAGAGCAAAAAGTACAAACACACTAGATAAAAATTATTATAAGTTGTTAAATAACAGTTTGTATGGTAAAACTGTCGAAAACCTGAAAAAAAGAATGAATTTAAGATTATGTAATACAGAAAAGAAGATGATTACATATGCTTCTAAACCAACCTTTCAAAGAAGTATCAAAATTGCTGATGATCTAATTGCTGCTTTGTTAAATCCTGACTCAGTATGTTTAGATCGACCAAGTTATATAGGACAATCAGTGCTTGACTTGTCGAAACTTCGAATGTATGAGCTTCAGTATAAGGACTTGGAAAAATATTTTTAGTTAATTTTTTGAAAAAATTTAAAGCTTTATATCAGAAGTATTACTGAGGCTCACAAAATCCTCACTCTAGTTTTGCAAGATCTTAGTAAATAGTTGGGCAGTTGTTTGCATTATTTGCGGAGTTTTCCAAGAATAATATTTTTATCGGTCCATGTTATAAAAATTCGGCTATTTTCCGGTCTGCACTAAGTTTTTAGTTGAGAAACTCTATCTCATAGAGAAATTTAATTCTGCAATGTCAAAGATGATTTTGCGAAAAGAAAATTCATGATATTATATTATTTTTACTTTATAAAAGTAATTTTAAAGTCCCTTTCAACAGCTTTGCATGTTGTGCCAGTTTCTCAATGAATGCCTCAAGACCAAAAAGATCTCACGAGTTTGTGAGGAATTAATTTCAAAGGTGGTGATGCAAACACATATCAAACATTAATATAAAATAAATTTTCATTGGAAACAAGTGAAAATCTTTAGTGCAATTTGCATTAATTTGTGTATCATTCGAACATATATTCTGATTTTATTTTGTTTATTTTATTTTCAATAAATATGTATATATAGAAACTCTCAAATGCCATAATTAGCTATTTTTGAATTTTCGCAAACCCGAATAGAATCAATTTCATTTTCTATTGGTAGTTTGAAATAAACCGACCAATCCTATTGGCTGATAGAAGTTATTCTAGAATTCACAGTTCGAATAAGTATAAAAGTAATTTTAGTATCAAATATAATGTCAATAAATATTCTCACACAATTATCTCAATTTTGGTAGTCAATAAACTGAAATAGATGCACTAGAAAATATTGTTTATATTTATTGATTTATTTATTAAATTATGACATAAGACAGCACATAATGGATCACTTAAATACTGTCTAAAACAATTTGCCTGTGTGTCTGTGTGTGCTTTCATTGCAGACTAGCATTCAAGTAGAATTTTACACCAATCTCATGATTGTGATCAAGTGTAGGTGTGCATAGTTTTGGATTGTATTTTTCATTGGACACACTCTCATACACACAGATCATGCACATAGATTCCCAAATCAACAGACGGTTGTGCGAGCATCGAAATTGACTGCACATTTTAGCAGGAAACAATTATATCGGAAGATAACAATAATATTTCATCCAAAGTTCAATTGATATTTTCAACGACCAGACAACGAGTGCTTTGATTATTAAATTTTTAATCAATTTTCATTCAGCGCGCACATTTACTGACAACCGATAAAAACAAATTTCTACATCAACTACTGTGTGTTACATAATTTCATTTCGTATTAAAGGATCATCTTAAGTCTACTGATCATATTTATTATTAATCTATCAGTGTTACTTTTAATTTTTTCGTTTTATTTTTTGCAGAAAATTTGATGCAAATTTTTGGAATTTAAAAAAAAAGAAAAAAAATCAAATCAAAAAAATTTTCCATTTTGAATACCCGAGAGTTTATTGAAAGTAAAGAAAAAGGAGAAAAAAATTGAAAGAAAAGAAAATGCCAGATTATTTGTCATGCGGTTCTTGTCCAGTGGATTTTGAGTTGGCCGATATTAACAGTTTCATTGAACACAAACGTCAACGATGCGTCAATGATAATTTGGATTCCGATCAGTTGGAATGTATCAAATGCTCGAAACGATTCCATACTCCGTGGCCATTGATATTTCATGTGCAAATCGAGCATAACATTTTGGTGGTGAGAAATTTGGATAATATTAGTCTACCAGGAGTAGTCAATAAGAAAGTGTTGACTCCTTTGGAGGAGAAACCCGAAGAATCGAACACGATGGAGATGGATCATTGTGAATCGAATTGTCATATCAACTATCGGGATATGTCCACTCAAACTTTGAAATCGACAAGTGCGGCTTGTTGTAAGCCGATTAATATGACTTTGTGTTGCAAAAAAATCGAACCCCAATGCTATGAAGAACCCTGCGCTTGCCCATCAAATGGGATGTTTCTTTCAGATCTATGCTATTACAATTGCGAAAGCGTACCGAAACCCGATCCCGATTCCAGTATTACTTGTTGTGTTTGTCCTCAGCCGTCAATTAAAAAAGAATCTCGAGAAGTTCAAACCGATTTTGAATCCTCAGACGATGTGGATATAAACTTTTTGTTATCGAATCAAACGGAAAATCCTAATGAAACATATGCAAATCACATCGCAACAACATTTCCACAACAAACTGTGCCGTTTACCACTCAACCATATACAAATGCGTATACGTTGTCAATGGAGAAAAACTGGGGATATTTTACCCAAGCCGACAGCCATATAAATGAAGTTAACAATACCAGAAATTATTTACAACCTTATGAGAATCCAAACTATCAGATTATGCTTAACGATATAAGACTTCAAACTCCGAACAATTCTGATTACTTAGATCCACAGAGATTGTCAGTGGGAGCCCGAACTCCGTCTCCCAATCACCAACACAATTTGAATTTATCAATGAACAACAAAAGCCCGGTTTTTCAATTTGAAAACAATTGCATCAAAGAGCCTTCAATGATAAACCATTCCAACTTATTCCAAGAAACCAATAACACGTTTCCATTCGGTAATCCAACCGAACAAGATAAACCCCACGCCACCGCACTATCAATCAACAACCATCAACTAATCAACAAGGATATCATTCCCCGCCAGCCGTTAATTTCACCCAATGAAAACTGTTCCATCAACTATTTCCCAAATCAATCGGATTTCAATGTCGATTTTTGTAACACGGAAAATTTAGACAATGAAAAGTTGGACGGCGAGAAAAGAGAGTTTCGATTTCTCTGTCCGAATTGCGGGAAAAAATTCCGACAAAAAGTTCACTTGAGGAAACACGTTATGTCACAACATGCCCGTCAAAAGCCTCATAAGTGCAGCCAGTGCGGCTACACGACAGTAGAAAAGAGTCATCTCACTGTTCACATTAGAACCCACACCGGAGAACGGCCATATACGTGTAGACGGTGCAGTTATTCGTCGGCTCAGAACTGTACTCTGAAATCACACTATTTAAGACGACATCCAGGAGACCAAATCGACTGCAGTTTGTGTGGTACGTTTTTTATTACAGAACAAGAAAGAAACAATCATCAGCGTAGTTGTCGGATAGTCAACGGGTTGCCTACGACAGGGTCATCTAGTTCAAACAATACAGATCAGAGTGAATTGCCAAACATAAATAATAATATAAAAACTGCGTAAATGTTCAGCCATTTTGTATTTATATTTATTTGAGATTTTTATATTGAATAAGAGATTGCCTTAACTTTAGTGAGTTGTTTAATTTTTATTCTTGAAAAAATCAAAATTGGACTTAATAAAATTGAGATTTCTAAATGATAAAATCGTCGATTTTTATTGGCTGTAAATTCTGTTAATTTCTATGAGGAATTCATTAACTGGATCGCCATTGGATAATTAAATGTTCGATCTATAACTTGTAGAATTTTCATTGATTTGTATATAAATATATTAAGAATGGCATTTTTTATTAATGTTTTTTTTGCTAATAAATAAATGGTACAGTAATTTGTCAGTTATTATTAAAAATTAAAGGTTTTTTTGAAAGAATTCACTTCATAATTGGATTTCTTTCACAATTTAAGCTACTAAACTTTTTTAAAATTTAAAATATTAGGATTTTGTTTAAAAATTATATAATTCAGAGGATCATAAATGTCAATAAAGCTGGCTTTACCATTATTTTTCATCGTTTGGGCTATCTAAAAACTAAAATAATGACAATAAACGAAAAATGGACCAATCTAAGTAATTGAATAAAACAGAAATCTAACACTAACACTAGATCTACAAATATAACTAAATCTCAAAACTAGACAATAGAATAAAATGTCGCCATTCGCAATATTGTATTCAGATACATTTGTATTGGGTTCATAACTTGCAGTTCATTAACATGAAAGCAGCAAATTATCAGAATTTATATTATATATAAACTTTATAATATATAGTTCTAATAAAAGACTCCTAACAAATATTATCATACAAGTTGATGTGTAAATCCAACTTGATAACAAAATGAAAATTTAATCGAAATTTATTTATCAGCCATTCTATTTAGGTTTCCAGCAATACAAATATGAGATTTTATGGATTTATTTCTAAAAATATAAGTTAAATTAATTTTTAACTAAAATGTATAATATATTAATATATATTAATATATATTATAAGATTTCCATATTTTGAAAGCTTGTGTGCCTTTTTACTATGTGTAGTGTTTGTGTGTTAAATTTATTTTTTTCCTTTAATAGTAAAAGTTGTTATTCATTTAAGCCAATTACATCACCACACAGAAAAGTATGTATGTCTTATAATATAAGCTTATTGATTTTCTTATTTTCTCACGAATTGTTATTCAGTTGAAATAGATTGAAATAAACAAAATACATATATTTAACGCAATAAAAGTTATTTATTTTTAAGAGGTTGGGTTTCATGAATTCAATAAATGTTGCTTAACGATTATAGAGACTTTCCTTTCGGGTAAGATTTCTTCATAACAAGACAAGATATCCGGAGACTTACAATAACATATAGCTTTGGGATGAAATGATTGTTAAGTCAGTCTTCAAACAAAGCATTCTTTAAATGGTATTTTGGTTCACTGGACGATTCTTCACATTCACATGATCTTTGCACTATGCTTTTAGCAAAGTCTTCATGTCGACAATAATGTTGTGTTTCGATTTCAAAGTTAAAACCTTTCTATTTATTATGAAATTTGAAAAAAAAGACTTTTGTTTCATTTACTTAAAATTTTATGGTGACGAGAGAACGTTAATACAAAATAAAGCAATTTCAATACAGCCCGTAAAATATAATAAATAGATTCGGTTATAGCAGTTTTTGTGACACATTTGTCAAGTTGTACCGACCCATCGATAATCAATCGTGTTGCTCCTCTTTCCGTGCATTTTTGTAGCTAACTATTATGTATTTGAGTTTTAAAATATTTGATAATGTTTTAAATAACAAATTTTATATAATTGAAACAAATAAACATAAAAATTATCAACACAATAATTTGTTATATTTTTTGGTCTATATTATTAAAAATTAATTTCCAAAGGAATAAAAGGTTTACATTAAAGCGTATATTATGCAATTAAGAATCCATTGTACAAATAAGAGTCACACGCAATTAAAACTACTAACATTACTGTGTAAGTTTAAAAAAAAATAATTTTAAAAAATAATTTTCAACAGGACACATGTGACCCTTGTTTGTGTTGTGACCAACAGGTTACGAACCACTGGGTTATGGTTGTGTGAAAACTTACGTATCTATGAATTTTCGTAACTTATGTCTAAGTAAGTTGGGGGAAATTTTATTTATATAGTTTTATAAAGTTTTAAAAATTAATAATATTTTTATCGTTGTGTGAAAAAAGAACTGTTGTCGTTAGTTTGAAAATTTGTAAATTATTAAAAATTATTTAAATTAAAGTTTAAAATGATTATGGTTTTGAGAAAGTCGGAAACTTGTTTTCAGTGTTACAGAAATTTTTTTAAAAATTTGGATTTTTCAGACGTATCCTCAAATATAAAATAATTAAATGGAAAAAATACTTAAAATCATGCCACAATAGTTAAATTAAAATAGTTTATATTCTCTAAATCAAGTTTAGCAAACATATGGCAAGAGTAATAAATTTCTGTGCTTCCTTTTTTAATTATATATTATTTCTTATTTAATATTTTAAAATTTTAAAAATTTTAAAAATTTAAAAACTTTTTTTAAAAATTAATTATGGTTTTATTAATATCATCTTTATTATGCACCATTATATTTTCAATTTTTTCCAGATGAAAAGATTCAAGTTTATTGATTATTAAAAAATGAAAAAAATTCAATAGTACTAAAAAAGAAACTGGAAAAAGACATTTAGTTGGAAAAATTATGGCATAAGTCTAAGCTTCAGATTAAATTGAAACTGATTATTTTATTATCAAAAATTCTCTTCAAATATAATTTGTAGCAAAGGCTTACAATTGTTACTTATTTGATAAAAATTATTTACAATAGACGATTGCCAAGAAACCAGGAATATTTGTGATGAATAAATATAAATAAATAAATATTCCTAAACTTATGATAATTCATAAATATTTTTTAAATAAACAAACAAAATTTTTAAAATAAATAAATTATTTTTTTATTTTTTTTACCTATTTTTTATTTTTTTATTTCAATATTCTGTATGACCCGCGAAAATATTTTTGTTCTACGTGGTCCCTGGATTAAAACTGTTTACCATACGTTATTGTTTCTATTGTTTATTATTAGGTTTTCGTGTATTTTAGCGCCGTGTTTTAAATTTAAATAGTTTAATACAAAATATTTACAAGAAATTTGGTATTTTATTTGAACTGCATCAGGCATTGTTTACCTTGTCAAATGTGCACCAAATTTAGTATTTGAGAGTTTTGGAGTTGTAATGAAAATATTCCGATATTTTTTAGAAAATTATTATGTAAAAATTATTTCATTTACATAATTTATTAAAATAGTTTTCTGATATTTTTTTAAAAAAAATTGAAACTTTCAAAAGATTTTTTTAAAACAAAATATAAATATTTAATTTCGTTTATGTAATTAGAAATTATTTTAATTAAATCGTTGACAAATTTTTTGACCATTCAAAATAATTTAAATATTCCAAAAGGATTTTTGTTTTTTTTTAAATAATAACTTTATGATGATTTAATATTTAATTTCACTAGAATTAATTGGGGGGGGGGGTTTACTAGTTTTGGTGCGTTTAATTTTAAACATCTAATATAGATTTATATTTTTTATAATCTGTATTTTATTTTACAACTTCAAGGCTTTTATTTTATTATACTATTTTTAATTTTTATAATTTTTAATTGTGTGAAATTTAACTAACAGAAAACATTCACAGTCAAGGACTCGGATCCGCTGTCAAAAATCTAGGTGCCGCTCCAGCGAAATAACTAATTCCAAATCTGGATGAGTTCCAAAATATTTTTAATCAAACAGTTTTATTTTTTTTCAATTTTGCTTTTGAATGGGAAATATTAATGTTTTTATCGAAAAGAAAGTTAAATATATATATTTTTTAATTTCTTAAAAGATTTATTTAATTTTATTTATGAAAATGTGCTTTATTTGAAATTATTTCATTTATTTTCTTTATGGCTATAGATCAAAATAAATAAATATATTTAAAGAAAACCAATCAAATGTGAACAAAAAATTAAGAATCTTTTGAAAATAATAAATTTCTTTTCACAACAAAGTCACAAAAATCAAACGTTGCAGGACAATTTAAAAAAAATAATACAAGCAACTAAAACAAATCATTAAAGTCAAAAGAAATTAATTTTTAAAATTTTGTTTTCATTTTTTTTGTAAACTAATAATAAAACTATACTATAAATTTAAAAGTCAAAATCTTGATTCATATTTATAATTATAATAATACCCAAAATATCGGTTGTGAGAGAAGCGCATATATCACTTGATATATTAATATTACGATCAGAAAATAATGGGGGATATTGATCTTACATGAGGTTTCATAAGTTACCATCAAAAATGACAAGTATCATGAGCAAATGATAAGTTAAAGTTATATTTTTCATTAAATTTATATATTATAAAAGTGTTTTTAATATATTTATTTAAATTAAAGCTTCTTATTTATTATGAATTTCAAGTCATTTATGCTTATTTTTAAAAGTATGAGATTTATTAAATTTTTATTTAAATATAGGTTTTCAGGTTTCTTAAATTTTTTTCATTCACAAATGATTTCAGGAAAATCTTTTCTGTGAATGCAGTAATTTTCTCCCTGTTTCGTAATTTCAATCAATCTTTTTTTTTAAACAATTTCTGAATGCCATAAAATATTTAAATTTAAAATGATTATTTCACTTATAAATAACGTGATTTTCATTTTATTAAATAAATTATAATTAAGATGCTGCTTTTTGCTCTTCTCTCACTCAAGGAAAAGTGGAATGCGATAAGACGTTTGGTATATCATCAAATTGCATATTTTTATAATTAAAAATGCCCATAATAAATTATAGCTGTCCATAATTTTTGTCCCTTCGTGTGTATTTTTTATTATAGAGTTATTGTGTATGGTGTAATGGTGTTTAAATTTTATTATTGTCACCAAAATTATTTTTCTTCTCTTCTATGGTAATGCCTATAATTAACATAAACACTTTCAATATCTGGTCGAAATCAAAGACTTTACAATTCACACAGAAAACAAATCACTGATCAACACAATAAATATAAAACACCTCACCAATAACAATCAGTTTGGATCCAATTTATTCAAAGGATTGTTTGTAAAAGATTACATCAGTCACTAAAAGAAATAATTCGAACTAAAACAAACGACCAAAAATTCTAATTGGGTTACGCAACAATACATCAAGAACCTACACCAAAAGTCCAAATCAACTAGTTTTTGGACAAATTTAAAGAAAAATTGTGAATCCAATTCAAAAATAAACAAAGACAAACATAAACATAAAATGTAACTTAAAAGCCTACTTAAAAACAAAGATACTACACAATCATGAAACGAACCCTAGCTAATAATTTAGAAACTCCTAATTTAAAAACCCTTAAGCAGCTGTTTTGAAACGAAATACGAAGGCCGTTCAAACTTCTTGAATGAAAAAAAAATGTGGCAACCGTATTAAAAGACCACAAGAAAATACGACTAAAGATTTACAGACTGAAACAACACCACGAAAAAATATAACCATTGATCAAATCTCTGAAAAATCACAAACACAACAACGAAAATACAACAAAAACACTGGAATAAAACGCAATAACTTTTACCACAAAAAAATAAACGATACAGTGACTGTTTCAAATAAACTAGAACAAACAAACAATATAAAATTATAATATAAGGACTTTTTTTGTTTTACAACTCTGATTTCTTTATAAGTGACATAATATTTTCTACAAAATTAGTTCATACACAACCAATGTATCATGTACAACTTTTAATATATTCTCTTAATTGTTGTAAAAGAGAAACTAAAAAACAAACTGTAAATATAATGTATAAACTTTTATTTTTTTGACATTTATTACAAAATATTTGATTATGAATCAGTAAAGATATCGATGTTTTTTTGATATTCACGAATTTTCGGCACAGCCTTTTTAAGTGATTATAATCATTATTTATTAATTTTATAAAATAAGATGAAATAATTTATTTTTTATTTATTTGATTTTGTTTTATATTTGTTGTAATAAAATTCAAACCGTAGGCACGTTTCATAATGAATTTTTTTTGGTACCTTATTAAAAAAAAGATATTAAAGGATTGTAACTTCAGATTTTAAGCGGAAAATTATGTAATGGGAGCTTTATTTTTGTTTCTCCCTTTTTATCATTTCTTTTTTGTGTAATTTATAATTATAATAATTATAATTTTTAAATTTTAATTATTGAATCAATACTCTATAGTAAGTGGCCTGCTTACTATTGCGATATTGAAAAGAAAAGAATTGAAACATCAAAAAAAAGAATTATAGATTGGAAAATAAAAATTTTAAAATTAAAAAAATAAGAACATCCCAGAAGAAAAATTTAAATAAAAGAAGATATGCCTTAGGATATATTTTTTGGATTGGAGATTGTGATAATATTTATTAGTTAATCTTGAATAAATTTTTATTATTATAAATTTGTTAGTTTAAATATTTATTGTTAATAATTTTGTTGTAGGATCATTATACATAATAACTCACGCATTTGAAATGCATGGCAAACATCCAAGCTGTCCCAACACAAATTTCACCGGAGAACCGGCTGGGAATCACAAATTATTTCCCTACACAAAACGAAAATTTAAAGTAAATAATAATATTAAATTTTCCGGCATTAACCTCATTTGAATATTTTGGATAAAGGACTGGTATTGTGTGTTTTTTCCTCGAAAAACTTGATATTTTGTTTAATATTTTTGTGCTTTCTTTTAATAACGTTTTTCCACTACGACTGGAACGTTTTGTGTAAAGCAGGGATCAGCAACCCGCGGGCCACATGCGGCCTGCGAAATTTTTTTTGCGGCCTGCCAAACATTTTTTTTTTGTATTTTTATATATTATGTTTATTAGTATATATAAAGCATTGTAAATAATTAACGAGTGCGGTTCTCCAAAAAATTTTAAAATTAAAATTGGTCCGTGGGTTAAAAAGGTTGCTCACCCCTGGTGTAAAGCCTCTTAAAAATAAAAAAAAATACAATAAAAAAACACTTGATTAGATATTTCATTATTTATTACAGTCTTTATAGTACCAATGAATATATGTGCAAAAGCCGCATATCAATTACGGTTAAATTACATTTGAATTGTTCTTGTGGTCTCATGATATGTAAAATAATAAAATATAGTAACACACACACACACAGATATATATATATATATATATATATAATTAATGTAATAAAAGGTAAATGTGAAACTTCTTGAATTAAGACAAAATAAATTACCAAAGATGCTATTAAAAATAAAAATGCATCTACAAATAAATTAAATATGAAATTTAAGTTTATTTTACATTATTTTGTTTTAATGTAGTCAGTATTAATTTTAAAAAATTTTGATTTTTAAGCAAAAATTCAAACGTTCAATGCGTTATGGACAGTCTGCATTTTTTGTCGGATTTCCGTTTTTCCGTCACATAATGAAATTAGATCATGAAAATTATTATGATATCCTAAGTGAAACAGTAGAAAAAACTGTTGTAACATTTTGTTTTATTGAAAGCGTGTTTAAAGAATACAGCTATTTAAAAAAAAATTAACATGATATTTCAAAAAATACAGACAATTTCAAGTCCACTCAAGTATGAAAATAAATGTTATAATTGTCAAATAATATCTCTAAAATAATAGAGCTCATTTCAGAGCAGTCATTTTAAGCAATTAAATATTTTATTAAAAATTAAAAATAAAACAGTCTAAAAGTTATAAAAAAAATTAAAATTAATTTTTTATTTGTTTGGATCAATTTAATCAATTAAAAACCGATAACGGTGTGTGTGTGTGCACACCGGCAATTTCACATTAATTGTGCACAGCGAGCCGGTTCACGTCAGTGATTCACATGATTTGTTACTCAAATCCGTATTCAATTCAACCGGTTAATTCGATCGATAATCGGGTGCTATTCATTGAAATTATTTACAACCAACCGCTGACGCTTGTCATGCCTGATTTGACTGAAAACGCATGAATCATGTCGCGTCATTTGGCATCTGCCATCGTCAACAAATCAGCTGCAATCATCTGATTGGCTGTTTTTTATGCTAATTGATTACTGTTTGTTGTAATTGTTTGTTTGTTTGTTTGTTTGTTTGTTTATTTGTTTGTTTATTTTCAATCTGTTTTTACTTTCGTCCTGTTTTGGCAGATGAAGTGTTTTGTTCAATTATTAATTGAAATTTATTGGTTTAGATTTGATTTCGAGTGACCTTCAGTGAGGTCAGGTTGACAAAGTTCTCATATAATGTTTTTGTTTTGGATACGCTTTTTAGTGTGTTTAAATTTAGTTAAGAATATTAAAATAAACAACAATGGAAAGCCAATACAATGAAAATGAATTGGTGAGTGAGCAAGGATTTTGAGATTGTAAATTTCAGAATCAATTCATGTTATTTACAATATAAAAAGCTATAAGTGTAAAATTATTTTTCAGTGAATAAGAACACTATTTAACAGGAAACTACATTTTAATAAAACAATAGATTAATATTTATAAAATATTATTTGCAATATTATTAATAGTGATGATAATCAACCAAATAATCATAATAATATTAATTATTATTATAATTGCATTAATAGGTAGAACTGACTTTCGGGATGTCGGCATTTAACATAATATATAATTGATAATAATTAATTTGAATACAAATTATTTAATATGAACATTAGAGGATAATAAATTTAGACATAATCAAATTGAAAGTTACACTTAGTCTGTTTCAGTATTCAAGAGAAAGATTTTGGAATTGAGGAAGAGATGTAGAATAAAATAAATGAAAAAATATCAATTATTGAATCAGCTTGGTTTGATATAAATAGGGAGGTTTGTTTTTGGTTTGTATTTTGCATTATAGGGTCGTCATCGTGTTTATTGATAGATTTCGAGTCTTGCTTAGATAGTATTCAGATTTGGTTATCTAATATATATATATTCCATGAGTGCTATGTCACATACATTAGAATGACTGACTGTCATTTCCGCTCTCAAGTTCTCGACCACAGTCGACTTGGCGTATTGATTGATATTAGTAAACGAAATTTTTTGCTACAAAATGAAAATAAATGTAGATTAGATTTTTTTAAAAATTAAAAAATATTTTACTGAGAATTTAGTATAATATAAAATATAAAAGAAGAAATTTGTTTGAATCAAAGTAATTTATTCTTTGTATCTTTAATTTCGAATCTACCTGAAGATGACAGTGAATTTTTCAAAATATATTGTAGTATATAATATATATGTTGGATTTTCGCTTTTTTTATTTATAAAATAAATAATGAATTTATATATAGTTAATTATAATTTAGATAATAATAATATAATAATTATTTTTAATTTATCTATTTAATATTTATTAAATTTAAATTATTTTTATCATTTAATTTTTTTATTTATGATTTATAATTAGTAACCTTTATTGAACTACAGCGTAAAATAGAATGATATATAGTAGCATATTTAAAATTAGAAAATGCAAGTTACAAATAAAAAATTATTTATTAACTAATGATCTTAGCTTCTAGATATTTAGATAGAAATTTTCATAATTTCCCAATAATTGAGCAAAAGAATATGTTCAAAATACTCTTTATATTTAAAATATCAATAAAACCTTTGTAAATTTATTATTTTTATTTTTCAACACTTCATTTAATTATTTGGTAAAATAATGGGAAATAAATTGTACTCAATAATTAGGAGGATACAAAGAAGTGTTATACAGGTAACATTGGTTGACTCTTATTCAGTCGCTTATGGGAGGACGACACATGACCTCAAGCCATGCTTGGACTAAATGCTAAGAAATTAAACGACGTGGTTTGGCTACTGAACAATATTGTATACAAACAATGAATATAATAAAATGTGAAGAATAAAATAGAAATAGATAAAGTTAAGAAATAGTCAAAATCAAAAACAGCAAAAAAATTTATTCATAACAGGCGGCCATTGTCGACTGCTCAGCCGGATTTAAACAACAAAACTGCAACTTGTTCAAGATAGAAATAAATAAAATGCTTCGTTTCGTGAGTTACGTAACTGCCAAAGTTTCGACCGACAATCGCATGCCAACTCGGATTGTATTTTCTGTCGAATTCTTTCTTCAAATAAGCAGCGATATCTTTCTCCACATTGTATTTCTCCATGGCCAATACAGCCAGCTCGATGGCATCTTGTTGCATTTCTTCACTCATATCTGCATTCTTGATAACGGCTTTTCTATCAGTCATTGTGACGAGATTATTGTTGTTGATGATGATGATGATGAATTCTCTGCGTCCGATCTCCGTATTTATACTATTCCGTCAAGCTATTTATTCTGCGTGCCGTTTTCCATTGTTCTGTTTGAGCTGTCAGGTTTTAGTAGAATAGTTGAATAATTTTCTGTTGTTGCAAGTTGATTCTTTTTGTTGCGTTACGTAATAATATAAATAGATATAATTCACAATGAGAGTCATCTTTGATTATATTTTCTTTTAAAAATAAAACAAAAGATTTCCATGAATTGTAAGTCGATTATTTCGCATGGCGAAAAAATAACAATAACACAAATCTAGTGATCATTTGACACTTGCATGTGATTATTTCGTGCCAATTCACACAGCATTCATGAGTTTTGTTTTATTTTTAAGAAATCATAGGAAAATCACTGACTCAATTTTATTATTTTCTGCAATATTATTTTAATAATTTATTAATTTTTACTAATAGAAAAAACATTGAAATAAATTATATTTTAATATTCATGATGTTTGAATAAGTTAACAAAAATTTTTTGTTTAAATGCATACACAATAAAATTAATAAAATATTCTTAATTGTGAGAAATATGAATTTGTTTTGGTAACCCCTAAAATCTTATTGACAAATATTCTACGAGTCTTCAAAATTCTGAAAAATCTTAATTAATATAAATTTATTGACAGTTTGATTAATCGGGTATTAAATAAAATGACCAATGAAATTGGGCTGTCATAAATTTGCTGTCATTTAAAATAATTAATCCGATATTTTAAATAAAATAATATTTAATGAGCAAAGGCGATTTAAACAACAATCGCCATTTATTTAGTTTTGAATTATTTATTTTTGTAAATTATTTCAATGTATTTTAGGAAATGCATGTTCATAATATATAGGACATATTTATACAAATAACATGTTTATAAAAATTCTTCAAAAAGTTTAATTGAATCACAGTAAAACAAGAAATTAATTTTGATAATTAATGAAATAAGGTTCACCCTGGCAATTACTTTGCACTCAGGTATAAAACAATAATCTGTCAAAACATCAAGAAGAAACACGAGTATTTTCTCACCAGAAAGGGTTGTAAATAATAAATACTAAAATTTTTATTTCAAAATTTTAAAAAATGCAAAAAAACTTTTTACCGAAATATATTACACATAAATATTACTTTACAGTTTAGTCTGTTTAGCAGTTATATTTATGCAGAAGTGTGAAAGTAAATCGGAGGCGGTCAGATGAAAACGTCATCTTCCTTCGAGAACTGCCGGATTAAAATAATTAGTAGAAAATTTGACAAAACACTACTGATTGTAATAATCTTAAATTTAAACCTTTTGAAAAAAAATATTTAAAAATAAATTTCTGATGATTAAACTTTTTAAAAAAACACCTAAATTGCTGTGTATTGTTGTAAATTCTTTTAATTTGTAAATTAAAAGAATCTTAAGTTGAATGAATTAAATCAGTTTTTTGTCTGCAATGGTTTGAAAACATTAAACATGCCGTTTTGGCTTTCCATAAATTGAGTAATTCATATAACACAGTACTTCTGTATTTACATAATACTTTCTTATAATAGACATATAAATTACCTATGAAGTTAAAAATATAATGTAAATAATGATATAATAGTAACAAGAAGTGCTAATCGAATAAGTAAACATAAAGAACTTTAACGGAGTTCAAAACTGAGTACTACAAATTCCGGCTTTAAAAAGATATAACCCAAATTTATCTTTCCTTATGGAATATCGCGAGAAAGCTTTTGTTAGCTCTTTTATCTTCATATCTCAGTGAAAAGAGTTTCAGTTTGGTTGTAAATCTCATTACAAAAAGAAAATACAGGTCAAAAATTACTCTCCAAATATGTATAAAGTTGAATCGAAGCCAAATATTGACGCTTGCAATCAAAGCATCATATTTATCCATTGATTAAAATAATTAATTTTTCAATGTATCTATTTTATGATAATGGTTGGTTATGATTATTTAAGTTTTAAAGTTTTTATTTATTAAAGTTTTTATTTATTGATAACTTTATTTGTATTTTTATAGTTTAGGGAGATTTTTAAATTTAATAAATCTAAATATTTTAAAGTAGAAAAGCAACAAAACAAGATAACTCGAGTGGTCTTCCATATGCTTGACTTTTTACGACATAAGCAACTTGAAATTTGGATGTTGCAAAAAATTTTAAATACGCAAAAAAGTCTTTAAATAATGATTCGAATTTTAATTATAATATTAAAATAAATATATTACAAATAAAATACATGATAAATTTTTTATATTTGTAAAAATTATATAAAGGTATTTAAAATTTCGTTGAAATTGCGATTGTTTATTAGAAATTTATTTGTAAAGATCATGATCAATTATGCATATTATTTAACTAAATTAAACAATTCAAAAATTACCTATTCAATCATTTGACATTTAATAAGTATTATACTGAGTGTTTCAAAAGGTAATAGACGATTCTCTTTATATATAAATATTTTTAAAACAAGATAAATGTTAATTTTTTATTATTATTTAAGATAACAGATATTTAAATTTTATTTAAAACAGAAATTACAATAAATGCTCAAAGTGTTCACCATCTACTTCAATGGAAAGTTTATACCTTTTTCATACAGCATTACATGCATTCTGGATATCTTGTATTGGAATTTGACCAATTGAATGAATCATTATTTTCTTTATATCTTCCAAATTGTCATAATGCTCCCCATAGACAAAATTGTTAAGAATGGCCCAAAAGAAAAAAATCTCGTGATGTTAGATCAGGTGATCAAGCAGGTCATTCTATTGGTTCACGACAGCCAATCCATTTCCCTGCAAATCTGTTGTCCAACCATTTCTGCATAATGAGAGGTGCCCTTCTTGCATGAAAAATGCTGCATTAGTTTCTCCGTGTTTTTGATTTTTCGCTTATCATATTAGATAATTTTTAATAATTAACTCAGCGCTTTATTTTGAAAGTAACGCAAGTTCATATTTGATTAAAACGAAATATTAAAATATTTGCGGTTTAATAAATTTAAAAATATTGATAAGCACTAACAGCCAACTTTTATTTATTTTTTTAGTTACATATAATGTAAATTTATTATCAAATAAAATTTATTTAAGATGTATGTATAAAAGTTTACTATATTCAAATACTTTTTCTTTTATTTTTATTTGAAAGTGAAAAAAAATTATCAGTTTCATTTCAAAATATCTCCCATACAAATTCAGCATAAAAATAATAATAATAATAATAATAATAATAATAATAATAATAATAATAATAATTGAATAATGAGATTTATTTACAAAACAAATTTAATAAGGTCAAGAGGTTAAGGTGAAATTAAATTACTACAATTTTGTACAAATAGTTACCCAAATAAATATAGTAAGATACGATTAAATAATAAAGTTATAAATAATATTTTATTATAAAAGTGTGAATCCGACTTACAACCTTAGCAAAATAAAGTATTTCTCTATGAAGTTTATTTTATCTTTATTCACTTTTATAAGAAATTTTTTATTTCAATTATATTTTTTCAAATTGTTTTAATTGATCATTCTTGAATGACTTTCTTATATTTTTACTCCGTATTCTGTACCATAATATTTTTCATTTTTTGAACATAGCAAAATTTTTTCACTTTTAAAAGAGCGAAAATTTTAACACAAAAAAAGTATGTTTATAGTAAGTTATTTGCGATCTGCCAATGAGGAAATGGTTAACTCGCTGACTATGCTGATTACTGCGTTTAGATTTTCAAAAAATAAAATGGTAAAATTAATAAATAGTTGAGAATTGCCTCAATTTTTATTCATAAAACATGAAATATTTTGATCTTCATAAGATCCTGATCACGCATAATACAAAATTTACAAAAAGTCTTTTTCTTTCTGCTCCTACTATTCTTATTTATCTTTTCAAAAATTGAAACTGATTATATCATGTCACTATTTCGATAAGTAAATAACATTGGCGTAGTTACATTTGAAAAGTGTTGTGTTGAAAGTTTGTGTTTAATAGAAAACAAGCCTTTTAATCTGAAAGAATGAAAATAAATGAAATCGATAATAACAAGTCATATATGGAAAAGTCAAAAGATATTTTGTTTGAGCTGGCATAATTTTGGTTAAAGAATTATTTTGACTTAACTTTTTTAAAAAGTTTATTTTATAATAATCAAACTTTTATCATTAAATTTGTCAGCCTCAAATTGTTTTTGAAATCATTTTAATATATACAAATGTGTGATATAAATAAATATTTATTTTTTTGAAATGCTTTTCGCCATTATATTTTTTGTTATTTGTGTTAAGTTTTATAATAGCGCTTAATGCATCGATTTGTGGTTTGACAAAATACAGAATTTTAGTTTCTTAAGGCATATGAAGCAAATTTTAAGTTTGTGGGAGTGATGAATATTAAAATGTTACTTAGTAACTAATAATAATATTATATTGTTTTTAAATAATAAAGTTTAAATTATGATTGAAAGTCTTATTATTGTGGACATTAATGAGAATTGACTGCATACCATGTACAACTTTAAAACCTAAAATCGTATATAGATGGCACGATCATCACTTTTTGCTTTTTCAAACAATAATAGGTTGATGTCCAATAATAAAATTAGAAAAAAATTATACATTTATTTATTAACACATTGACAAGACAAGCAATTTTTCTAAAATAACTGACTCGAAAATCAATAAATAAATAGTTTTATAGATTTTGATGTATTTTTTAATCATCCAATGACTTCGTTAATTATACATTTGTATTGCAATGACTTTATTTATTTAGCATTGTTTATCATGTACCTTAATTCATCAATTGTTCTTTATTTTCGATATTGATTTTATTATTTTTAAGTAGTATATTATTTTAAATAATTGAAAAATTTTAAACTTGACATATTCTTGGCGAAACCTATTTTATATAATTCTTATATATTTTCAAATAATATATATTTTCAACTATAAATTACTTCAAGTAGTTATTTTCTTTAAAACTTGATTTAAAATTTAAAATTTTAATTTTAATTTTAATTTAATTTAAAACTATCTAAAAGTATGTAAATATTTTAGTTAATATTATTATTAATCATTATTATTATTATTATTATTATTATTATTATTATTATTATTATTATTATTATTATTATTATTATTATTATTATTATTATTATTATTATTTAAACGAAGTTAGTATTATGGTCGATTCATAAAATAATGAGTAAATAATATAATAAGTCTTTGATAAGAGTTTAAAGTTTATTCAGAACAAAAATTGAGAATTTTTGACTATGAAATAGTCCTCTTCAATCCACTTCAGAAAATAGTTTGATAAGAAATTTGAAAATTTTGATCTTTCTTATTTGAATTATTTGCTTTTTGGTTGGATTTAGATTTAATTTTGAAATAAAAAAACATTTTCCCCAAAATTTTATTTATTATTCACTTTAAATTTTAAATAGTTTACTATTTTTTTTAAATATTTCTTTCCATATTATAAGAGATTTAATATTTCTGCAATTCTTGTAAGATATAAATATTTACTTTCATAAAATTGCAAAACACGGAACTACAATCCAAAGTCAATTATTTCATCTAAATTTCCCAAGTTCCCATGAACTTTACAAATTTTGTGTCACTGTAGAAAATACTGTCGATTTTCTGAAAATACGAAAGTAGTGGGATGTGTCACCGCTAGATCATGTCACCGCTGGATCAACCCCCCCCCGGGGGGGGGTAAAATTTTTTTTTTCTAAGTCTAAAAGTACAAAAAATTTTTAAGACAAAGACAATGACTCATTCAAGGTCATTGAAACAAAGACCATGACTCATTCAAGGTCATTGAAACAAAGACCATGACTCATTCAAGGTCATTGGATGACTCATCAAACACTTTCAAGGTCATTGAAACAAAGACCATGACTCATTCAAGGTCATTGGATGACTCATCAAACACTTTCAAGGTCATTGAAACAAAGACCATGACTCATTCAAGGTCATTGGATGACTCATCAAACACTTTCAAGGTCATTGAAACAAAGACCATGACTCATTCAAGGTCATTGGATGACTCATCAAACACTTTCAAGGTCATTGAAACAAAGACCATGACTCATTCAAGGTCATTGGATGACTCATCAAACACTTTCAAGGTCATTGAAACAAAGACCATGACTCATTCAAGGTCATTGGATGACTCATCAAACACTTTCAAGGTCATTCAAACAAAGACCCTGACTCATCAAAATTTTCTCAAGGTCATTCAAAATTTCTCAAGTTCATTCAAAATTTTTCAAGGTCATTCGAAATTTTTCAAGGTCATTCAAAATTTCTCAAGGTCATATTATTTTTAAACATTTTTAAATTTTAATTTACTACTTATTTTTATAAGTAGTATATATTTTGTAAAATTTATTTTATTATTATTATTATTAAATAATAATTATTATTATTATTATTATTATTATAATTAAAATTTTTTATATTATTATTAATATTATTATTAATATTATTATTATTATTGTCAAGGTCATTGAACGACTCATCATATTTTTTCAAGGTCACTCAAAAATTCTCAAGGTTATTCAATCAAAGACCATGACTCATCAAAATTTTCTCAAGGTCATTCAAAATTTCTCAAGGTCATTCAAAATTTCTCAAGGTCATATTATTTTTAAACATTTTTAAATTTTAATTTACTACTTATTTTTATAAGTAGTATATATTTTGTAAATTTATTTATTATTATTATTAATATTATTATTATTAATATTATTATTATTAATATTATTATTATTAATATTATTATTATTATTATTATTATTATTATTATTATAATTAATATTTTTATTATTTTTATTATTGTCAAGGTCATTGGACGACTCATCATATTTTTTCAAGGTCACTCAAAAATTCTCAAGGTCATATTATTTTTAAACATTTTAAAATGTAGATACATATGAGACTTTAAAAAGAGCTAAAAACGAATTATATGATGATATTATATATTTAAATAAGACCATTGGTACTATCAAAAATGAATTAAGAAAATCAATATTAGAATTGAAAGAAAATCATAAACTTAATGAAAAAATGATGAATCAAGTTCAATATAGTATAAAATTAACAACTGATCAGTTCAATCGTATAATGAAATTACAACAACACCCAGTTAACAGTGGCGGAAACAGCTTGAAAGAAGTTAACAATGCCAACAAATCATCATTGTCATTTCCATTATATATTTTTACATATTTTCTTAGTATTACATGATTCTGATTGGTCGAATATAGTATAAATAAGCTTACACTTTCAAATATTTTTATAAAATGCCAGAAACTAAATTTTTTATAACTTTGTTGAATGAGCTGGTCTCTAATAATAGAGAAGAAGATGAAATCATTAAAAACATGAAATTTATGGTAAACCGTACCGAGAAAATCGTTGAAGACATCCCATTCGATTATGAAAAAATTCTCAATTTGCCACCATTGGAGAGAAAGAAGGCATTCCAATCAATATTTAGTTACATGTTCGATGAAAATAATAAAAGGATGCGAATAATAGTAGGATTAATGTACATGAAACACATGATATTAAAATCTGGATCCGACTATGAAAATTATTTCCAATGGTCTATAGAGGTATATTACTTTATATTGTTAATAATTTATTATTATTTAGGTGATAGAAACAAAAATTGATCCGTGGGTAGAATCAAACGGTGGGTGGACAGCTATTATTCAAGTTGCCGCAGAAGCCAAACGCTCTGATATTTATATCGAGAATTGCAAATTTTTATTAAAACTATTCACTGGAGTATCTGTTTTATATTTATGTAACAAGGTTTATCATAGATTTTAATAAATATTTCTTTGTTATTTTTATTAATAAAAAACTATATTTTAAAGATTTATTGATTATTACATGTAAATTCTTCATCACCACAAGATTCTATCATAATATTTTCTATAACATGATCAATACAATTCTTAAATTCGGTAGGCTCATCTTTAATAATTTCGGTAGCTTCTTCAACATTAATAATTTCTTCAGAATCATTAATAATTTCAGTATCTCCATCATTAACAATTTCATCACTCTGACATCCAGAATCACTCTGACATTCAGAATCGCAATCCGATTCTTTACTCAATGCTTCAACTAGAGTCAACATATCTCTAATTTTTACACCGGTTATTTCTTCAAGTTTATCAAACAAAAAGTTTATTAAATATTCTAAACGAAATTAATTAATTATTATATATTTTTATATTTTACCTTTTTCAGACATCATTTTAACACTATTTTAAAACTACTTATAATTTGTTTATAGAATAACAAAGAAACATTAATACATTTATTAAACACTATACATTAAAATAACTGTGAAAGTCTAGCAGTAACAATTTTCCAGATTGGAGAAAGCACATCGTTTTGATCTGCTTTATATCCTTGGATTGTTATTGTTATATACCAGTTTTCCTGTTCTTTGAATCCAATTTCTGTAAATGCATCATAATATCTGGTATATTGACTCGTGAAGAAAGCATTTTCATTGCATTTTAAATTGGAATTGATCTTTTTGAATGTATTATCAATATCCTTGATATCTAACATTGAGAGAGTACCAGCAAGAGATTGAAATTGCGTTTTATTAAGTTTGACTGGATTTGCCAATTGCATATTGATAGGCTCCTTTAAAAAATACATTTTATAATTGTGGAACATCTGAACTGGTTGGACACTTATTTTCTTGGTCATGTTTGATTTATGATCTTTATAATGTGGTGACGCACTTTTATACCCTTGACAGATACTGATTAACCAATCAGAATCATGCATGATCACAAAGACAATGCATGATAAGTGCATGATAAGTGCAAGACAAGTGCGTGACTGGAAAACTGTATGTGAATTAACTCGTGGATTTTGTATGTGATTTACGCATTCATCTATATAAAATGTATTATTAATATCACGTGTTTTATTATTATTATTATTTTTATTATTATTATTATAATTATTGTTATTATTATTATTATTAATATTATTATTAATATTATTATTAATATTATTTTTATTATTTTTATTATTATTATAAATATTATTATTATGTGTTTAATTAAAGATAAGCTAATGCATCATCACAAAGACAGTGCATGATAAGTGCGTGATCACAAATACAGTGCAAGATAAGTGCGTGACTGGAAAACTGTATGTAAATTAACCCGTTGAGTTTACATATATGATTTTACACATATCATCTATATAAAATGTATTATTAATATCACGTGTTTTATCATCATTATTATTATTATTGTTATTATTTTAATTATCATGATTTTTATTATTATTATTATTATTATTACTATACTAATAAAATTACTATTTTTATTATTGTTACCAACATCAAAATAAAACTATTACTATCAAAAACATTTATTATTATTATTATTACCAAAAATAAAACTAACAAAACAACAAAAATAAAATACAAAAACATTTATTACCAACACTAAAACTGTCAAAACAAACAAAAATAAAATACAATTATTTTCTTAACAGTTTCATTTTTTGAAAATTTCGTATTGAATTTGTAAGATTCCATTCCACATAGCGTTGATATCTGAAATCACAACAGCTACACCCCAGAATGCAGGGGTATTCAGTTTCCAACTCCTTGACCATTCGGTTTATTTCATTATCCCAAAGAGCTTGCTTAATGAGATTGGAAATATCTATTCTTGTTTCATTGTATATTAACTGTTGATGCATTGACGGTTCTTTATTCTTCAAAATCTCCTTTATTTGAGGATAGTAATAAATAATGCGATCTATTATCATTAGGACATATTGGTCTAAATAAAATATAAAAAATGAAATAAAAAAAAAAAAAAAAAAAGATAAATTTACCGTATTCAGCGATATTTTTCTTTGGCATAGCATACATAATATTTTCCATTTTAAAAATGAGATCAAATGAATAAGCAAGTTGTTTTAAACAATCATTGGCCAATCAGATATCGACCAATCCGGTGATTTCATTTTGTATGTCACAAACAATATTTTTGTATTCTAGATTTCGCACCCCTAATATAACTATTTTGCCACTAGCAAACACGTTAACACACATTGGGTTGTATTTTAAAAGCCTCAGTGCAGGAAATAATTCTGGTTCGAACATACAAAGACATTTTGTTGACATGTTGTATAGATTGATAGATTGTCCCATATCCATGGTAACTGTAATTGACTGTATTTTAATATCCTTTATTCTATATTGTAATTTATTGACATCTAAAGGTTTCTTACATCCTATGATTCTGCATTTGCCGGATTTGAAAAATATTATAGGATATTTTCCACTCCTATCTACAATTTGCTGTGGTTTACCATGTGGAAACGTCATTTTTGATACATCGAAAGTTCCTTTATAATTTATATTTGATAGCATAATTAAACAATAAAGAAATATTAAGCTATATATATATAATTTTTAGGAAGAGTTCATTAAATCATATAATATAAACAAAAACCTATAATTATACAAATTAATAATGGAATTAAGAAATGATGCTGTATATCAAATCGTCGGCCCAAGTGGTAGTGGTAAAACTATGTTTGTGTGTAAATTACTGAAATCTAATTTATTTCAAACAAAATTCAACAAGATTTATTGGCATAGGGGTGCAGATGAAGAACATGGATTAACTCAAGATAATTTCTGTAAATTGAAAAACATGAAAATAGTAAAGGGTTTCGATAAAAACTGGTCAAGTCGATTAAGGAAAGGTGATGTCATCATTATTGATGATTTGTATCAGGAAGCTAATAAAGAAAAGGATTTTAATAATTTATTCACAAAAATCAGTAGACATGTTGGTGTTACTGTGATCTTTATTACTCAAAATCTATTTCATCAGGGTGGCGCCCATCGAACAAGGAATTTAAATGTTCAATATTTAGTTATTTTCAAGAATCCTAGAGATGCAACCGTTATTGATTTTCTTGCTCGACAGGCATACCCTAATAATCGTAATTTTCTCATCAGTGCATTTCAAGATGCTACAAAATCACCACATGGATATATATTTCTTGATTTCACACAACAATGCAATGATGATTTACGGGTAAAAACCGATATTTTCAATAAAGAAGGTGCCATGGTATATAAACAAAGTTAAAAACTTTAACACGTAAAAATGTTTATGAAATCCAGGCTTAAAAATATCCGAAAACTTAGACAAAGTATTAAAAAGACAATAAATAAAGTTCCACCAAAAACCAGTTATACACCATCTAAAAAGCTAATAACCGAGAATTACCCTGCAATGAATCTTATTTCGAAAAACATTATTAAAAAGAGTAAGAAAACAGATAAAATTGTAAAAAATCATAGGAGTTTCCCATATTTTAATGCATTGTTAAAGGCTTCGAGTATGAAAAGAATGTCTATTTTACAATCATTTCCAACTTTTGTTGTCGATGATTTACTCAAAATTCTACTAAAAGTAGTCAGAGGTAAAATTAAAATCAGTAATTCTAAAAAACTAGTACTGAATAAACATCGTAAGCCTTTGTTATCACTAGTAAATAATAAAAATCGTAAGCAAATGAGAAAAATCATATATAAACAACAAGGTGGTTTTATTGGAGCAATGTTACCATTAGCATTATCATTATTATCACAATAAACGATGGGGCAATCATTACTAATGTTAAATTAAAATTTAAATCATCTTGTTGTAATGGAGAAGATTTGGACGAACCCAGAAGACGAAGCAGGTTTCGGTGGAGTGGCAAAGTTAAAGAAAAGAGTCCCAAAGTCGAAAAAGGAAACGCAAAAGTGGTTGTCAGATCAGCTTGCGTACAGTTTAAACAAACCGATGCGGAAAAGATTTCCAACGAGAGCTTATAAGACATTCGGTATTAATGATTTATGGCAAATGGATTTGATGGAGATGATACCGTATTCGAAAATTAACAAGGGTTATAAATATATTTTAACATGTATTGATGTTTTCAGTCGTTTTGCTCGCGGTGTACCAACAAAGACAAAATCTGCAGAGGAAATATCTAAAGCAATTAATATTTTATTTAAAAATGGGCATCCAGACAATTTGCAAACCGATTTAGGTATTATTATTATTATTATTATTATTATTATTATTATTATTATTATTATTATTATTATTATTATAGGCAAGGAGTTTTACAATACTAAAGTTAAGCAAATCCTGGATCGTCTCAAAATAAATCATTATTCTGTACATTCTCAATACAAAGCCGCACATGTTGAAAGATTTAACCGGACATTGAGGGATAGATTGAAGAAATATTTCGTGCATCAAGGTAATAAAATATGGATAAATGTATTACCGAAAATACTTGTTAGTTATAATAATTCTTCGCATCGAGGTCTGAATGGTTTGAGACCCGTAGATATCAGCTCGAAAACACGAGTACAGTCTAAAAAAGTTCCTATTACAACACCAAAATATAAAGTTGGTGATCACGTTAGAATTAGTAAAATATCTGCTTCACCTTTCATCAAAAATTTCGATAGTAATTGGAGTGATGAGGTATTTCAAATTAATAAAATTAATACTAAACAGAGTCCTGTAATGTATGTTATTAAAGATAGTGATAACAATTTAATACAAGGGAAATTCTATGAACAGGAATTACAAGTTATTTCCAAACCTACAGTGTTCAGAATTCAGAAAATATTGAAAACTAAAATGGTGGGTAAGGATAAACAATACTATGTCAAATGGCATGGATATCAAAAACCCTCATGGATATCATCAAGAGACCTAGTAAAATGAGTTTCTATACAATTTTACCGAGTAATAGTTGCCCACTAATCCATCCGGAAAATCAAGCAAGTAAATTTATGGTTGATCTTCAAAATCCCATTTATTTACATGGAAATTGGGAAGTTGCTTTGCAAGACTTTACATTTGTGTACAATACATTCCCATTTTATAGTCATTGTAAAATCGGATTCAAGAAACGTGTACCCAAAACCTGTAGTGGTATTTTCACAATCAATAATTTTGAACGATATTGTCATATTCCGAATCAGATTTTAGATGAAAATAGTGGCATGTTTTTCAAAGATGGATTGAATGTTAGTTGTGATTTTAGCCCATTTACAATAAAGTTTGAAAGTATTGAGGATGCCAAGCGAATGGGTTGTGATAAGCTTAGCATTGTTGTTCCTGGAACTGAATACCTAATACAATTCAAAACATTTGATGAGAAAAGTGTAGCGATCGAGAACATCAAAATATCTGTATCATATATTAATGAGGTGGAAGATACATTTACATTTACTAATGAATTATATATTGAAACACTTGAAGAATTACATAAATATATTTCATTCAATTGTTTACATATATTTAAACTATTGAATTTCTTAAAGATGGAATATGTAAATTCAGTCTGAATAATAACATTTGTGAAGTTACATTTGATAAAAATTTGGCTAATACATTGGGATTAGATAAGCAAACATATAGGGCAAGTGCTTTTGGTGTACGCAAACCAAAAATAATAAAACTCCATAGGCAAATGTTCATATATACTAACATCATCGATCCTATAATTGTTGGTGATTCTTTGGTTCCTCTTTTGAAATCTGTTTGGGTTGATAAACATGATCAGGATGAAGTTGTCAATATAAATATCGATAATCCATGTACTTACCGGTATCAACATCATGTATAAACAATATAGAAATAAATATTCGTGATGATAGCGGTAAATTTATTGAATTTAGTAAAGATACAAAACTCATTTGACATTACATTTTCGTAAATTAGATGGCCAATAACGATATTATTAGTATGTATAGTGGTAGCCAAAGTGGTGGCGAATTACCATATTTTATTGGTAAACAGTATGGATCAGGTTGGTTGAGAACAATTGGTAGATTTGCACTTCCTATTCTTAAACGCCTTGGTAGTTTTGGTATGAAAACTGCTAAAGATGTGATAATGAATGAGCAGAAAATATTGCCATCTCTGAAATCAAATGCATTATCCGAGTTAGGGAAAGTTCTACCTAGTGTTGCAGGTATGTTTCAAAAACCCGAAGCGCCAGCTCAAAAACGTAAAAGACATCATAAACATATAAACAAACGAATGAAAGGACATGGAACTATATTTCAAAAATGATTTGTGGTAAATCTGAATTGTGTTTATTTGATAGACCATCTCCCCAAGCCGTAATTGAAATGGGGGCCTTTGAAGATGTATTCCCGATGAATTCTATTATGGATAGTAGAACTGATATTGAATTTTATATTAATGGTTCCCAAACTGAATATCTAGATTTGAACGATACATTGTTAACTGTTCAGATCAAAGTTGTAGATAAAGATAGAAAACCGTTGGGTGAACCTAGTGATGTAATACCAAACAATTTCTTGTTTCATACGCTTTTTAAAGATGCAGTTCTCGGATTTAATAATATCAAGATTGAGGGTGGAAACAGTACATATATTCACAAAGCTCTAATAGAAACTATTATAAATTACAATAGCGATACTAAAAATACATGTTTAACTCCTATGGGTTATGGTAGTGATGATGATAGGAAAAAGTGGATTAAAGGATCGAAATTATTTACCATGTGCTCATCATTACAACTCGATTTTATGGATCAACCGAAATATTTACTCCAGGTGTTAATGTGCACATTAGATTGAAAAGATCTGATTCGGTATTATCACTAACAAGTGCCACCACAGCTCCAATTCTTCAATTAGTTGATGCAAAATTATTGGTAAGAAGAGTTCGGGTTGAGCCCTCTGTATTAGCCGGTCATCAACTGGGGCTTAATTCTAAGCATGCAATATATCCATTGAAAACAAAGGAAATTGTTCAATTTGCAATTGCTAAGGGATCAGCTTCTTTCTATAAGGAACAAATATTTGGAGATAGAAGAATGCCCAACTTTATATTGGTAACATTTCAAAGTGAATCTCAATATAATGGATCATACTTAACATCGAGCTCAATTTTCAAAAACTTTGGTGTAACATCGCTAACTTTATCGAAAAATAGTGATTATAGAGAAACATATACTCAAGATTTCGAAAATGATAATTATTGTGCTACATATATGCAGAGTATAGTTAGAAATATGGGTTATTTGGATAAAAACCTTAATTGTGGTATAACTCTTGAAGATTTTAAAAGCAAATATCCATTCTTCACATTTGTTTTGGCACCCGATTTCGATTTAAATCAGAGTCAATTACCTCAAAATGGAAATTTACGATTAGATATAAAGTTTGCTAAAGCTACAACTGAACCGGTACATGTTGTAATATATGGAGTATTTGAAAATGAGGTTCAAATAACTGCAAACAGAACAGTACTAGTTTGAACAGAGTTCAAACATTGTTGGTTTGAACGAACATTGTTGGTATAAATGTATAGATAATTTATGATAATTTGTCATGGAGTAAGTTTTTAAATGTATTATTAATATTATTGATGTAGTTCTGTTCAGGTCTATCGAATTGGAAAACAAATACTAGGACATGAATTTTTAGGGGTCTTTCCTCTTGATAAAATTCCATATTTACGTAATAATCAAGCCATTATCGTCAATACTCAATCATCTCATCTCGGTGGAGAACATTGGTTAGCAATATATATGAAGCCTAGCAAGATATTTGTATTTGATCCTATGGGTTTCTATTATCCGGCTTTAATGGTTTCGAAACTGCAAACAATGGGTAAACCTATTGTGTATAATAAAACTATGTATCAAAAACCATGGACCTTAACATGTGGTCAACATTGTTTAGCATGGTTATTATCCAAACGATTTGATGTATAATAAATGTATTAATGTTTGTGTTATGTTTTATTATTATTGTCATGTTTTAACTAACAATATATATATATTTTTAAATATTATTATTATTATTATTATTAATATTATTATTAATATTATTATTATTATTAATATTATTATTATGTGTTTAATTAATTAATGTTAACAAAGCCAGTGCATGATAAGTGCATGATTTACAAAGACTCTGCATGATCATCACATGATTTACAAAGACACTGCATGATAAGTGCATGATTAGTAACAAGGAACGCATACATACACACTCAAGACTGTATGTAATTTACAAAGAAATCACATACATACTTTTGTTTGTATGTGAATTACAAAGGAAAACACATACATACTTTTGTTAGTATGTGATTTACAAAGAAAACATACCTACACAATATAAGCTGCATGCGTAAAAATCTCTCACCTATATGTGTGTATTGCTTAAATGTGATTGGCTAAATCCTGAAAATATTATTCTCTTTATAAACATATGCAAATTCAAAATCTATCACAATTAATTCATAAATTTTAATATGGCAGGACAAAATAATATTTTAAGAAGTCTTCTAACTTCATCCATTGGTAATTTTTATTTATTATTTATTACCATTAATCTTTTAGTAAATTTAGACTGGTTCGATGTAACCGAAAATGAGGATCTATTGGATTTGGATGACTTTTTTGGTAAAATTTAATTTTTAGTTAAATGATTTTATTAATATTCTTTTAGATTGTAATAATAATAATGTTGAAAGAATTATTATTGAAGATACTCCCGCTTCAATTAATGAAGATGTTTATGAGGTTATATCTATCGGTAAGTTTAATATTTATTTATTTTCAAAATATAAAAAAAAAAAACATTTCAGATGATGATGATGATATGATTCCGGCAACTTACCCAATAATTATTTTGGATGATATAGTGGATGATGCCCCATTTGTATTGATGGAGATGATATAGTGGATAATGCCCCCACTTGTATTGATGAAGATGATATAGTGGATAATGCCCCCACTTGTATTGATGTTGACGATTCTTCTGATGATAATATTGATGCAGATTTATGTTAGTAATTTATTTATTTTTAAACTTTATTTAAATATATTAATTAATTATATTTTTAAAAATTTAACGAATTTAAAGAATATTTTGAAAATTATGAAAAGTATAAGATTTTGTGAAAAGTTGATTATTGAAGAATTTATGGAAATTTTTTAATAGCGAAGAATTTATGAAGATTTTATGAAATCATGCAGAGTTGATTCTTAACTAATTTTAGGGAATGATTTGTGTAAATAATAAAAGGTTGTTTTTATTAAATTTTAGGTTAATATATATCTATTCTTTATTAATAATAAGAAAAAAAAATAATAATCTACAGCAAGCATTGAAAACGATATTCATTTTATATTATAATAATACTTATTTGATGTGATAATAATCTGCAGTGAGCATGCAGCTATATTTTGAAAAATGATACTTATTTTATATAATAATAATAATATTTTATGTGATAATAATAATAATAATAATATTTATTTTATATGATAATAATAGTCTACAGTAAGCATGTAGCTATTCGCCCTATAATTTGCTAATAATAATAATCTGCAGTGACATGCTATTCACCCTATAATTTGAAACATTTATTATTAACAGGTCTTTTTGTTATAAACTTGCATAATAATGAATGATTCGCGAATGTTGCAATATTTATGCAAAACAAGTGCAAAGCCATGTCTAATACATTTGACTATATAAGAATTATCATTTAATATTATACAAGTCTTTATGTTATAGAATTGTATAATAATGAAAGATAATTTTATGAAATATTGTAAAATAATTATATATATATATATATATATATTTTTTTTTTTAATACAAGTTATTTAATTTATTATTATTTTATCAGGTAAATTTTACCCAAAATATTGCATGATCTCAAAGAATCATGGTGAAATATGTCACGAAAAAATGAAACAATACTATGTCCATAGATTTAATTGCATTAGGTTTTTTATTTGCCCTGTATGCAAAACATCCCAGTCCATAAAATACAAAGCTTTTTATAACATTCACAAAGACCATTTGGATTCATTTAAAATAATTAAAAAGGAGCTGTTTCGTATCAGTAATAAAAATAATGTAAATATTATGAATATTATAAATAATATACGCCCAACAAAAATAACTAAAAATAAAAGACCTGCTGAACATAGGCCATCTAAAATACCAAATAAACTTATAAAAATCGAAGTCATTGAAATCAGTGATGACGAATCAATTAATAATGTAGATATTATAAATAATGTAGATATTGATATTATTACTAATACAGATATTATAAATAATGCAGATATTGTAAATATTGCAGACATTGTAAATAATGTAGATATTATAAATAATGTAGATATTATAAATAATGTAGATATTGTTAATAATACTATTAATCAAGTTGGTGGTTCATTAGAACCTATAATACAAATTAATTTAAACGGCGCAATTAAAACAATTAAATTTAATACATCAGAGGCGCGACTGATAAAAATAATGTTAACTGAGAGAATCAGTTCTAAATTATTTGATGAGATTGGAAAGATGGGGGTGATGTTAAAATTCAATTTGCTGTTTTAATACAGTTTGAAAAGATGGGGAAATCCGCGATAATTATTTTTCCAACAACGCAGAAAAATTTTCAGATAGTTTTTTATCTGAAGGAGTTAATAAACTCAATGAAAAAATAGAAAAGTTCACCCATTTAGGTAGTGGATGGAGAGTAATCAATATTTTAGAAATAGATTTTATACTTACCAAATTTTCCCCAATTAGTCGTTTATCAGGTCATCGATATATTCAGACTCCTTCTGCTATTGCATCTAAAAAAGCTATTATAAATGTTAAAAATACTGACGATAAATGCTTCCTTTATAGTATTCTGGCAATTCTTAAAAAAGATTTAATTTTAGAAAATCGGACTAGACCTGCAAAATACACCGAGTTTTTAAACGACTTAGTATATGACGAAATTACGGATTGTCCAATGAAATTAATAAATATACCCAAATTTGAAAAGAAAAATGACAGTTTAAATTTAGCAATAAACGTCCTTTCTTATACTCCAACTGTGATAATTGACGAGGTTCCTGATAGTTATGTCTTCCATCATCCTCATTTAAGTATAATTCATCGTTCAAAGGTCATTGGCGGAACACCTATTTATTTGCTTTTATTAGAGAAAAGTGATAGGAATCACTACACCGCGGTGAGTGATCTGAATAAATTAATGAATTGTCATCAGAATCCTGATTGTCCAATTCAAATTAGATGTAAATGGTGCCCACACTGCCTAAATGGTTTCAGGCTGGATAATGCCTTTAATAAACATGTAGCTCTATGCGCTAAAAATCAGACGGGTACAACCCTTTACACATTACCCGATAACAAAATTTAAAATTTGAAAATTATTCTAAAACCATCACCCCTCCCTATGTAATTTATGCCGATTTCGAGTCGGTTTTACCACCTGATGTTAGACATCACCAAATTCATATGCCTAGTTCAGCAGGCCTTTTACTAATAAATAACTACACAAAAACACAACAATATTTTGAATTTTATGGGCCTGACTGCATTTCTTTATTTCTTAAAAAAGTAGAGGAAATTGCTGTCACAATTGTCCTACCTTATTATGATGTTGAAGGGAAAAAGATGATAAGTTTTATGTCTTTCGCTGAACAACGAGAATTTAAATCATGTAGAACTTGCTATCTTTGCAAGAAACCGATTGTAAATCCTGCTAAAGACCATTGCCACTTTACAGGTAAATATCTTGGTGCAGCGTGCCGAAAATGTAATTTTGCGCGTAGAATATATAAGTTGCTTCCGATAGTGTTTCATAATTTAAAAGGTTACGATCTGCATCATATTTTAAAACATGGTCTCAACGGTTTTCCTTCTTGGAATTTAGACATTATCCCTACCTCGACTGAAAAATTTATATCTTTAATTGTACATATAAAAATCTGGCTGTTAGATTTATAGATAGTATGCAATTTGTAAATTGCTCTTTATCTAAGGCTGTAAAAACACTTACTACACTACCTCTTACTACCTCTGCTTTTCCTGGTTCTATGATAGATTCTAAGGGTATATTTCCTTATGATTATGCCGCATCTTTTGATGTTCTTGAAACTACTTATGAATTGCCTCCTAAATGGGAGGGTGTGACAGATGATGAGTATGCGACTGCTGAATTGGTTTGGATGCAACAAAACTGTGGTAATTTGCGTGACTATATGATGCATTATTTAAAAGTTGATGTATTCCTACTCGCTGATTACTTTCAACAGTTTCGTGAAAAGGCCATTGCATACAATGGTCTTGAACCTTTAAATTTCTATGGTATTCCTGGAATGTCATGGGCGTCAGCGCTTATGACATTAGATGAACCCATAGAGCTTTTACAGGACATGGAAATGTTCAATTTTTACGAGGGAGGAATACGAGGAGGGTTAACGTTTGTTAACAAACACTATGTTGCTTCTTCAGAGGACACCGAATTGCTGTATATAGACATAAATAATTTGTACGGTTGGGCTCTTAGCCAATCTTTGCCGTATGCTGATTTTGCTTGGGTGTATGATGGTTTGGATGATGTATTGAATGAGTGTATGAATGTTGCGGATATTGAAATCCTTCCATATGGATATACTATGGAAGTTGATATTGATATGCCTGAAAATTTCCATGATTTTTTAAATGACTTTCCGATTGGACCGGAAAAGATGTGCCCACCAAATTCAAAAGTTGAGAAGCTAATGCTCACGCATTATCCAAAGAAGAATCATGTTCTTCATTGGAGGCTTCTCAGGCTTTATCTTTCGCTTGGGGCTAAGGTTGTGAATGTACATAGATGTATAAAATTTACACAGAAACCTATTTTTAAAAATTATATAGATAAAAATACTGACTTGCGAGCAAATGCAGTCAGCGAGATATATAAAGATTTATTTAAATTATATAATAACAGCTTGTACGGTAAATCCGTTGAAAACCTTAAGAAGCGAATGAATTTGCGACTATGTAATTCATTTGAAAAGTTAATTACATATTCGTCAAAACCGGCATTCAGAAAAACCATCGAAGTTGATGAGAATCTGTTTGCCGCGCATCTTAATAAGGATTCAATATGTTTGGATAGGCCTAGTTACATCGGACAATCAGTACTAGATCTATCCAAACTACGGATGTATCAGTTGCAGTATATAGAGCTGCAAAAGTATAGAACTATTTATAATTGTGATATAAATTTAATTGCCGGTGATACGGACAGCTTCTTTTTAGAGATAAAAATTTAAAATTAGATACTTTATTAAAAGCGATGATTTCGGATGACCTTTTAGATACATCTAATTATGACCCTCTCATCCTTTATATTCAAGACGACTAGCATCCGTTATAGGAAAGTTTAAGGATGAGAGTAAAGGGGGAGGGTATAGTGAGTGGGTTTTCTTGCGTCCTAAATGTTATAGTTTATTGGGAAATAAGTCGACTATGAGGGCTAAGGGAGTAAAATTAGCAGGTACAAATATAAATCATCAATCATATTTAGATTGTTACAATAATAACGAGATTATATCTGTACCTCAGACTAGAATAGGGTCCCGGAATCATCAGCTTTTTACTTTTAAAAATAGTAAAATAGCGCTAAACAACCACGATGATAAGAGGGCATGGGTTGATAAAAATGTTAGTTTCGCCTATGGACACTATAGAGGGCTTGATGCAATTAATAGTGGTCATAGTATTACAAGAACACAGCAATTTCAAGATATATTCAAAGAAATTCTGGCTCCTGATTGATCATCAATTTATCAGACGAACAATTATGTGAATATTATATATTTTGTATATTTTGAATTTTGTATATTATAAAAAAAATTGTACGTTTACTTATTTTATTATGTTTTTGATTATTATTAGTTGCTTTTTTATATAAAGGGTTATAAAACATGTTCACAATAGTTAAATTTCGATTTTATCTGCATTATCAATGTAGGATTGAATAAAATCTCGATATTTACCATACACATCCAGATTACATTTTATTTAGAAATAATATGCAACTAGATAACTTTATTATTGACTTATTGATTTATTTATTTTTTAGTAGTAATAAATAATCATAGGTTTCTGTCAATAGCCTATCGATTATTAAAAATGTCTGATTCCATTTAATTCTGAATTCCGCTATCTTAATTTAGAAGATTAATATAATAATAATATTAATAAATAAAATCTTGTAACAATAATAATAATAATAAAATATTATTAGTTAAAACATTACTTATAAAAATAAGTAATAGAATAAAAAATATTAATAATTAAAACACTACTTATGCGCTGCCCGATATCGGAGGTATGTGGAATGGGCTTTGAATAAAGCTCTTCGATAATATAACTATAGTAGAATTATTTCTTTATAATAAAACTTTTTGTTGTATATGTCTTGGTTTTTTATTATATATTAATAATAATAATAAAATCAGTGATAGTTAAAATATTACTTAAAAAAAAAAAAAAAGTAATAGAATAAAAAATTTAAAAGTAATAATAAAATAAATTTACAAAATATATACTACATATTTTTATAAGTAGTAAATTTAAATTTAAAAATGTTTAAAAATAATATGACCTTGAGAAATTTTGAATGACCTTGAAAAATTTTGAATGACCTTGAAAATTTTCGACTGACCTTGACAATAATAATAATAATATTAATAATAATATAAAAAATTTTAATTATAATAATAATAATAATAAGAATAATAATAATAATAATAATAATAATAATATTAATGATAATAATAATAATAATAATAATAATAAAATAAATTTACAAAATATATACTACTTATAAAAATAAGTAGTAAATTAAAATTTTTAAAAATAATATGACCTTGAGAAATTTTGAATGACCTTGAAAAATTTCGAATGACCTTGAAAAATTTTGAATGACCTTGAGAAATTTTGAATGACCTTGAGAAAATTTTGATGAGTCAGGGTCTTTGTTTGAATGACCTTGAAAAATTTCGAATGACCTTGAATTTTTTTTTTTTTTTGATGAGTCATGGTCTTTGTTTGAATGACCTTGAGAAAATTTTTGATGAGTCATGGTCTTTGTTTGCATGACCTTGAAAATTTTTGAATGACCTTGAAAGTGTTTGATGAGTCATCCAATGACCTTGAAAGTGTTTGATGAGTCATCCAATGACCTTGAATGAGTCATGGTCTTTGTTTCAATGACCTTGAAAATTTTTGAATGACCTTGAAAGTGTTTGATGAGTCATCCAATGACCTTGAATGAGTCATGGTCTTTGTTTCAATGACCTTGAAAGTGTTTGATGAGTCATCCAATGACCTTGAATGAGTCATGGTCTTTGTTTCAATGACCTTGAATGAGTCATTGTCTTTGTCTTAAAAATTTTTTGTACTTTTAGACTTAGAAAAAAAAATTTTTTTTTACCCCCCCCCCGGGGGGGGGTTGATCCAGCGGTGACATGATCTAGCGGTGACACATCCCACTACTTACGAAATACCTTAATTGAGATATGTGACCAAATATGTTTTCCAATATAATGTTTCAATAACAAAATATTAAAATTGAAGTAGTTTTTCGGGAAAAATGTATATACAAATATAACAAAATTATACTATACACTATTTAGAAACTAGATTTTACCATAGACCCCTTGGTGAAGGCCATCCTCCACAAAAATTATTAGTTTAATGAAAAAATCTCTGTATTTCATCGTTGTTGGTTCATTAAAACAATAAAAACTGAAATAAAAATGAATTCCTATTTATTATACACCTCTTATAATACAATATCGTCTTTGGCTCCGATAGTATTGAAAATTCCCGAACGTCATTTAACGTTATTTGTTTATTCTAATGCATGTCGAATCCAACAACAAATTACATAAACAATACAAAATAATAAATCTCAATTTATTATTGACAGAATTTTGCAGGAATATCACAACATTTTATAATAAAACGGTTTAATAATTTCAACAAAATTCTGACTGTTTTATGTTAAAAAAAACAAATTTATTTATGCATAAAAATAAATTATTTATAAATTTAATTGAAATAATTTTGAAATTAAAAATAATTTAATTTTTATGTAAATTAAATTCATATTTAAATTATCTAAATTCAAGGTCATAGAATTTTTTTGATGATATTTTTGTATATTACATCGGATTTTTCAATTTTTAATTGGCAGTGCATTCATAAATTTGCAATTTATGTAACTTTCAGGGTAAATTTTATTTTCCTTTTTCACAAATGGTCTACTTTCATTCTCAAATTTTCTTTATTTTCATGTCTTTATCAACTTGATCAATATTTTGTTTAATTATCTGAACTGATCTTGTCAAAATCAGCACTTACAACTTAATAAAAGTCATTAGCTAATAGACAATATGTTTTAGACCAGAGATTCTTAACCTTTATATTTCAAACCTTTTCTAGCAGTTCTAACTTTTTTATACTTGTTAAAAAGTAGACTTTTCTCTTAAAACAAGATTTATTACTGAATGTCAAAATATTCATTAGGTTTACACTATTTCCAAATTGAATCTGTTATAAATAAACCATTTTTAAGTAACTCAAAACCTTACAAAAGATTAGTGAAAATAATCATACTATACTACTCTATTTTTCATCAATGAATGGATACTTTTTCAACAACATTCAATTTTTATTAAAGTTATTCTGCCGAATAAATTAAATGTAAATTTATCCAGTTTTGCAGGATAATTAGATCGTGTAATAATTTTGATGTGTTTATGCCTGGCAATTGCAGTGAAAACCTAGTAATGGTGTCCAACAATGAAGACGCAGATAAAAAAGGTCAAACATTAAAAGCAAAATAAAAGATAAAAAAGAGCAGATAAAAAATGAAATATATCCAACTAGTCCCTATATCGTCTTTTATCTCGTTTTATATTTATTGATTAATGCTGTTTTGAAGGCCATTCGCGCTTTTTTATCCGCGATATTTTTGCTGCGCCTTTAACGGGGTAAAAATTTCGTAATATTCTAAGCTAATTGTAAATATATTATAGCCTTCGTCAGAAAGTTAAAATATTCCCTTATACTAAATACATAGAATGCTCTTCAAAGTTTTGTGCCAGGAAACTCCTGATGTCTTTCCTTAAAGAACAAAATAATAAATCATATGTTCCAGAGTTCTAGACAAATTTTAAAGTCTTTAAAAAGTCTATCGGAAAATTTCCACATACTCACTGTGCTTCCATATTTCTATCAAGGGTCATTAGGGGTTGCGTGTATTATAATTTCCTAGTTGAAAATATTTATAATTTTATTAATTTGTATAAAAATTTGTGTTGTTTGACTGTTAAATGGAATTTATTCTATAATTTTTAACAAATTATTTACCAACTTTTCTGATCAATATGGTGAATTTAGTTGTGACTCTTTCGTGTGTTAATATAAACCATAACATTCTAATTAAATTAGATTAGTGTTTTTCCTGTGAAAATACAACTAGTAATCATTTTACATTCATTAGTTGGCATTTCTATTTGCAGCAAACATGATCCTGTAATCATCAGTCTGTCATCATAATCTTTGTCAAATACTGTATACGGAAACAATAATGATGTAATAGTTATGACTTAATAATTTAATTAAATAATCTCATTAATTTGTTGCTGATTGATTGTTTATTGTTCGAGATTGTGATTTAATCATCAATACTTTACATAAAATTATTTCCGACTTGATATTAAAGTATTATAAGGACTATTTTTGTTTTTCACCTTTGATTTCTTTTTATTTATAAAAGACATTGTATTTTCTACAAGATTTGACTATGAATCAGATTTATTTATGGTATTCATAGTCAAATCTTGTAGAAAATACAATGTCTTTTATTATTAAAGATTTTATATTAAATATAAAAATTCTTTAATCAAGTTTTTCTTTTTAATTTTTAATTTGTAAATTTCATTTTTTTTAATTCACAGATATTTAAAATTTTATAAAATAAGATTTATTATAAGATATTTTTAAAACTTCAAAATATCTATTGAAATTAATTGAAAATATAAATCAAATAAAAAGATATTTTAAAAATTAATAAAATTTGAGTTTAATGGTTATTAAATCTATAATATGCATAGCAGCACTCGGCAAACTATGACCCGTGGGTCACGGAGAAACCCAAAGCATCATTTCATGTTACCCGCTTCGAAATTGTAAAATAGTTTCCAAAACAATAAATGGATATTTTGGTTACAACAATTCCATATAAAATTAAATAAATTTCCCTGAAATTGTTTTTATAACGACTTTAGAATTTTTAAATTAGTAGAAAAATTGATCAATTTTATGTTGCTTTTCTCAAAATAAATATCAAGTTATGTTTCAATGTTTCTTTTTATATTTTCATTTCAAGCGCAAAACTTATTTGGTAAATAAATATATTATAATATAATAATTATATAATGTTGAATATAATTCTTTTTTGTGATTTTTAACCATGGCCGAACCAAAGGCAGAAAAAGTGAGATTATTTCAACATATATGGAAAGAGAACAATGGATGTATTGAGAATGGAAACCGTGTGGTGTGTTGCTTATGTGGGGATAAAAGTACTTTTCGTCCAAACATAAATCTAAAAGTGAGATGCCAAATGATGAAAAATTGGAAAACATTACATCGCATTGAGGACTTCAAAAATTATAAAATATCGAGATGAAATACTAAAGAAGTTATTGTAAATAAACACAAGGAAGCCGATAGCTAATTACATGAGCATTTATCGGATGTTGATTCTTTTGAACGACTTCAAGAGATTTTTTATATATGACTTCAGGACCAAATAAAATGTATCTTGTAACTAAAAATATAAAAATTTTATGTCACTTATAAAGAAATCAAAGGTGAAAAACAAAAAATGTCTTTATAATAAAAATTTTAAAATTTTAAATTTTAAATTTAATTAAATATTTATTAAATTATTAATTAATTAGATAATAATATTTCTCAATAATTTAGAACTTTATAATTTACAATTGTTGAAATCGTTTCCACTCAAATAATCTAAAATAATATTTAAAATATATCAATTATAATTTTAAAATTACTTTTTCTCATATAGTTATTTATTTTCTAAAATAAAATTTAAATTTAAAAAAATTACTTACCAAATTTAGGTATTCATAGATTAGGAAAATTTCTTTAAATGTTTTATATCCAGTGATCGTATCACCAAAGCGTCACATATTACAAGTTTCCCATAATTATTTAATCTTTTAATTTCTATTTTTAAAGATTAGGAAAAATGTTTAAATAAATCGTACAATCCGTGTTTAAATGGTATCTTTCAGGATAAATAGTTTTAAAATTTCAAGTAAATGTACTCATAAATTATTATGCACGAATTATTTAATATATTGTTATTAAATTTCAATTATTTCAAAAATTTATATTTTAAAACACTACGTATTTATAAATAAAATAATACAATATAATTTGCAAGATTTACTTGATATTTTGAAATTATATTTTAAAATTTGCTACATGGAAAACTTTTTGAAAAAATCTTCTGAAAATACTAAATTTTATAAAATTTTGATTTTAACAAAATATTTTTATATCAATTTAAACTTAATTATTTATTGCTTTGTTATAAAGTTTGATAAAATAAAAAAATATTTTCTAATAGTAATTTCTTTAATTAATTATAAGATTTAATTATTATTTAAATATTTATAATTTTAATATATTTTTAACTATTTTTAAATATTAATTAATTATTTTAATTATTAAATAAATCCTATCTATTATAATTTATAATATATTATACAATTATTAAAATAATTCCAATGAGTAAATTTTATATATTTATTAATATAAATTTTTATTATAATTCGTTTAAATAATAAATTATATTATTATATTATCTTTCAAATATGATTTCGATATTATCAATGTACAATGAGAAATTGAACGAGATTCCAAGCTGTGTTCTGAGAAATCTAATAGAAACCGTCTGTGAGTTCTGGCATGAATTAGCAGAGGAAATTCCAAAATTAGAATCTTTGACAGAAAATGAAAACTTTTCACATCGAAAGTTAACAGCGCTTTTAGTTTCAAAGATTTATTACCATCTTGGCGAATTTGACGAAGCTTTAAATTATGCTATTGTGTCAGAGGAGGACTTTTATGGTGATTCAGAGATTGAATATGTCGACAAAATTAATAATGAGGCCATTACAAAATATATTTTATTAAAGAGAACGGAGAGACTAGAAGAAAAGAAGACCAAATATTTTCTCATGAATAAACTTGAACAATTTATCAACAAAATGTTTGACAAAAGTTTTGAAAATCATCATCATTTCAAAGTAATTGGAATAGCACTAGAATGCTACAGATTAGACATTTTAGTCAGAGCTATAGAGAATGCTAATTGTGTAGAAGACGCATTCAAGTACGCACTAGAAACCGCATTGAGAACTTCCAAAATTATAAAATATCGAGATGAAATACTAAAGAAGTTATTCGAAATAAGCATGAGGAAGCCAATGGCTGATTACATGAGCATTTATCGGATCTTGATTCTATTGAATGACTTCAAGAGAATCGCCGAGACCTTCGAAAATATGATTTCGGAAGCAAATGAAATGCCCCCTTGTAGCATATCAAGTGGCGTTTGATTTGGCCGAGGATTCTAACCAAGAATTTCTAGCCAACATCATTTCGTCATTAAATTATTCTTCAAGATTAAGTGGGGATTTTGAGGATGTCTGCAAATCAAATGATTATCATGAATATTATTACGAGTCTCCTACTAAGAAAATAAAATTAGATAAAGAACTAATTGAAAAAGATATTGAAATAGAAAAGAGGCGTCATAAGCTGATATCTATCTTATCCAGGACAAAGGTTATTGAGTTGCATTCAAATTTCCTGATTCGACAGGCCCACATTGACATGGGCATCTTGAATAAGTTGAAGGACTCCTCGAAGAATTCAATCATAGATAGCGCAGTCGTGTTAGCAAATGGACTCACAAATTATGGAACGACAAATAATACATTTCTCGATAATCATGAAGAGTGGACCAATAAAGCTACTAATTGGGCAAGGTTTAGTAGCATTTCTTCATTAGGATTAATTCATAGAGGAAATGAGACCAATGCTCGAAATGCTTTATCAAAGTTTCTGCCAAATGAAAATGAAAGCAGTATCGAAAAAAATATGTATCGTGAAGGAGGAGCACTCTATGCAATTGGGCTTATTCATGCTAATCATGGCAATGCCGAGGTAATAGATTATTTATTGTCAAAGTTAGACGGACCAAATTACGAAGCATTAAAACATGGGTGTTGCTTAGGCCTTGGTTTATCGGCTATGGGAACTGGACATGAAACTATTTATGATAAACTCAAATCATCCTTATTTGATGATAACGCAGTAACGGGTGAAGCTGCATCAATCTCGATAGGGCTAGTGATGTTAGGCAGAGGATGCAATGAGATTGTTAAAGAAATGATAACTTATGCCAAGGAAACTACTCACGAGAAAATATCTCGAGGATTAGCATTGGGAATAGCGTTACTGATGTTTGGTAAAGGGGAGGATGCAGATGCTGTTATTGAAGAATTAATATGTGAACAAAATCCTATTCTCAGATGGGCAGCAATGGCAACCATCGCCATGGCATATTGTGGAACAGGAAATAGTAAAGTCATTAGAAAACTATTAAAAGCAGCAGCTTCTGATAAAAGTGATGATGTCCGTCGGTGGGCAGTGACAGCTATTGGATTTGTTCAATTCAGAAATCCTAAGCATATTGTGTCAACATTGGCACTTTTGAGTGATTCACATAATCCTCATGTCAGATATGGAGTTGCGATGGCCATTGGTATTGGCTGTGCTGGGTCACCATTGAGAGAAGCAATAGATATTATTGAACCTCTTTTAGGTGATTCTGAAGCATTTGTGAAACAAGGAGCCTACATTGCAATGTCAATGTTGTTTATGCAACAAACAAAAAGTACCAATCCTAAATCAGTTGATTTTCGAAACAAGATTATGGAAACAGTTTCAAATCCTCGAGAGGAAACAATGACTAAATTCGGAGCAACAATGGCAATGGGAATCTTGAATGCAGGAGGAAGAAATGTCAAAATATCATTAGAAACCACAAATGGCAATATAAATATGGCAGCTGCTGCTGGTTTACTGGTGTTTCAAAGTTTCTGGTTCTGGCACCCACTAACAAATTTCATCAGTCTCGCATTTACACCGACCTGTGTAATTGTTGTCAACGAAAACATAGAAATGCTCAATGTTGAAATCAAATCCAATTCTTCGCCAGATAAATTTAGACGCTTTGATCCATTCGTTACTGAAGTTAAAACGGAAACTGTGATTAAATCAATGGCAATTCTCAGTGTGTCAAATAAAGTTAAAGGAAAGGTAAGTGAGACCGAGAATAATGTTAAAGCCATTTCAGCAGAAACAGAATCGCCAATTACCATTCATTGTGAGAAAATAAATATTGAAGGTAATTGTACAATATTAAAGAATCCGGCTAGAATCTTACCAGCCTTGTTGCAAGGATTGGAGCTAAATGAAAGTGACGAGCAAAGATATTTTCTCATGAAGCGATTGGAAAACGGTGGAATAATATTAGCAAAGGATACCAAACAAAGAACTTTACCAAATTTACTTGAAATCGAAATACCCTACCTTGAACACTTGAGAATAAAGGATGAATTGGAGGTAAACCGTATCTAATAAGGATACGCAAGTAGGAGCATTACATAGATATTTGTTTGTTTTAAATATCTAAAACTATTTTTGTTTTTAATATAATTTCACTTGAATTTCTGTTTTTTATCATTGTTATTTAATATTAAAATGAATTTTAATCATGATCATAGTAAAATAAAATTTATTTTTCTTTATGACAATGAACAAAAGAATTTCTACAAATTTTTGGCAATACTCAAAAAATAACATATATTAAAAGATACCAAAAATTTATAAACATTTCTTATTTTATATTTGTTAATTTAAATATTTCATTCAATTTTCCAACAAGTCGTTGGGCAATGAACCCGAGGCCCTCAAACACATAACCAATTTATTAATTTAATACATTGTATGGTAAATACATATTAATTAGGTACAAAATTCCGTTTTAAAAATTTAACAGAAAGTGACTACGAATTGGGTAACAAATAATCAAGTATTTAACTAATGTTAGTAAAATAGGTAAGAATGTATCTTATGATCGTCTATTGATTTATTAACTAACACACTCACATAGTAATATAGAATATAACTGCTTTGCTCAATTTTGTATTACCATGATTTTATTAATCAGATATCAGCACTTTTTAAATATCGATAGTTTTTCAAATTAATCGAACATATATTACTGAATAACACAAGTTTATAATTATTAGACATCTACGATTAAACATTTTACCATATTTTAGATTTCAAATTTGACTATATTTTCAGAAATGTTACTAAAGAATATTGAGGTTTGGTTTTATATTTATTGATTAAATTAACAATTTAAATTAAGGTTACAGAGTTATGTATTAATTGGAATATAACCTTTTCTATACTTGATAGGCTTTTAGCATCTCACTTCAATGATATATCTCTACTCAAATTGGAGAAATACTTTAAACATGTATTATCGGAAGGTTTTGTAGGCTTGTTTGAATTCAACAAAACGATGATGAAATTATCGAGTTTCGTAATATTTTTAAATGATATTATTATTGTTGAATTTAATATGCTCAGTGTTTTCTGGTTATGCATGGATTTCAGGCTTGGAGAGAATATCGAGAGGTTACTCAATCTGCCCTCGCAATTTGTCTCACTTTAGAATTCGATTCATAAAAGTTCAATTAATAAAAACCAACATCTAACCCAATCGTTTTTCAGTACAAAATATACGAAGATGTCAAAATTTGAAATTTATTTAAATAAAATTTGTGCTGACAATGCTAACACCAACTTTGGAGGAGTAACAAGAAAAGGCACAAAAAATGTATTAAAATGAAAAACATATTGAATAGGAATCTTATAGGTGTTGGGTGTGCAGTTCATATTACCAATAATGCTATACAAATTGCAGCAGATCTTTTACCAGTAGACATCGAAAATATAATCCAAAAACTTGATGGGCATTTCTACATTTCGCGTTAAAGATTTTTAAGAGTTTTGTGAAGAAGCTGGAACTGAATATCAACAAATTCTGGGGTATTGCAAAACAAGTTGACTAGCTTTAATGCCCGCTATTGAAAGAGTTATAAGACTTTTTGACCCCTCAAAATAAGTCCATATCAAATAAGAAGGTTTTTTAAAAATAGTATTACCGAAATTTAGTTGAAATTTATGCACAGTGAAGCTGCTATTTTCCATAATACTGGAATTCCACTACAAAAATTGATGTTAAAAAACGGATATCTCGTCATGTAGTTGAGATATTTAGATCCAACAAAATTATGCAATGGATCAGTCAAAGCTCTAAATAACTATGTCATTGAAGCGACAATTTTAAACGAGCATTATGAAGACAAGCATGTTCTTTTACCAAGAATTTCATTAATTCCAACAGACTTTCCGTTTTCATTTCAACGTTTACAATTTTTTATTCGGCCTACATACGTGATGACTTACTAAATACCAAGAGAAATCTCTTAAAGTTACTGGTTTAGAGTTGACGGATGAATGTTTCTCACGTGGGAAATTATAGCTTGGCATGTCTAGAACAAATGAACAAACAAAATAACATCGACCACTACGCCACTACTAAAGATAACCTGTTTTTAATTAATTGATGACTGGTTGCTCCAACAATACTTAAATTTAATAAATTTTTATATTTTAGAAGGAGAAAAAGCGGAATTGTTTCGAAACTGAAAAAGGTTTTATGCCATAAATGTGAAGCAATGTTTTAATCAATTATGAATTAACTAATATTGTATTCGGCGCATTCATTAACATTCACTAACTAACTCTCACAATAGACGCGTGCAGTTAATCGAGATTAGAAAACAACTTAATCAAGTCTAACCATTAATATTTATTTTAATTCGATAATTCGTCAACAATTTGTAACTTTATCATGAATAATATCAATATGTAACATAGTAATTTTAAGAATAGTAACATATGAATCATTGAAGTCTACAAGGGAGAATATGAATCGCTACAAGTTTAGTTTCTCTATACTACTAACTTAAATTACTCAAGGCTTTGTTTCAAACAGCGAGCTTCAATAGTATTGCTACACGATATTAAACCTCAAAAACGGCAAACTCTTATATTTTACAATGTAACTATTAATATTATGCTAATTATAAATAATGTGAAAAATGAAACTTAGTAATTCATTAAAACATTAATTAATTATCAAATTATAACCGGCTATTATATTACAATATAATATCTATTTTCTATTAATTAACAACTAATAAAAAATTTATACATTACATTTAAGTAGTTTTAATTTTTGTCCCGTATTGAATTATCTGTGAAATGGTCACCTTAGTCTAAAGTTATATTAGAAAGAACTGGCGAAATTATAATCTCTTGTGTCATTGTAATTATTTGAAAATATAGTCAGGAAAATACCCCCGAATTATAAAAACAAAAAATAGATATGCTTTGTAAATAATTGGAAATTTTTCAAGACATGTATCGTTTATTTCAATGTGTTCAGTAACTGCAGATAAAGTCGCATAAGACCAGTTTGAAAAAGGCAATAAGTCAAAGCGGAGTACGAAAAAAACAAATTTTAAGTCTCAATTATTTAAAGAGTTGTGTAAAATTTTACAAATTCATAAAATTGAATCTTTACATTTTTATCAAACGGTTTTATAAAGAAGACATCCAAGCGAATGAAATTTATATAATGATAGAAAAAAACGCTAAATTTAAATTGAAACAAATTATTTTTATTTTTTTATATTTATATAGCATTAATTAAAATTTATTAACTTACAGGAATAGTATAATGATGTAATAGAATTGTATAATAGGCTAATATAATTATCAACTAAATAAATAATCATAAAGAAATATTCATAAAAAGTTTAATACATTTAGAAAAGAGAAAATATTATTAAAATAGTGAAATTATTATTTCTAAAATATAAGAAAAAATATTAACGACAAAAAACCAATTCAGGTATTTTAATAGTTTCAATTATTTTGAGATTTCTAGTTGTTTTAAACTAATGAAATACATTAAAAATTTGAATTATTAAGAAGCATAATTAAGTAAATTTAGGATTTCTAACAAAATATAATGCCTAAAATTTAATTGTAGCATTAATTATATTTTGTTGATTACATAAATATTTATATGTAATTTTAATTCATCATAATAATTTAATTAAAGAAAAATTTATTAATAAACAGATTTACCGAAATATTTTATACTAACATTATTAATCCTCAAAGATTAATATTAAATCTAATTGATAATAATAAAAATAATAATATAAAAAGCATAATTTCGAAAGATTACTAATATCATGATTTTTATAATTATAATTATTATTATTATTATTATTATTATTATTATTATAACAGATAAGTGAATAACAAAATAAGTCCTTGCTGCGAAGTAATAATTATATTTTTGAAAAAAGTTTCGATTATTACTTGGGCGCAAGGGTTTATTTTGTTATTCACTTATCTGTAATATTAATTTATGCTGCTACCAAGGAATCATTGTTTCATACTTATAAAAGGATCATAAAGTAACATATATTCTATTGCTGGTACCAATATTTCAAAATATCTCTTGCTACAATACAGGTCTCGATTCTTCGTGAATAGTTTCGGACAGCATCTTCTATTCTACTTTTAATAGCTTGAACAGTATGTTACGCATCTTTCATCTTTAGTCACGAAATTATATCTGTGATTATATAATTATTATTATATAATCATAATAACTCATACATTTACTAATTGTACCATGTCTAGGCATCATGAAGGCTAATTCATCATTTATAAACCCACTTATTGGAGTCTTTGTGTTGTCTTGATGCATTATGTCAGCATTTTGCCGGAAATAGGTGATCATATTAAGTATAAGATAGCTGTCAAAAGAGGTAATATATCTTGTAGGATTCATATTGCGGGTCACTGGAGCATATCTAACACAGCATTGAATATTGTCATTTATTTCAATTTAAATAATAACATATCTTATTTTTCTTTTATATTTTACCTAGTAACATTCAATAATAGGCCTTATATGATGAATCCGGTGGTGCTATTTAAATGTGAAAACAAGGTGAATGATTGATTGAATGTTTGGTGGACCGGCATGGTAGAAATGGCTTTGATAAATAATGCAGAGAAAGGAACAGAAAACATAAGCAGATGTTCTTATATCAACCAACGAGAAAAGAAAGAAACTGAATCTTGGGAAACCTTTCAAATAAATGAGAAACTAGGTTAAGATTGAATTGAGGAGGGGAAAAAATTCAAAAAATCAGTATTAAACAGGCCCAAATAATATTTGTAAGTTAATTTTAGGAAAATATCATTGACTAAAAAGTAATAAGGAGCAACCGCAGAATATTAAACAAATCAGATTAAATTTTAATTAGTGTGATTGTAATGGGTAAAGTTGTCAAATTCCGCACCGATTTCCATTGGCTATATATATATATATATATATATATATATATATATATATATATATATTTAAACATCAACCAAATATCACTTATATAATATATTTTGAAATGATGAATGTTATCTTTACGTAGAAAAGGAAAAATATTAAAAAAAATTAAATAGCTTTATCAAAAATATTATAAAAATATTAAAAAATCCAAAACTAAATAAATTATTTAATTTAATTTTTAGATTAATCAGCAACCGATTATTATATTTAATAAGAATTAATATAATTATATCAAATGAAAAACAATGTTCATTGTAAATCTATACGGAAGGGCCCAAATGTTTATTGTGAAACCTTCTATGCCGTTTTTAACTGACCATAATTCAACAGCTTATTTGATAATTATTTGAATAAATAAAAACATGGACTTTAAAAAATGATATAAATATAAAATAATAATAATAATAATAATAATAATAATAATAATAATAATAATAATAATAATAATAATAATAATAATAATAACAATAATAATAATAATCACATTTTAATAATTTGTTTGTTTAATTTTAAACCCGAAATTGTTTCGATCAAGATTTGCTATCAGTTTGGTAGCCAAATGAAGCGAATCGGCTCAAAATAAAAGTGAAGATGATTTATGTCGAAGTTCAAGTTTAAAATCTAGGCGATTTATTAATGTAATTAATAAAAGTGCACCAAGACTATTTTTAAACAATAAACACAAATCTGTTTAAACATGTGAAACCGAAATGCAATTCTTGAATTAATTATCTCTATTACTGTTTTTTTTGTACAACTGTTGATTTTTTTCTCCAATTATTGTGACTTTGTTTCAATTGGTATTAGAATTTTTTTTTGTTTTAAATACAGTTTTATTTAAAGTAATTTTGAAAAATATAATCTTTCAAATTGATTTTTAATTAAGATATTTATGATTAACAATTTTTTTTAATTTTTTGTTTAAATTTATAAAATTTATTATTTATTTTAAGTAAAAATTTTAAAATAAATTCATCATAAAAGCTTTGAAATATGATTAAAATTAACTTTAGAATGCATAAAAGTATTTCAGAAATTGAGCAGAATTTCGATCAACATTGTGAAAAGTACAAATTTTGTTTATGGAATAAAGTTTACATTAAATTACCTAAATTATCGTAAATATTATCAACTGCTATATTTGAGTAATTATTGTAATTTTTATTATATGATTTATTATTAATTCTAAATTATTTTTATTATAATAGTAATAATAATAATTATAACTATTATTATTATTATAACTATTATTATGATTATTATTAGTATTATTAATTTTTTTGTTTAATACTATTATGTTTATAAAATGTATAATAGATTTATACTTTAAAAATTATATCCAGACTGTCAGATCCTTGAAAAATAATTTATTTATTTAAGAGAAATAAAAAAATTAACAAATATTATCAAACAAACAAATTTTTATTAAAAGAACAAAATTAATAACAATAATATATAATTGAAGAACATTAAAAATGGAAACTAATTGACCAGCAATGTTTATTTAATTGTAAAATTTTGTCATAAATCTAAATTGTCAATTATAACAAAGTCATAATGTTGATGAATAAGAAATTTGATAACAACAATAATATTTCACGTAAATGTTTTATAAATTAAAAATTATACTGATAAATAATATAATAGTTATATTAATTACAATTTTAAGCTATTCTGAAGGGAATTTTGTCAGATTTGTTTATTTTAATATTGCCTTTGACAACCTTTAATAAAATATCGAGTAAATCATCAATTGACATAATTTGGAAATGATTGCAGAATATTCATTCTTTTCATATTTGACTTGTTTTACTGTTTTTAGTTTTAAATTATAAAAAATAAGATGAAATAAGTTGAAATATATCCTTCTGGGTCTTTGGTTTTTGAATCTTGAAACTCACCGATAAGACAATTACGATTATTCTGATATGCTTGTCTAGTAAGAAAATCAATCACGGTTGCATCTCTTGGATTTTTGAAAACATCCAAATATCGTATATTCAAATTACGTGTTCGGTGAGCTTCACCTTGATAAAAAAGATATTGAGTAATAAAAATAACTGTAACACCAACATGTTTACTAATTTTCGAGAATAAATTATTGAAATCTTTTTTATTGGCTTCTTGATATAAATCGTCGATGACTATAACATCTCCTTTTCGTAATCTACAGGAAAAACTTTCAATCCTTTCACTATTTTCATATTTTTCAATTTTCAGAAACTTGATTTTGTCAACCCATGTTCTTTATCGGCACTTTCAGGCCAAAACATATTGTTAAATTTTGATTTGAAGTTTTGATTTTACCAGTTTTCCAAACAAACAAAGTTTTATCACTGCCACTATGTCCCACAATTTGATAAACTGCATCTTTTTTCAATTCCATTTTCAAATTTTAAATATATTGTTATCGTTGTTTCGGCCAATTAAAATGTAGATTTATTAATTTTTGAAAAGTTTATTTTTCTGTAAATTTTTTATAAAGTGTGGTTGTTTTGCTGGAACAATTTTGTTGATCTTTTTTGAGTTGAATTGGAATTTTTTGCGTATAAATAAATTTTTGAATCTTTGAAAATTTCTTTTGTTCTTCGAATTTATGTATTTAAGAAGTTTATCTCCGATTGAAGAATCTCACCATAACGATTTTTTAGTATTATCAACACCATCTTAATCTCAATTTATGAATGAACTGAAAACTGGCTGGAATTACTTCGAAAATTTGAGAATGGGTTTAACAGAAGAGGATGAACATTATTCAGAGAAAACAGATGACAGTTTAATCAATTCTATTAATGACATTGGATCGTCTGTTGATTCTGTTATAACAGATATTAATGCAACTAAATGTGGATATACTATGAGGATGAAAAGTGTGACTTCGTTTTTATTGCTGAGAGAAGTAAAATCGTCGAAGTTAATGGAATCCGATTTCGAAATTCAATCTCAGTTCTTCGTCTCCAGCACAGATTCCCATATCAGTGATGGAGGAGTGGAACCGAAATCAAGTCTCAATGGGCCACTAATCGAGGAAATAATTGTATTGTGACATATCGATTGTTTATGTCACAAATGGAGTTTCCTACGAAGACTATGTTGCAGCAGACCAAAATGTCATATTTGTGGCCAACATGACAGATGAGCAAATCGTCAAAAATGTGAAGTAGAGTGCCAAAATTTAATCGTCGATGAATGAAGATGAGGATGTGGATGGTGTCCAAATGATGCCACCAGAATCGAAGATTTCTTTATCAGATAATATAAAAATTGAAATAATTAAATTAATTAAAATAAAATAAATAAAGTAAATTAATATTAAAATATGATAAAAACATATACTAATAAATAAATAAAAGTTATTTACTAAAAGGAAACAATTCAATTATATCACATATGATGATCTTGGCCTTTTTTAGGCCAAAATGCACTGGAGTCCTTACTACTGTTGGTGTACTGGGTGTAATTAATTTGTTTAAATCTGTGCAAAGTTTATTCAAACTTATTCCATTCGATCAAAATACCTTCTTTTTTTAGGGTCTATGCTGTCTCACCCAGATGCCCCAAAATTTTAATCCTACCACTATATACCCATGAGCAAGCTTATGTTGGTACTGTTTATAGCAGCTGAAAATTCATGAGCAGGTGAGCTCCATTTCTAGAATTACTCCTCATGACATTTTCACTTTCGGGTTGCTGACTGCCCATAGAAGGTCTTACGTCTCTTTATATCTATACCCTTGTTCATATTCATCTTTTACTACAATTCCTATATCAATTTGTCATCGTTACTCTTTATTTATTAAAATATCTTTCAAAAATTTGGGCAGCGTTCCGCACTCATTCTATGGAAAATTCCTTGTTTCATACAAACGTTAGCACATGGTAAATTTAAATGAATGCATTACTATAATGTAATTATTTTAGTCCAACAACTCATATTTGCTTTCCTATGGTCGCCACAGTTACCACCATTCGTCAATCTCTATATTATCATCTCACAGATCCATGCATAAATATATCTGGGTGCGACCAATCAGAGAATTTTGAGTCTTTTTCAGCTATTTTTCGGGGGGTTTTATAGCTTTTATTTTATTTTAAATATTTTATTTTTCTCCTTATTTTTCTCTATTTTTTGATATTATTTTCTCAATTTTTTATTTTTTATTATTTAACCATTCTCTTTGTATTTTCTAAACCTTCTTTTGCAAGGTTTTGGCGATTTTATGTTTCTTTCTGCATCTGTAGGCTTTTCAATGATTTTAATTAATATTTGTTTTATTTAATTTTATTATGTTTTTTCTATGTTTTATTTAATGCTTTATTTTATTTTTGATTTCTGCTTGCGGTGCGTGCTTATGTTACAGCAGCCATATTGATAATTTCCAAATGACATTAATTATTTTGTTTTAATTTACACAATTTTCTCATTTTTGTTTAAATTATGGCTTATAGCCCAACACTACTTACTCTAGTAAATCATCGACAGCAAAATTTGAGATTGAATGCAGAGTAGTCATTCTTTTAATACTTGGAGCCTTTAAAATGCATAAAAAACGGTAAACTACGGTGATTTTTAACAATTTTTATCTGTTTTATTTGGAATTATTGGAAATAAAATTCTTTACAGTAAAGTTTTCTGTAACAAGTTTTTTATATTTTTTTGGTGGAAATTTTAATACTTTTTTGAATATGTTTTCTAGGTTTTCTAATGTTCTTAACTTGTTGCTAGTTGCAAATTCGTGAAATTAGGGTTGTAAAATTCAGAAAATAAAGAAATTGCTACTATCGTAATGTGATAATTTTATTGATCAATCTCTTAGTTTAAAACAAATTATTAATTCATTTATAATCATTTTTAAAATATGTGTCATTTAAAATAGTGTCATTGAGCACTATGGTAAATTTTTAATTTGTAATGTACAAATTTAAATATTTGATTTTCAGATGAGTTTGTAGCCTTTATTATAGACCGTCTAGAGGTATATTATCTGGAGTTTCATGAAGTACTCTGTGACTAGCCTGCATCTATTATCCCCGACTTGGTGTTTTATCAGGCTTAAATCTGGATAATCAAGCAATTCCTGTGGGATATTCAAAATAAATAAAATATTCAAAAAGATGGATGACGAGGCTACACTGTAGACTCTACAGCATTGTTGGATACAGTTGCTTCGCTGATCGGTGTTAGCGGTGTGTCGAATGGGCTCCGGTAAAAGCTCTTTTATGATTGTATTTTTGTCAAATGTAATTTAACTAATAAATGTTACTTTGTTATTTTAGTTTTCATAGTGCGAATAATAATTATAATAATGTTGGGGTATTACGAAAAAAGCACAGTAAAATCAATAAAACACCAAAATGATAAAAGTCCAACATTAATTAAAAAATTTACAAAAATTCGAAAGTAGTATTGATCGGGGGAAATTTGTATGGTTGAACGCCAAATTGAGAGACGAGTCCAGAAATAATAATAAAAATTTAGTGAGGGATCCTTAGAAAATAATATAAGACAAAAAAAGAAATTAATTAAAAAAATTAATTACTAATGGGAAGCCCGAGTCAATGGGAAGCCTGAGGTAATGGGAAACCCGAGACATGAGGGAAACCCGGAGTGTAGACGGAATAATATAAAAGGGTAAATTGGCCTAAACAATATTAAATGGGCGCCACTGATCTATGGACAGGTAATTATTTCCTAATTTGTAATTTAGTATTGGAGCAAACGTTGTTGACAATCATCTGAAAACAGTCTGAGCAGGAGTATAAAAGGAAAAGGGAAAATCACGAAATGGCCAGTGGTCGAAGCAAACGAGTAGTGTAGTCAGGTCAGTAGAAGAATCTAAACCCAAGTAAAGTCAAAGTTATCTATCAGAAAGGGTGATTATCCATTGGATAATCTACCTTAAGATAATCAAATTTATACGGTGGTTGAAGGGTGCAAATAAATCAGTGAAATTGTGATTACAAAACATTGAAATAAATCGGATTGAGTTGTAACTGTGATAAAGTGCAAATAAAATTATTCTGTGTTGGGTTTGCTTATTTGATTCGAAAAGGACACGAGGAGTCAGAGAGAACCGACTTTCAATAATAATAACCCAACATTTTGGTGAGCTCGACGTGATTTAAAATCCGCTGAGAATAGTGCTGAAAATAATTGAATTGTTTAAAAAGAGAAAAACTGAAAAAAGGAGTGTCAAAGTAAAAATAAACTGAAAAGAGAATAAATTATTGAATTAAAAGAAAACTTTCAAATTATTGAAAAACCTTCGTGATTCATTACGACAGAATTTATAAAGAAAATTATTATAGAATAAATTCCAAAATTAAAACAAAAGGTAAC